>JARFXV010000735.1:1437500-1847500 GCA_031761425.1 Cosmopolites sordidus | reverse complement strand
ATATTGAAATTAAAGTTGTGGTCATTATCTATGGCATGTTTCGAGATGGCAGTTACGTTTGGTTCTAGGTTTCTAATGCCTTTTTAATGTTCATTTATTCTGTTTTTTTAAATATTGTTTAGTTTGGCGAATATATGAGCTTGGGCAATTTAAGCAATCGATTTTGTAAATAAAATTTGTTTGTTCAATTTTGGATGTTTGTGGCTTTAATTTTGTAAATAATTGTTTAATGTTCATTTCGTTAGTTCATTTCTGCAATGTTTATAATATGTGATTAAGAACTTTTTAATTTTGTTATTTATGTTTGGCATGTATGATAATGGTAATGTAATTTTCATTTTTACGTTTATATATATATATATATATATATATATATATATATATATATATATATATATATATATATATATATATATATATAGTTATTATATTCTAGCGTTCGTTTCATTTTATTTATATGTTGTGGTCTATTTGATCAGTTAGGATAACAGCCCTATAAATTAAATAATTAATAACACTTTATAGCGCGGGTGTATTTTCTTTGGTTTTATTATCTTTCTCCACGAGCTCTCTTGGTGCTTTGTCGCTCCCCCATCCGTCACTCAAAGCGCCAGCAAGCATCTCCCAGGATTGGTTCCTGGACTTAAGCTTAATATATATATATATATATATATATATATATATATATATATATATATATATATATATATATATATATATTCCAAAAGGAAAACGGACAATTGGGTCTAAATAACCAAGATAATTGCAAAGAACTTGCGAAATATTTTGAACAAATACTAAACTGTCCTGAGCCCTTAACCAAATTAGCAACACTAAAGCCTAAACAAACAAACCCAGATTCATTACCACCGAATGAAGATGAAATAATTAGGCAAATCAAGCGGCTTAAAAATAACAAAGCTTCTGGTGAAGATGGAATCACTGCGGAACTTTTGAAATCCGCTGGTCCAGGTACAATCAGGGAAATAACCAAAATTCTACAAGAAGTTTGGCGAACCGAACGGATTCCGGAAGATTGGAAAGATGCTCTAATCCATCCACTACATAAGAAAGGAGATAGAACGGATGTAAACAACTATAGAGGGATATCTCTTCTCCCAGTTTGTTACAAGATTTTATCTCAATGTCTCCTAGACAGAGCACAGGGACAGTTAGAACCTAACATTGGTGAATATCAAGCAGGTTTTCGACCGGGCAGATCCTGCCCTGAACAGATCCTGAATCTGAAGTTGATTCTAAGACATCAAAAACTGTACAATAAAAATCTCGTCTGTACATTTGTGGATTTCAAAAAAGCATATGATTCTATTGACCGCGAATCTTTATTCCGAATCTTGAAAGAACAAGGACTAGATCTGAAAACGCTGGCAATTATTAAAGCAACGTTAACTAACACAAGGTCAAAAGTTAAATTCATGGGTGAGATCTCGGAGCCCTCCGAAATTAAAACTGGAGTGAGACAAGGGAATGGACTCTCGCCACTTTTATTTAACTGTGTTCTAGAAAAAGTAATACAGGAGTGGCGTGAAAAAAAGTCGGCCCTGAATATTGACCAGCCCATTAAACTGGGGAGAACCAACATCAAAATTGATTGTCTGGCATTTGCTGATGATCTAGCAATTTTAGCTCAAGATGTATTAACGGCACAGAAACAGATTGAAATCCTAAAAGAAACAGCCGAAAATGTAGGACTCCAAATTTCCTTTGAAAAGACACAATACATGACCTGCAACAGACTAAGAACGCTATTTCTAAAAACAAAATATGGTAACATCAGACGAGTCTCTCAATTCAAATATTTGGGTGAAATAATCATGGAAAATGGGTTGGAAAAAGTGGCCAATAAGGGTAGATGTCAAAAAATGGAAACGGCATTGAGACTTACACAAAACATTTACAACAAAAAATGCCTATCTAAAAACACAAAACTGAGACATTACAACACAGTTATTAAGCCAGAATGTCTATATGCTGCGGAAACGCTCATTTTGAATAGAAAGAGGGACATCGAGGACATTGAAAAGAAGGAAAGAAAAATCATAAGAAAAATCCTAGGGCCCAAACAAATAAATAGCACAACATACCGACTTCGAGAAAACCAAGAAATCAAACAATACACAAATATACATAGCGATATGAGAAAACGAAGACTTAAGTTTTACGGACACATAAAACGGATGAATCCGAGTAGGTTAACTAGACAAATAGTCGAATTTTATGAAAATAGGAGTAAAGCTAAAGTAGAAATAATTAAATGGATTGCTGCAATTAAAGAGGACCTAAGATCAGCAAATATTACACAAAGTGAAATTCAGGATAGAGGCTGTTTTAGACACAAGGTTAACGTTTGGAAGGTTGGCCAGAGAGAAAAATGTAGGAAGACTGGAACAACTTGGTCTGACGAAAGGAAACAAGCTCATAGCTAAAGAATGAAATCAGTATGGGCACAAAGGAAGGCTAACAACAACAAACGCCTCTAATTGTACTTCGCGTGGTCCACCAGGGCCCATACGTGAATAATAATATATATATATATATATATATATATATATATATATATATATATATATATATATATATATATATATATATATATATATATATATATATTAAGGGTATTAATATTTGACGTATAAGAGTTAAAACTGAGATATCTTTCAGACCATATATGTTTTGTATACTACCCATTTGTTTTTGATGTTGCCGTCTTTATCAGACGTAATATTTATGTGCAAAAAATTATTGTTTTATTTTTTCTTCATCGTGAATAAATTTTAATTTTTTGTGAATATATTAAAAATATTTTAAAAAATATAAAAATCTAAAGGTAAAAGGTTTTTTAAAATATATCAAGGTCAAAAATATGTCGAGAACCTCTCAAATATGAAAACAATATGGTGATGTACTGTGAAAGGGTTTCTTGTGGACTGGAATTTTTGTCAGACTAATATCGATTTTTTTTTCTCACAAGACCCTAAAACTTCAAAACGTGCTTCATCAACCATAAACAATTTGTAAATGAGCTTTAAATATAATAAGGTAAATATTCCAAATGTAGTCGCTTTACCCCTACACGAGACCGCGACGGAGATTTGATATCGAAAGTTTCTCTGCAATCTATACAATGTAATATAATTTACTCAATCCCGTATTAACAGAAACTATTAATAGAAAATATTACCTGGTAATTCATAATAAAATAATTCTAAATTGTGTTAACCTTCCAACACTCTGTATTTTGTATATCAATTATAACAAATTGCACACTCAACGGCATATCAATACAATTTATGAAGCATGTGCATGCGGCTCGAGCGTTTCCATAAAATTACCGGGGCGATTATCGAGAAATAAACATAGCCAGAGACGGACACCGAAATTAAAACTGATGAATTGAAGCACGGAGTCGATCGGGACAGATCCGTAATTGGTAAATTTGTGGGTTGCTATATAGTCGACAACAGAAATGGGCGTGGTACAACTGTTACTGTTAGTTACGGGGGTACTTTAAAAAATATATATTACTTTCTATATATAGAGTAGAGGGGGGCATCTTGGAAAACTTTTTATTTATTTATTATCTCGAATGTACCAAAATTATTAATATTTAATATTCTCTAATAAATGCTTTGAACATTTACCAATATATTTTTTATGCTCTAATAAAAGTAAAGTAAAGTAAAGTGTTTGGGTTAGAGGCGCATCAGCAACTAGGCTATTTAGCGACTGGACCTACAGCTTAACGTGGGTTCCGAACCACGGTCATCAGCTTCCGACAAACCCAGGCCAGCACCCCCCTCGGGCTATAAACCCTTGGTTATGTGCCTACCCATAAGTCTATCAGGAAACCTACCGACTGGCGAGTGACCAACGTAGAACACTTCTCAGAAGGCATCCGGCCTTACCCAGCCTTTAACTGGCGTGACTGAGGGGTAATTCGTAGTCGGATTTTACACTCTTGCCTAGAAACAACCACAAACATTTAGGAAAGATAAACGGACAGAAGAAAGAAAAATAACCATCCGAACGCTGGAATCGAACCAGCTACCGCTCCAGCGCGGATTCGGCAAAGCAGACGCTCTTACCGCCGCACCAACGCGACCGGCAAAAAATTGAACATTATAATAAACAGAAAATCATAGAATTAGGTATTCGAATATGAAACGAAATCAATTGGTACGTCTTCTTATTTGTGTTGGATTTTTTGTGATATGTTTCCTGTCTTGTAATGAATTCAACAATCGACAAACATTTTTTTTGGCTTATTTTTAAATAAGGAAACTTTTTGAAAGGATTGTATTCATCGTATGTTTCCTTATATAGGTAACTACCAAACTCTTTAATACGTAACCATTTTATGCCATCTTTAAATGGAACTTTTTTATTTAGTAAGTTCTTTTTTTATTCACCAATCCTTTTTTAGTTGGTAAGTTATCCACATCACGAAAGTACTGTTCCATATCGTTAACCGTCGTCTGTTTTGTGCATGCTGTTTTAATGATCTGTCTATATTTTTTCGGGGTAAGTATGGTACTGTGTTTTCTTAGAATTTTTCCTATACGCCAAAAATCTCAATACGAGTCTAAATAAGTATGTCCTACATCTGGAAATGTATGATCAATCATCTCAAAGGTACCTTTCAATATCATCAGCTGCTACAAACCAATCACATGAAAATTCTTGTTTTGGCCAGAGCATGAGTCGGACCATACTGTAAGATGTTTTCTTTTTTTCGCATTTTTGCAAGTTTGTTCGAAATTAAATAAACAGCTTACAAGTTCTGCACTACCTCTACCTAAGTTAATTTTTTTATTAAAAAATTGTCTGGTTTATTTTTTTGTTTGCATGTTTCAACATATAATCTATACATGTGCGACATATATGGGGCCAAATACCTTTTATGCGGATTACTGTTTCTGGAATAATGGGACTCTTCGGTGGGAAATTGATTAATATGATTTATAATAGCCTGCTCCACAGCATCGCTCATCTTATGTGGCCTTGTTATATGTCGTCCACGTGCATCTTGAGATGAAACTGATTGTCCAGACTTCAGCTTACAACTTCTGCACTACCTCTACCGGCTACATCTTCAGTCCACGTTTGCATTATACTTTGGTGCCCTTCAATCATGATCATGTGAATGCCTAAGTTGTAGAATCAAATTTGCCTTAGGTAAAATGCCTTTGACGTAGTAATTTTGGGTAAGGGCATGATCTGCTGTAAGTCAACCGTTATGTAACATTTGTTTTTGTTTTTCAAAGATTTTTCTCGATCTTTAGACATCAACTGGAACCCTAGTTTTACATTCTCTTCGTGTGTCATATCTAATTTCTCAGAATTACATTTGCTGCAGGTATCACTCTTCGGATGAGTAAATGACAAATTGAACTTGGTCGAGAAAATTTTTGCTTAAGTTAATTTTTTTATAAAAAAAATTATCCGGTTTATTCTTTTGTTTGCATGTTTCAACATATAATCTATACATGTGCGACATATATGGGGCCAAATACCTTTTATGCGGATTACTGTTTCTGGAATAATGGGACTCTTCGGTGGGAAATTGATTAATATGATTTATAATAGCCTGCTCCACAGCATCGCTCATCTTATGTGGCCTTGTTATATGTCGTCCACGTGCATCTTGAGATGAAACTGATTGTCCAGACTTCAGCTTACAACTTCTGCACTACCTCTACCGGCTACATCTTCAGTCCACGTTTGCATTATACTTTGGTGCCCTTCAATCATGATCATGTGAATGCCTAAGTTGTAGAATCAAATTTGCCTTAGGTAAAATGCCTTTGACGTAGTAATTTTGGGTAAGGGCATGATCTGCTGTAAGTCAACCGTTATGTAACATTTGTTTTTGTTTTTCAAAGATTTTTCTCGATCTTTAGACATCAACTGGAACCCTAGTTTTACATTCTCTTCGTGTGTCATATCTAATTTCTCAGAATTACATTTGCTGCAGGTATCACTCTTCGGATGAGTAAATGACAAATTGAACTTGGTCGAGAAAATTTTTGCTTAAGTTAATTTTTTTATAAAAAAAATTATCCGGTTTATTCTTTTGTTTGCATGTTTCAACATATAATCTATACATGTGCGACATATATGGGGCCAAATACCTTTTATGTGGATTACTGTTTCTGGAATAATGGGACTCTTCGGTGGGAAATTGATTAATATGATTTATAATAGCCTGCTCCACAGCATCGCTCATCTTATGTGGCCTAGTTATATGTCGTCCACGTGCATCTTGAGATGAAACTGATTGTCCAGACTTCAGCTTACAACTTCTGCACTACCTCTACCGGCTACATCTTCAGTCCACGTTTGCATTATACTTTGGTGCCCTTCAATCATGATCATGTGAATGCCTAAGTTGTAGAATCAAATTTGCCTTAGGTAAAATGCCTTTGACGTAGTAATTTTGGGTAAGGGCATGATCTGCTGTAAGTCAACCGTTATGTAACATTTGTTTTTGTTTTTCAAAGATTTTTCTCGATCTTTAGACATCAACTGGAACCCTAGTTTTACATTCTCTTCGTGTGTCATATCTAATTTCTCAGAATTACATTTGCTGCAGGTATCACTCTTCGGATGAGTAAATGACAAATTGAACTTGGTCGAGAAAATTTTTGCTTAAGTTAATTTTTTTATAAAAAAAATTATCCGGTTTATTCTTTTGTTTGCATGTTTCAACATATAATCTATACATGTGCGACATATATGGGGCCAAATACCTTTTATGTGGATTACTGTTTCTGGAATAATGGGACTCTTCGGTGGGAAATTGATTAATATGATCTATAATAGCCTGCTCCACAGCATCGCTCATCTTATGTGACCTTGTTGTATGTCGTCCACGTGCATCTTGAGATGGAACTGATTGTCCAGACTTCAGTTTACTGAATGATGACAGAGCACAAAGTGCTTTTTTACATACATAAATTTGTTGATTGTCCAAAATGAGTGAGTATTTGAAAGAATGAGATTTATATCTAGAAGCATTTTTACGCTGACGTGCAACTTCCATTGGAGTAATAGTTCTAAATAATAATGAATTTTTTGAATTTATATCAATGCTATAAAAATGATCAAATATTAACCGTCGTTTTTCTTTGTTAAATTAGCATTGCATTTTAATCTGCACGTTTCTGTACATAAGCATCTCGAGTAGATGCTTTTAGAAGCAACAACATTCTCGGAATAAGAAATATAACTCTTCCCTGTTTCCCTACGAATTGCTGCAATACGTCTTTTCTAAGTTTCTGGGTTTTTGGTCCGTTTTCTTGAGATTTGTGGCTTTATAGGAAATGTCTTAATCCTTCTGGTTCCCCTAATTGTTAAGGTTTCATCAGTATTATTCAAAAATTCATCACTTTCCGATTCTGAAAGATGACTGGATTGATATTCACTGCCACTTGGCTCATAAACATTGTAGCTACGATGAACCGCTAATGAATCTAAAAAGTTGAAATATTATGTAAAATTTTATTTCATTAAATAATTTTATCATACCACCTATTAGTGAGTCAGCCTCTGATTGTACATCATCATATGGCAGTGAAAAGTCATTATTAGTACCCATTAGACAAACTAAAATTATAAATAGACTATAAGCAGATATTCAATAAGTATAAAAAAAAGTATTTTTATACGTATCACTGCTTGATCCTGCATCACTTTGTATATTGTCATTGTTATGTTGTATCTGCATTGAGACTGTGCCATATTCTGTTTGTTGATTTTGTCCTGTAAAGTTTCGGGAGTTAGACACTTCATTAAACTGAATTAATTTTTTTGGACATTATAAAAACATAGTCTAAATCATGCCGTAACTTTAAACGAACTGAACTTATTAAATGTGATATAGAACAACTTACCTTGATTCTTAGTATGCTGTTCACCATCACATTCACTTAAAGCAGTTTCCTTCAGTAATTCTATATATATTCAGTATATATATATATATATATATATATATATATATATATATATATATATATATATATATATATATATATATATATATATATATTGATTTTTAGTATAGTCTATAACTCAAAAACCATCAAACTAATGAAGTAGGTTTATCATATAAATAGAATATAGTTTAGTTTTAGAATTAACATAAATCATCTCCCGATTATGCTAACGTGGTTAGCGAAACGTGCGTCGAGAAGTTTAAAAAAGTGAATTGGTGTTTAGTGGCAATTCTCTTCGGATTTACTGTTAAAAAAATTACCCTATACTTTAAAAATAAAATTAAATAAGAATTAATAAAAATTGGATCGGCTATTCCCACCAAATTAGAGAAAACCAAGACCACCGTCGTTTTTAAGAAATTCAAGTAACGTGAGTTTTTTTCTGTTCTGTTTTTTTCCAGCAATCTTTCTCTCCGTGTCTAATGAATTTTTATAAAAGCGGTACACACTTGAATTATGTATGAAGCAGAGGAGATTCCACGATATTATCGAGACTGCGACGTCGCTTATTAGATACGGTCTGGAAATATTTTTCTACGACATGACCATATTCGATATACGACCGCTTTTCGTCATTTTATTAGGCCTTGATGATCGGTACTGAACTTGATTCCAAAAGGATATCGATTATAAATTCAGAGTCCTGTCATAGACAGAATTTAATAATTCAGGTATCGATATACCAGGGATACCATACTAATGAGGTAAACATAATTTGTAAATGCAACGTAGGGACTGTCAAACCTCGTCGTTGGTGCTATTTCCTTGTTGACATCCGACAAAGATTCTCAACTCACAACAATACAAGCTTCATACAACAGCATAGTTTGTAATAGCGTTGAATACGTCGAATTTTGTGCCTGGAAACTACGATTTACGCATGCTCTTGGTAAATCACAGTGCTTCGGATGGTTTAAACAAGTCATAAGTGGCGATTTTGACGTAAGAAACGAGAAACGTGGAAGACCACTGAAAAAGTTTGAAGACAGGAAATTGTTGGATGAGAATGACACGTAAATACAACAACAACTCGCGAATCAATTAAATGTGACACGAGATATCGTCTCTATGCATTTGAAACTCATGGGAAAGATCCAGAAGATGGAAAAATGGATTCCACATGAACTGAATGAAACGACAGAAGGAAAACCGAAAATCCTCTTGTGAACTGTGTCATTTCTCCATGAAATTGTGACTGGTGATGAAAATGGTGACGTGACAACCACAAATTGTCAGACAGGTTGGAAAAATGTATAGTTAGCGATGGGCAATATTTCGTATTAAATATGTTTTATCATTTTGATAAATTGGAGGTGATATCAATGCCAAACACGTTCAGTGGGGATCCAGGTTAACCAATACAAAAGGAAAAGAACTACTACAAGCAATTAACCAACTAAAATGTGAAACAATGTCAACTGGTAAGCCAACATATTGGCTACAGACCCCAATAAAATACCAGATCTACTTGATATTTTCATAACTAGAAATGTGTCTGTAAGCTATATGCATGTGGACGAGGCATGGGATATGAACTCTGATCACTCTCCCATTCTTCTGATCTTAAGTGATAGCATCATACAGAAGGAAACTCCTCCTATATTGACAAATCGACTGACTGACTGGCAGAGTTTTAAACTTCAACTTGAAGAAACGGTAGACTTGAGAGTCCACTTAAGAAATGAAGAACAACTCGACAATGAAGCGGAAACATTTTTAAACGTTATCCAAAGGGCTGCATGGGATAACACACCTAATATTACTCCTAGAACCAAAGGCAATAACTACCCCAGAGAAATAAAAGAACTCATAACCGAAAAAAGAAGGCTTAGAAGAATATGGCATCAATCTAGATCGCCAGCAGATAAAACTAGATTAAATAATGCAACAAAGCAACTGAAAAGGGATATACAAAAAAATAAAAATTATACTATAAGTAACTACCTAAGTGAACTGTCAAATGACAGTAAAACTGACTATTCACTATGGAAAGCTACCAAAACACTAAAAAGACCAATCCTGCAGAATCCACCAATTAAAAATGCAGATGGAACATGGGCAAAAAGCAATTTACAAAAAGCTAACAGATATTCTGAATATTTAGAAGGGACTTTCCAGCCAAATGAAGGTGAAAACATACTTGACTGGGAAAATCTTGCCCAAGAAGAAAGTGACATAAGACCTGTTACCCCAAAAGAAATTGCATCAGAAATTGAAGAAAACATCAACACAAAAAAAGCCCCAGGGTTTGACTTAATCACGGGAGAAGTCATGAAACAGCTTCCTCGTAAAGCTATAGTAAAACTTACATATCTTATAAATGCATCTTTTGGATTAAAGTATGTACCTAAGATATGGAAAGTAGCAGAAATGATAATGATCCCAAAACCCGGAAAACCACCGAATGAAGTTTCATCTTACAGGCCAATCTCCTTGCTACCTGTTATTTCAAAACTGTTTAAAAAAATATTCCTTAAAAGATTGAAGCCAATCATTGAAGATAAAAACATAATTCCAGACCATCAGTTTGGATTTAGAGAAAGCCACTCAACTATAGACCAGGTCCATAGGATAACAAATATAAATGAAAAGTCACTGGGAGAAAAAAAGTTTGTTCTACCGTATTTCTCGATGTGGCCCAAGCCTTCGATAAAGTGTGGCATGAGGGCCTCAACTACAAATTAAACAAGCTTTTGCCTAAACAGTTTGCGCAATTATTAAAGTCTTATATCTCAGATAGATATTTCAGAGTTAAACAGGAAGATGCATACTCTGAACTAAAAAATATTAAAGCAGGAGTACCGCAAGGTAGTGTATTGGGACCAGTCCTTTACCTATTATATACCAGTGATATTCCTGAATTAGACCCAGACACGATAGCAACATTTGCTGACGATACTGCTATTATGGCTGTAGGCGTAGACCACGAAGAAGCGGCAATAAACCTGCAAACCTCAGTTAATAAAATTAACAACTAGACTAAGCAATGGCGAATCAAATTAAATGAGTCTAAATTCGCCCATATTAATTTCACGAACAAAAGAAATCAACATATCCCCGTTAGTATAAATAATATCCATGTACCATATGCTAATACAGCAAAATATTTGGGTATAACATTAGATGCCAAGCTACGCTGGAGGGCTCATGCCAAAAAGAAAAAAGAAGAACTTGACATCAAATTTAGAAAAATGTATTGGCTGCTTGGACGAAATTCCCCTCTATCAGTCTACAACAAAGTACTCTTGTACAAACAAATTCTAAAGCCCGTATGGACATATGGCATCCAGCTGTGGGGTTGTGCCAAAAAGAACAACTTGGAAATAATCCAGCGATTCCAAAACAAAGTACTAAGGAACATTGCAAATGCCCCTTGGTATTTCAGAAACAGTGACCTCCATAGGGACTTGGAAATGGACACCGTTACCCAGACCATTAGCCGATTTGCCCAGAGTCACGAGCAGCGACTTCTTCAGCACGTCAATGTCGAGGCCATCCAGCTCCTTGATAATGCAAGTCAAATCAGAAGACTTAAGAGGACCAAACCCTTTGAGTTGGTTTGAACGTTTGTGTTAGTAAAAAAGCAGAGCATAGTGCTGGTGTATACGTTAATATTGGTGTAATTAAGTTATTGGATTTCATTTAAGGGATACTAGTGAGTAAGTTCTTAAAATCATCTTTTTTTTTTGTAGTAACTTAGGTTTGTACAACATTACTCATTGATCAACTTTGGTCAGATTGTAATTTTGGAAAACTTCCTCAGGGATGTTTTATAAATTAAAAAAAAAAATTTTTGATAAATTATATCATTTCCCGTTTCACATTTATATACCTGGTAAGATTTCACCTAATTAGGTCTAAAAAATCTTTGCAGCTGTTTCTGTATCTCACATTCTTCAGAACATGTTAAAACTAATATTGAATTTTTACAATTTTCCATATATTTTCAATTTCTTCTCCGAATATATGCAATGATAGGGTAGTAAGCCACATACTTTTGCAGTAGATGGCGGTACGATCGTAAGGGGAATGGAATTTCTGAAAAATAACTTCCTTTCTATTAAAGCCTCACGAATTTTAACCCGATATGACATTGAGTTTTGTGTTGACAGTCTTTGAAAGGAGATAAGATATTTTTTCCATCGTGAAAATAAGCGAATTTCAAGTGTTAATTTAACATTATTTCTTGCGTGGACCATCCATCTTATTCTCCTGGCTTGACCCTCCCCAATTTTTTGTCATTCCAAACATAAAGAAATGGCTGTCTGGAAAGAAAGTTAAATCAAACGAACAGATCATCGTCGAAACAGAGGAGTATTTTGTACAATCCTACTTTTTGGAAGGAATAAAAAAGGTGAAACAATGTTGAGCGAAATGTATCGAGCTAAAAGGAGTATACTTTGAAAATAAATCGATTCTTAATTAAACCCTAAATATTTAGGGACAAGAGAGAGTTAATAATATCATACTGACATTAATAGTGTGGATTTCTGTGTATAATCCACTGTATGGAAATTTTGTGTTTGTTGTGTTTTCAAATTCTTTTGTTTAACAATTTGTTAAACAAAAACATATTCTCGTTTTTTCTCCAGTCGTTGAACTTATGCCTGAACATCGTGACCCAAATACATTATACTTCTGGATGTTAATTTTCGTCATTCACCACGATCTTCCAGGAATGTTGTTCATGCGTGTAGATGTTCGCTAAGGAGGAGGGTTCATAGAAATCAACTTCTGATGGGTTTGAGGGGCGTAGATAAAGATAAATATAATCCGAAATTGTATTGTATTTGATTCTTTGCAATGTTGTCTTCATGACTTGTCTTGTCTTCAAATTAATTATTACTAAAGTTTAATTTATGTCCAACGAAATGGGTGGGTTAGTTTGACAATAAGCCCCTTTTGTTTAAATGGTTGTGGCGTGTTCATATATATATATATATATATATATATATATATATATATATATATATATATATATATATATATATATATATATATATAATTTTGATTTGTTTTGGGGTTTTCGTCACGATCTAAAACTCAAAAATATCAAAAATATCTTATGTAAATTAAAGAATCACTGGTTAAAAAACAAAATGGAGTGATTTTCAGTGATTCTTTTTCTAGAAAACAAAAATTTTAAAAATACCAAATTTGCTAAAATAAATAGAAACGTTTGAACGTTTCGAGAACTCTTCTCTTCTTCGGAAATCTTCCCGTTTAAACGAATCTAAAATTAATTTATATTAATTTCTATATATTACTCTAACAGATAGTAAGTAAATATATTTTGATTATGTTAGTGATGCTTACATTGACAATAATATTTTTTACTGACAGTAACCTGCTACCGAAAAAATTATATTGGTGAAGTTCGCTGTGTGAGTATTGTGTATTGATATAATTAAACGTTCTTAGTTGTATTCTTGAGAATCGGAAACCATATTGAATTTAAATCTACCGAAGACATAGCAATACAGTTATTTATATTTAAATTAATTATAGCGGTTTCTTTTAATCTTCTGTATTTTGTTACCGATTCTTTTAATACCGTTTTGAAATTATTCCAATTAATTTTATGTTCCGATTCTACATTTATTAAAATCATCTTTCTAAGAAGATTTTTATGTTCTTTAATTATAAGATCTAACGGTCTAGATGTCTACATATAAAATTTGCTACATTCGCAATTTTGTAAACCATATTTTTGGTATTCTGTTGTGTGTTTGATTTGGTTTTTGTCAATATAGATCTAAGAGTATTTTTTGTTTTAAATGTTGTTCTTATGTGGTATTTATTTCCTACTCTTTTAATTATGTCAGAAATAACGCGGATGTAAGGAATTGTGAGGTTAATTGTTTGAGAGTTATTATTATTGTTACTAATAAGTTGTCTGTTTGGTCTAGTATCAAAAATGTTTAAATATTTATCTACACCATTTTTTGGGTAATTGTTTTTTATAAAAATGTCTTTAATGCAATTTGTTTCCTTTTGTAGTGTATCACTGTCGGTACAAACAAGTTTTGCTCTGTCTTAAAAACGTTTAATTATTCTTATTAGGTTATCAATGTTATGTTGCCATATAGCAAAAATATCATCAATATTATTCGTTTTTTAAGAGATTTATTTAATATGTCATTCTCGAGTTTCTCCATAAAGATATTACTTATCAAAGGAGAGAGAGAGAAGAACACAGTGCCATTCCGAAATGTTGTTGATAATCATTTTCTAATTGAAAACATGTTTTGATTTTTACCCAGTGATTCTTTTATTTACATAAGACCACATATTTTTGATATTTTTTGAGTTTTAGAGAGTGGCGAAAATCCCAAAAAAAAAGAAAAAAGAATAATAAGCCCCTAAATATCAATTTATTTAAGTAGAATATAGGTTATGTTGTATTAAGATAAATTATTGTCGGTACATGGCATTGCCTTTTAAATGTGAAAAAATCGACTTTACTTATATATATCAAGTTGTTTTGAGTGCTTCATTATTTCCACATTTCAAAGCTCGTTTCTTCCAAGCGATTAAAATCATGCCAACTATTTAGCTGGATATTGGACGTTTGACATCACAACATTGACCTGTCAAAAGGTGAGCCAAACAAAACAGAAAAAAATCCGACCGCGAAATAAAAGGAGCGTCGTCGCTTCCGATACGAACAAAAGCAGTACACTACCCGTCGGTAGTACCTCGTGGCACAAAGAGCCATTGTTCTGGGTGCCGCCGCGTATAATTCGGGTGGTTCCGCTTCATCAACGAGCTGGTTCTGCCGGCGCTCAACGCCTATCGTACGAATTCGAAAATTCCGAATCGCACATGGTATCGGATTGTTCGGAAAGTTCGTAGAGATTTTTTAAGGGGAAGAGATACACAAATAATGTGTGTAAATATTTATTTAGTCTTATTACCTAATTATAAATATTATTTAAAACTTTTTGCTAATGTAGTGGTAAGTCCAAAATATCTTTTTGCCAAAATTTAGCTTTACTCACAAAAAATGCCAACAAGTGGTTTTTCAGGAGGTGAGGTTTTCCATTTTAAAGATTTCTCATTTAAATCATTTTGGAGAAAGTGGAATATACGATAGTTCGAGACTGGAATGTCCGATGAGTAAGGTGGATGGGACAAAACACCTTTATTTATGCTCAACAATTAAACCCTGGCAACCCACATGTTTTATTGCATGTTGTTGTTTACATTCCGTCTTTTATCATCAGTTATCCTCCACTTCAGAAATGGAGACTTACTTTTCAGCAAAATATCGCACGAAGAGATTCGGTCCATCAGAATTTACTCACTAAGTTCATGAGAGACTCGCACATTGTATCAGCAGATGTACTCATTTTTTTCTGATGGTATAATATAATATTTATTTTATTATACTGTGTGTCCCAGATAAGAATGCACGCTACAGGGATCTGGAAGCCATAAGAGATACAGAGATTATTAAATTAGAAAAAAGTTGCACCTCACTGAACTCTGCAACATCACGTTTTCAAATTTTAAAAATTCCGAAGATATGTGGGAAAAACCGAATTTTCTTTTTGAAGCGGTATGTCAAAATAAATTTGACATTTTCATGATCACTAAAACATAAAAAACAAAAAAACATAATATACTTTTTTTGACTATTTAACAAAACAAAGTTGATGATGGTCGAGAAAAGCCGAAACGTCAGATCAAAAATCTAATCACACCACCTTATAGAGGAGAAAAAGTGACGATGAAAATGTTAAATTTATTTTGATAATTGATCGAGATTGATCTTCTCAAATAGAATCAGAAACGAATAAAATCCAAATCGCGAAAATTTGGTTTTTATATTTTTTCCTTTATTTGGGAATGCTCTTTTACTCTAACATCTAACGGTCTATATGTCTCACCTATATAGAATTTGCCACATTCGCAGGGAATTTTATAAACCACATTTTTGGTATTTTGTTGTATATTGTTTGGCTTAGTCTTTGTTAATAGAGACCTAAGAGTATTTTTTGTTTTAAATGTCGTTCTTATGTTGTATTTATTTCCTACTCTTTTAATTGTGTCAGAAATACCGCGGATATAAGGAATTGTGAGGTTAATTGTTTGAGAGTTATTATTATTGTTATTAATAACTTGTCTGTTTTGTCTAGTATCAAAATTTTTAAGCGATTTATCTATCAATTTTTTTGGGTAATTGTTTTTTATTAAAATGTCTTTTATGTGATTTGTTTCTTTTTGTAGTGTATCACTGTCGGTACAAACAAGTTTTGCTCTGTCATATAAACTTTTAATTACTCCTATTTTGACCGATTTTGAGTGACTTGAAAAGAAATTGAGATACCTATCTGTGTTTGTCGGTTTTCTGTAAACTGTAGTTTTTAATGTGTTGTTTTGTTTTACTATTAAAGTGTCAAGGAATGGCAATTTATTCTCCTTCTCCATCTCTAAAGTAAACTTAATTGTAGGCTCTCGAGAATTTATGTCTTGTAGAAAATATTTATATCGTCAATGCTATGTTGCCATATAGCAAAAATATCATCAACATACCTAATATAAAAAAAAAAAAAAAAATTTTTGTTTACCCAATTTACCTTCGATCACAATCTTGCTAATTTCGCTAATTTCGTAAATCCCCGGCTTTTCATGTCGATCTACTTTATCCTTTGAATTAGCCAGGACTTCTCTTAATTTATTATATGGTTTGTTTACAATCTTAATGTCCACTTTTTCAAAATTTTCACACCGAAAGTTCCAATAGAAGAAGTAATGGGCAGTTTTATTGTTTTCTATAGTTTAGTTTGTCTCATTTACACTACGATCAAGTATTTAAGTCGATTGTATATAAAATGGTAAGTTCTAGTCGTCAATTTTGCAAAAATCCAGCGGATTAGGTTTGTTATATATGCAGACAATTTATTTTATTTTTAGTGCCAAATTGGAGATAAGAGAAAAGTTGGACTCCTCATGTTTGCTTTGTGAGTTGCCACGTAAATTTAGTGCAATGGGTAGGTATATGGTACTCACCATATAAGTGATTGTTATTTTTATATCACTATAACAGTAGGGATTTTAAAAAAGAAAATGGACGAAATTCTTGGGAAGCGAAGCAAACAAAATACTTTTCATCTCTGTTAAGCAAAGTTGTTTGTGTAAAAAAATAAAATCAAGATTAAAGTGGAAATTTAAATAATTTAAAAAACTTTGATGGGCTATCTTCTTGTCCCAAACCTTCCTCCTCTCGGGGCAACCCAATGTTACTGTGTCATTGGCAAAATTAAAAAAAATATATTCCTTATTATACGACTTGATAGTTTGGACCTGTCGAAAGGTTTCGAAGCTCCTCCGACTCAGCTCACGGCCAAGAGCCGTAATTCCAACCGAGGTCGTAAATCACGCCGGCACGCTATTGGACGTTATTATTCTCTGCCTTATTAATTTTCAAGCTTAACGCGATAGTAAAGAACGCCACAAATGATTTTTAACAGACGATTATCGTACTTTATTTGCGAACGTGGGCGTGTCTTCACGGTCTCGACAGATTCCCCAGCCGAGGACGTCTCCGCCAACCGACCCGCTCTCAAATCTAATATTTATGATGGAACTATCGATATTTTGTTAATAACTATCAATAAATATGGCTACAATTAAGTTTGTTCCGATAAAACGGTCCCTAACTTTTTAAAATACTGTTAAACTTTACATTGTTTTTAAGATTTTTTAGGAAGTAGGCGGAATATAAATAATGGGTGTAATAGAATGTTTCTCGTTTTTAACATTTAAAAAATAAAACGTTAGAATTAATTCAAACTTGATTATTCACTGTTAAGTTACAGAGTAGTTTTGAATTTTGATTTATGACAAACAACCATCCGTAAATGCGCACCATCCGCTTCTTCACATTTCACATTTAGCGTGGAATTGAAATTTTCAATCACTCGTTGGAGTATCGCACTTTGAATCGCGTGGATTTCGTTTGTTATTCTTTGCTTTAAAACATTTAAGTTGGGTGGAAATGGGTTGAAAATCTCACTTTTTCAGCCCCATAAGAAAAATTCAGCAGGTGTAAATCTGGACTCTTCGGTGGCCAGTTTATGTTTTCACAGCGACTAATTATTCTTTCAGGGAATAAATCGTAAAGAGCTGCTAAATAGTCATCCTTAATGTGGGCAGTTGCTCCATCTTGTTGAAAAAATATGTTACGGTTGTAGCCAATCGAGTTTTGTATTTCTGGAGCCAAAAAAGTCCGGATCAGGTGGCAATAACGATCGGAAAAAAAAACATGTATGTCTACATTGTGCTAAACAAGTTGCCCAGATTGTCATATGACTTTATTCATCGTCATTTTTGGTTGTAAAACCTTAAAATTTGTTATGTTATGTTTTTTTTAGTATATTTGTTCAAAGTGCATTACGAACTGTAGTTTTTGTTTATTTTTATGATTGTGTATATGTTTTGGTCGAAATAACGATCTCTTACAATCTATTACAAAAAATATATGAAAATAAGTGCCAAAAAAATAGTCTGATTTATATCGATAATAAAAGACCAATAAATATTGAAATTTCGTACATTTATTTATTTTTTTAATTTATTATAGATTCTACTCTAACATTTGACAATATAATTATCAATTTTTTTATCTCAGTTTATATCTAAACATAACGGCCTGTGAGGCCTCACGTCATTAGTTATGTTAAGAAAAAAGCACATCAATAGCTAAATCTTAAAAATATTTGGGTAACAAAATATTTGCTTAAACTGATAACAAACTGAATTATAAAACCAAAAATTCCGTGGATAATGCAAGGGTGAGAATCGACGTTCCTTAAAAGAATGTGAACAACCACGAACGAACGAAGATCCATTGTCGATATTAAATCTCGATCCATCTGGTCAGCATAACCTCATTAAAGCTACAACTTGGCTCGTTGTCGATCGTTGTACGGTTTTTTTCGCCGTCCTCTCTCTCTTTCCCTTTCTCGCTTCGTCTTCGTTTTCGTCGTTCTCTTCGTTTTCGGAGAGCATAACCAATAATTTCGCGATAAAGATAGCAGGCCTCGTGGAATTTTTAATAAGGGGCACGCAAGACGGTTTCTTGGAATAATTTGGTAGTCGGCGGCGATCTGGGCCGCCCCCCGTCGAAATTTCAAAATAAATATGGAGGACGTGTGGTGGCCTGAAGACTCGAGGAAATGTATCTAGTATTGGCAACGCTGCATTTTAATTATTTTGTTATTTTGGTATAGTGCGTTTCAAGATATATTGTTGACCGATTGGCTGCAATAAACTCTTAACAACTCCTGCCATAACGAAACCTCGCAAAGTTGCAAGAAAAATAAACAGCGCCGGGCCTAATAAAATAACAGGTAAAAAGATACATTTAATTTTATACCTGGTTTAGTAGTTTCGAAATCCTTTTAATTCAGCCCTCTGGGAAAAGATAGTGAACGCCATGAACTGATTTTTCAGCCCGTACCTTATTAAAATGATTCAATCATACCTCTCAGACAGATATATAATAAACCAATGGAATTATTGGAAGTCTGGCACAAAGAATGGAACGACTATGAGGGAAAGCCAAAAACATTTATCCGAGACGCGAGAAAGTGGAACAACAGAAAATTAGGGGAGACAATTTTCTACACAACACAAGTAATAACGGGCCATGGATCCTTCAGATACTATTTATACAGATTGGAAAAGTCAGAGGACAAGGATTGTGGGATGGTAGATACAAGGGCCCACACAATCTTCCACTGCCCGAGATGGGAACGGCTTCGGAAAGCCACTGCTGCCGAATGCAATGTAGAAGTGACGAAATACGTTCGCGTTCTGCTTCTGGAAGGAAAAAGACAGTGAGCAAGAATAATGGGCATTGTGGAGAAAATAATTAGGACAATAATAGAGGACGAGAGAAAACGTAAGACAAATTCGGACTGACAATATGTTGTGTCCTGAAGTAATGCCTAACGGCGGTTCCCAGACCACGAGTAGAATATATCCTAGAGGGGAAATGGTTTTGGTCGGTAGGCATGACCCCAAACAAGGGCATGAATCTGTCATATATATATATATATATATATATATATATATATATATATATATATATATATATATATATATATATATATATATATATATATATTTTTATTTATATATATATATATATATATATATATATATATATATATATATATATATATATATATATATATATATATATAAATATATATATATATATATATATATATATATATATATATATTTATATTTATATATATATATATATATATATATATATATATATATATAATTTTATTTTTAATAAATAATATTTTTCTTAATTTTTTAATGATATTGGAGCGAACTTTTGTTCCTACGTAATATTTATAGAATATTAAAAGGCTTTGGCTGGCAAAATATGATTAAAATGCAGTCAATAATTAATAAATAAATTAGTTGTATTTCAAACATACACACACTAACATAGTAATACTCCTAATTGCTTAAATAATGTATAATTCTAAACCGTTTTAGCGTTGTGTATTTTTTTTCGTTTCGTCATTTGCCCTTCTCTATCTGGTTTCGATCGAGTTCGATGGCTGTCGACGTGTTAAAAACGGCTTAACAGTTCTTTTGCGGCCATCTAATAACAGGAACGTCCAAATCGGACGCGAAGCTCTCGGGCATTAAGCCGTTTTTTTCTCTCTCGTTCGCTGTCGATTTCTGCGTCCGACACTAATCCTTTCAATTCTCGCTTGTTGATTTTAGATTTGTTTCCCATCCGTAACTGTATCGAGGATTGGGAATGACCAGCTCGAAGGACCACAAAACAACACGTACTTTGAATAACGGATTTAGTATTGATTTGACTCAAAACTGAGTTAATGTCATATGAACAAATTAAGATTATTTTTATCATACAAGGTATGTTTGAAAATAACGAGGGTTTTTACATCATTCAAACGATGTGATTCATCACTTTATTTCAAATGAAACTGTTCCTTACAAGGGTCAAAAACCAGAGAAAAAATGGTTTAGTTATTACCATTATTCTGCAATCGAAAAGATCATTTTAAATTCTGAATCAAGTTGCATTGCACGAAGCAAACGATGGTCTTGTGGCTTGAGTTCTTGGATCTGCTGGATGTTGTAATGCACCATGATCTTCGGTAGTTGATAACAAAGTTCAAATTCCTGCGAACGGTGACGATTATTGATAAATTTGGATCTGCATCAACACTGCCGGCAGCATTGGCTAGATTTTCTTCGGAACGCACAATCTTTTGTCTTATTTTTGTTTCAATATCGAGCAGCGTGAAATGCATTCGGAATTTATCGATAATTCGGCGAATACATCGCCCGGTTCCGCCATTATGTGCAGTATGTAGTGCTTTATAAGTTTGGTGCACAGAACATTGCTAATAAATTTCAACAATTTGCAAGCGTTGCTCTATACCAAAGGTCTCCAAACTACAGCCAAATTCGGTCTGCCAGTGTCGTCAATCCGGCCCGTGACCAGCGAATTTAGCAAGCGTATGCTCGTTTAGGGCGCGTACTCAGTGACTAATTTAAACGTTATATATAATGGCAGGAAAATTAAAACGGTTTTGGCCCTTCGAACTTACTGGAGTAATCAGTATGGCCCTAAGGCTGGAAAGTTTGGAGACCCCTGCTCTATACTACTGAAAAATTTTAACACTACAGCTACGCAAATTCATAGTTTGCCCTTATAGTCGGAGAATAATGCTCTAACAATGGATTTTACCTGGATGTCACATGTGCGCAATTGGATTACGGAGGAAGGCGTAAAACCACATGTTCCATATCGGCAGCAATGGTATCATATACATATTTCTTTTTATTATTATTATTATTCACGTATGGGCCCTGGTGGACCACGCGAACTACAATTAGAGGCTTATTGACTGCTTTTTCCAACCCATTTTCCATGATTATTTCACCCAAATATTTGAACTGAGAGACTCGTCTAATGCTACCATATTTTGTTTTTAGAAATGGTGTTCTTAGTCTGTTGCAGGTCATGTATTCATGCAGGTCATGTGTCTTTTCAAAAGTAATTTGGAGTCCTACCTTTTCTGTTTGCTGTTTCTTTTAGGATTTCAACCTGTTTTTGTGCCGTTAATATATCTTGAGTCAAAATTGCTAGATCATCAGCAAATGCCAGACAATCTATTTTGATGTTGGTTCTCCCCAGTTTAATGGGCTGGTCAATATTCAGGGCCGACTTTTTGTCACGCCACTCCTGTATTACTTTTTCTAGAACACAATTAAATAAGAGTGGTGAGAGTTCATCCCCTTGTCTCACTCTAGTTTTAATTTCGAAGGGCTCTGAGATGTGACCCATGAATTTAACTTTTGACCTTGTGTTAGTTAATGTTGCTTTAATAATTGCCAGCGTTTTCAAATCTAGTCCTTGTTCTTTCAAGATTTGGAATAAAGATTCGCGGTCAATAGAACCATATGTTTTTTGAAATCCACAAATGTACAGACGAGATTTTTATTGTACAGCTTTTGATTGCCCGGTCGAAAACCTGCTTGATATTCACCAATTTAAGGTTGTAACTGTCCCTGTGCTCTGTCTAGTAGATATTGAGATAGAATCTTGTAACAAACTGGGAGAAGAGATATCCCTCTGTAGTTATTTACATACGTTCTATCTCCTTTCTTGTGTAGTGGATGGATTAGAGCATCTTTCCAATTTTCCGGAATCCGTTCGGTTCGCCAAACTTCTTCTAGAATTTGGGTTATTTCCTTGATTGTACCTGGGCCAGCGGATTTCAAAATTTCAGCAGTGATTCCATCTTCACCAGAAGCTTTGTTATTTTTAAGTCGCTTGATTTGCCTAATTATTTCATCCTCATTCGGTGGTAATGAATCTGCGTTTGTTTGTTTAGGGTTTAGTGTTGGTAATTTGTTTAAGGGCTCAGGACAGTTTAGTAGTTGTTCAAAATATTTTGCAAAATTCTTCGCAATTGTCTTGGTTATTTAGAGCTAATTGTCCGTTTTCCTTTCGGAAGCAAATACTTTGGGGTTGATAGCATGTTAATTTAGTTCTAAATGTTTTGTAAATGTTTCCTCTTGCAACTTTGCCGAGTTTCGTTACGGCAGGGGTTGTTAAGAGTTTATTGCAGTCAATCGGTCAGCGATATATCTTGAAACGCACTATAACTTTGTAATAGTAAGAATTCTTTAGTGATACGGTATAATATAAAATATAACTATTTTAAATGAATAATGAAATATTGAAAGTTTAGATGAGTTTTTTTTATGTAAAGAGATGTACGGGTATCAAACTGTTTTATATGGGCGACAAGGAAAGCGGGCAATGAGAAATTTGTATTCACGACCGCAGTACAATTCTCTGGCGACCGCTCTACCAGGCCATTTTACGATTTCTTTCCCAGACTTGTAAAATTCACTAACAATGAAGTATTTTTATTGACACCTTTATGCGCCCCATAAACTTTAACGAACCATCGTTGATCTCAAGGTCGCGATAGATGCGCAGACCATATACAGGGGATTATCTGTACGGGTTTTTCGTTTTTTTTTTGCTCATTTCGTGTTGGTCGTTTATGTTGATACATGCGCGAAGCGAAGAAAAAATCGCATCCGCACACCTGCCGCGCCAATAAAACGCAAAGATCTTCTACCCGCAGGATTAAATTTTGCTGCTAACTATTAGGTGGTAAACTTAAATTCCGTTGTATACATATACAGGTTTTGAATAAGGTATGAGGAAATATTATACAGCTAATTGTGATTGATCTTTAACATCGGGCATATTTGCTTTTTAAGTATTGTCTAAATGGTTGTGGTGGGTTCATATATTTTCCTTTTTTTGTATTTTTTCGCCACGAACTAAAACTCAAAAAAAATATCAAGAATATCTGTTCCTATGTTAAAAGAATCACTGGGTAAAAACAAAACCGAGACTAATTTCTCAGTGATACTTTTTATGTTATAAATTTGCCTAACGAACAAATAATTTAAAAAAAATCAACATTTTCTAAAACAAATACAAACTTATGAAAGTTAACGTTTCGGGAGGTCTTCTCTTCTCGTTTTCTAAACGAATCTAAAGATAATTTCTATAAATTTCTTTATAATACTCTAAAACAGTGGCGACTTGTGGGTTTTTAAAGTGGGGGGCAAAAGATTTTTTTTGCTTTTCCCTTCCTTCGTTTTACTTTTCGTGTTATTGAAACCCTATACAGGAGGTGAAACAGGTTGTATTGTTACTACTTACAAGAACGTTGGAGCATGGGTTGTTGCTTGTTGCGCAGATAATGGAATGCAAAGAAGAGCAAACCATTCAAACAGTTTATTTTAACTTGCCCTATTTTTACATTATTTTTGAACTTGACTCAAATTCAACACGGACATGGGATGACCGTTAGTTTTTAATTCATATTTCTCCTCCAAACTTAAATTAGTAATTTGCAAATAAAAATTGATTATTTTTATTTAAAAAGTACTACTCAGTGTGTACACACATAGCAAATCCCAAATCGAAACAAGTATTCGCGATGCGAACAAAATACGCGACGCGAGACATATCAAACGCTAACTAATTACCGATACGCTTGGTCGCAGGGAATCTACTTCCAAATCGTGTGTTTTAGAAAGCAGTTCCCCAGAATTCTGCAAGCAACAAAACATGTAACGTCAACGACGAGATAAGATGCCATGGCGAACGGTCGCTGGAGGTAAACGTTCGAATAACGATGTAAAAATTGTGGCGAGAGGATGGAATTTTTATCCGCATTATTTGGTGTGATAGGTCGACAGATGCTTGTCTACATTTGGAGATTTTAATTTTTAATAATATCTTAAAATGAGTTAAAGGAAACAAAACTGAACGGAAATAACATATGGTGTTTTGCTCTGAAAAATTGTTTAGTGTGATAAATGCTGGAGGGGTGGCGTCCCAACGCCTTCCCTCATGAGTCGCCACTGCTGTAAAAGATATTAAGTAAATATATTTTGTATATGTCAATGATACTTACATTGACAATCATATTTTTTTCTGACAGTGACATACTATCAAAACATTATATAGGTGAGTTTTACTGTGTAATTATTGTGTATTGAAATAATTAGACGTTTTTAATTGTATTCTTTAGAATCGGAAACCATATTGCATTTAAACCGAAGGCATAGCAATACAGTTATTTTTATTTAAATTAATTATAGCTGTATCTTTTAATTTTCTGTATGTAGTTACCGATTCTTTTCATACCTTGCCGGGCGCGGTGGTCTGGTGAGTTAGTCACCTGGTGGGTTAGTCACCTGGCAATCCAAAGGTAGCTGGTTCGATTCCAGCGCTCTGATGGGTGTTTTTCTTTAAATCTTCTGTTCGTCTTACTTCCTACCCTATACACACACTTATATGCACTTACATACAATGCTCTCACACACATACACACACATCCATACCTAAATGTCTGTGATTGTTTCTAGGCAAGAGTGTAAAATCCGACTACAAATTACCCCTCAGTCACGCCAGTTAAAAGCTGGGTAAGGCCGGATGTCTTCTGAGAAGTGTTCTATGTTGGTCACTCGCCAGTCGGTAGGCTTCCTGATAGATTTATGGGTAGGCACACATAACCAAGGGTTGATAGCCTGAGTGGGGTGCAGGCCTGGGTTTGTCGGTAGCTGATGACCGTGGTTCGGAACCCACGTTAAGCTGTAGGTCCAGTCGCTAAATAGCCTTAGATGCTGATGCGCCTCTAACCGTAAATCATTTCCTTTTTCATACCGTTTTGGAATTATTCCAATTGATTTTATGTCCCGATTCCCATGCGTGTTGGAAAATTCTAGATTTATTAAAATCACTCTTTCTAAGAAGGTTTTTATTCTAACATCTAACGGTCTAGATGTCTCGCTTATATATAATTTGCCAGATTTGCAGGAAATTTTATAAACCACATTATTGATTGTGAAGAAATTCACACCAAATCATTGTCGAAACAGAGAACAATTTTGCTGTACTTTTTGGAAGGCATATAAAAGTTGAAAAATCGTTAGTAGACCTAAAATAGTTTCTTTTTAGGTCTACTATAGATTTTTCGTTAGTTAGGTTGAGAAATTGATTGATTTTCGGCCAAAAAACAATATTTTATTTGAGATTTCTTGGACCAAAACGGTAATACATTCTGTCCAAAACGTACCGGGGATGGATCAGAGTTATTGTATCGCCTTCAAAGTAGACCCCCGCCGAAATAATACACTTTTAAATGCATTTTCCGGAATCGACTTCAGTTCTTGCCGCGAATTCTCTTTTATGTCGTTTATCGATTGAAAACCGGTGCCTCGAAGTGGAAATTTGAATTTTGGAAAGATAAAGAAGTCGGCCGGAGCCATATCAGGTGAATGCGGGGGTTGTTCGATGCGATTTGTTGAGTTTTTGGACAGAAATTTGTTCATTATGATAACCTTGTCAGATGGCGCGTTGTGATGCAAAAAAAAAGAATTTCTTTTTCGACGAATTTTCTATCTCAAACGCCGCATAACGCTTAGATACTATTCTTTATTTACCATCTCGTTTTTTTCGGTTTCGGCTCAATTGGAAGGCGCCGTTCTGAAGCTTGTTGACTGGTTTCTACGTCAAACTCGTAAACCCATGTCTCATCAGCAGTTACAATGCGTTTTATGACTGTGGGGTCGGAACTCAGCGACCTTTGCGATTGAGTTTCTGAAGAAAATTAAGGTCTTTCTGCACTAGCCGAGCGGTAATGCATTTTACGCACGTACAGTCGTTTAAAATGGTACGAATTGATTCGTGAGGCACAGAAAGGTCAGCGGCTATCCCTCTCAAACTTAAATGACGATTTTCAGTCACCATTTCCTTTACTTTAGCGATGTTAACTTCAGTTGAAGACGTTGATGGCCGACCAGAGCGAGACAAATCTTTCAACACATCTCGATCGCTTTTCAATACAGAGTTTCACTCATATGGATGTGTTTTTGATAAAGTCGATTCACCGTAAGCCTTCTGCAACATTTTCAGTCACTCGGCATTCTATTTGCAATGCAAAATTCAAAAGAAATTCTTTGATCGATGTTTTTTTCCATTTTAAAAATCGCAAAACACACTTGAGATGAACTGACAAAATCGAGCACTGTAAACAGCCTAAATTATAAATGACGTTCAAACTCCGCGTCAGTATAGAGGACAGTTGTACCAACTTAGCGATAAAAATAATTTTGACAATCCCTTTAAACGGGCTTTTCAAATGATCACTTTTCTGACAGAGTGTATATCTAAGGATAGTTATTTTGATTGATGGTGAGGAGTCTTGGTATGGTTTTATTAAGATTTTCGGTGAACTTTTTTTATATTAAGAATATTTCAAGTATCCCGCGTAACAGTACGCTAATTTGCACACAATCGAGGCAGGGGACATTTCACAAAACGGAGAAGAATCCGCCGTCGTCTTCTACTTTGTCGTTGGAGGAATGCACACCTTTCAGGTAATGGTCGGGATCGTCGATACCACCGCCACCATATCGTTCCTATTTCTTCTTTTTTTAAGCCTGCGACTTGTTGAGAGACCGACCATCGGTTTCTAATTAGTGATATATGCCTTTTGTGGCGGGCAATTGACGGTACGAGCGAAAAATAAGCCGGCGCTGCGTTTTTCGTATTGGCGATCGGACATTCTTCGGCTTGGCATTATCGTTCCAGCTGAATTTTTCTAATTAATTTCGTGTCGACAGTCGGACAGGACCGTATTTTGCACTTTAGCGATGTCAACGGCTCTGATAACCAACTGGCGACTAAGAGAGAGATTTCTTGACCTGGATAATCCTATATCCAAATTCTTTTTTAATGAGCCAATAGACCACATTCGTCTCACGGAAAACAGAACTTACAAGTATTGCCTGAATTATTGTGGCGTGTTCATATTTTTTTATTTTTCGCCACGATCTAAAACTTAAAAAAAATCAGAAATATCTGTTCTTATGTAAATAAAGAATCACTGGGTAAAAAACAAATAACCAAACCGAGACAAATTTCTCAGTGATTATTTTTCTGTAATAAATAACCAGAAAAAACCAAACCTAACGAACAAAATTTTAAAAAATACAAAAAATTTCTAAAATAAATACATACTTTTAAACTTTAACGTTTCGACAGGTCTTCTCCTCCCGTTTTCAAAACGAATCTAAAAATACATTATTTTAATTTCTATATATACTGAAAATATAGGAAGTAAATATACTTTGAGCATATTTCAATAATACTTACATTGACAATAATAGTTTTTAATGTCAATGACATAGTCTATTGACATATTTACACGTTTTTAATTGTATTTTACTAAAGAATACAATACAACTATTATTGTCAATGTAAGTATTATTGACATATACACAAAATATATTTGCTGCCTATCTTTTTAATATATATATAGAAATTAATATAATTTGTTCGATTCGTTCTGAAAACGGGAGGAGAAGACCTTCCGAAACGTTAACGTTCAAAAATTTGTATTTATTTTAGAAAATTTTTGTTTTTTTTTTAAATTTTGTTCGTTAGGCAAATTTATTACAGAAAAAGAATCATTGAGAAATTTGTCTCCATTTGGTTTTTTGTTTTTTACCCAGTAATTCTTTATTTACTTAAGAACAGATATTTTTGATATTTGTTTGAGTTTTAGATCGTGGCGTAAAACCCAAAGAAAATATATAGAACTTTTCACAAATATTTATTTTTTCATCAAAACTCATTATTATATTCAAAATAGTTTCCTTGCGGGTCAATTTAACGTTTTGCACGTCAATTAGGTTGACAAATTAATTTTTGAGCCCGGCCATAAATATGTCCTTCAGGATGGGGGGTCGACGCCTTTTGAATGGGTTTAATGTCCGTATAACGCTGTCCTTTCATCGGCAAATTAAGTTTTTAGAAGAGGTAGAAGTCGCAGGGAGCTAAATCAGGCGAGTATGGTGAAATTTAGCCATGATTGATGGGTAAAATGCAATTTTTGGTCAAAAATCGGTGATGAGCGCCGATGGTTGGGACTGCGCGTTATCGCGTAAGTGCCAGCTGCATTATTGACGGTGTTGTTGCCTCACATGACGAATACGCGACAACAGATGCTTCATCACACCAAGATAAAACACAGCATTGATCATTTGACCCGACAGAACTAACTCGTTATGCACAATTCCCTTCGAATCGTAGTTCATAATCGAATAAATCAACATTGTTTTGGTTTTTGACTTCTTGAGACAATTTTTCCTCGGATATGGCTCGCTCGGGTGCTCCCATTCAGTACATTGATGCTTGGTTTCTGGATCATATTGAAAACACTACGTCTCATCACCAGTAACAATGCTGTACTTGAAGCTTTCATCGTTTCACTGATTATTTGGAAAAGGAAAATACAATCACAGGAGAGTATTATGCTGCATTATTAGTACAATTTGACGAAGAGTTGATTAAAAAACGTCACCCGTCCATTCTTCCGTCACATTGGTTTACGAATTGATAATGCATTAACTCCATTTTAGGGACTTGGATCGTTACGAATTCTTTCTCCTTCTAAAGATGAATACATTGTTATTGGGAAGAAATTACACAAAATGAAGAAATTATTGTAGAAACAGAGAACAATTTTGCAAACTTTGACAAGTCGTACTTTGACCAGGTGGAACGAACTCCTTGTGCACAATTCCTTCCGAATCGTAAAAACAACATTGATTGATTTTTAACTTCTCGAGATGACCTTTCTTTGGATTTGGCTCGCTCGGGTGCTTCGATTCGGCACTTTGACGGTTGGTTTCTGAATCATATTGAAAACACCATGTCTCCCACTAATAACAATGCTATACCTGAAGTTTTCGTCTGTTTTCGACTCTTTAATCAAGTCCTTGCAATGCTGGATTTGGAGCAATTTTTGGCCGTCAGTCAATGGGTGTGGAACAAAGTGTGCACAAACCTTCCGAAGTTCCAAATGATCGGTGAAAATGCGATGAATTGAATATTTGGACACATTCAATTTTGGCTGATTTTCAATAAATTCACGCACAATTTCAATGTTACTTTGAGAAACAACGGAATTTTTGGACCAGGATGTTCGTACTTCTTGATGTCTTCACGACCTTCTTTGAATCATTTAAACCACTCGTGAAGTCTGCCACGGGATAAACAATCCTTACACTACACTTGTTTCATTAATTGAAGCATTTTGAATATTTTACCGAGTTTAAAACAAAAGTTAATATTCGCTCTTTGTTCGATGTTCATTTTTCGTCGGATGGTATAAACACACTGACACTTTAAACGCGATAACTGGCCTTCTAATAATTCAAATGTCATGAAATTTCGTCAGAACGTCAGTGAAGGATGCATCTTTCCATCGCTTACCCCGGTCAAAAGATGGCGCCACTAGAAATAGCTATTTTTAAAAAGTCCTCTTTTCTGTGAGACGCTCCTTGTATATATTTGTTTGAAATTACAGTTCAATTTTACATTATCTCCGTCAAAGTAAACTTGAAGAGATTTACCATTAAACACCATATCACTTTTTTTGAATTGCTCGACACACATTTTGCTAACCATGTTAGCATCATCAGGAGATTAAATCATCTCCTGATGATGCTAACATGGTTAGCGAAATGTGCGTCGAACGGTTCAAAAAAAGTGATTTGGTGTTAGTGATAAATCTCTTCAAGTTTAGTGTTTCATACTAAAGGTTCCAATAAAAGAATTGATCCTTCAAAGTAGTTGCATTGGGAAGCTACACAGCACGTTTTTTTTCGCTCTTCATAGCAGTGCTGCAACTCAGTGTCTGGAATCGTCTTCAGCTGCTCGGTTACTACCTTGTCAATATTCTCATCTCTTAAAATGTCAATGTCTCAAAATAGTGTCCTTGAATTTTCAATGCAGCACTCAGGTGTACTTAATGTTCGGTCTTACACGAATGTTTTTTTCGAAATCTTTTAAGATTTTCTTTCGATTACGCCCGCCCAGGCGTTAATTGAAAATTAACTCTGGAAATATACTTGTTTGTTTCAATGAAAGACTGTTTTATCTTGCCCATTCATGGAGATTGTGATAGTTTACAAGTCCTTCATTACAGAATTTCGATTTATCGGTCCATAACATACTACTACAACAAAAAACGACAAAACCGTATTCTACGTACAGGGTCGTCTTCTTCAAGACCTTGTACACCTGTTCCTTGTAAAGAATATTTTTCTTCAGTATGCACGGTGTTCCAAACCATCCATGTCAACAAGCCAAGATTACGAGCTACTGCCCTATTGCTGGTTGTGAGATATTGTTCAAATACTTTCAGGATTTGCTCTCATCGGAAATCAGAAAAATTGGAATTTAGAAAAAAATTCAAATTAGAAAAAAAAGACAAATTATTTTGAAAACCATAAGACTTTATACTAAGGCATAACCCCGTCACGAGTTTGCATCAACATTCATAACACCCTGTATATATTTATATACAGGGTGTCCCGAAAATCAACGTCAAGCGGGTACCGGGCGAACGGCCAGGTTATACCAGTTCTGGCAAAAATAATAAAAAAAATCAGTCAAGTGATAATAGGTGATAGGTGATAGTGTTAAGTGATAATAGGCATATTTTTGAAAATCTTAAAATTCGACACCCTAAACTATATCTTTAGGCACTGTAATCATAAATTTCCCAGTTTTTCAGTGATATTTTTTATAACGTGATCCTAAATAACCATGCTATTAATCGCAGATACAAATCAAACAATGAACGTTGTCAGTTTAGTAAAAGCAAAGATTTATTCAGTCGTGGTTTAAAAAATTATGTCAGCTAACTTTGATACTTCATCTTAAAAAATGTATTACACTACCCTGGGCAAGTTATTTCAAAAGATGACCCATTTAGTCATGATTTCAAAATGGTACAACAATTGGTACTTTTCTTTGCACAAAAAATATTATTGCTTATTTTTTTTTGCAAATGGACCACATTTCAAAAAACTCATAACATGATAAAAATATTTTTGTGTGCTCAAAAATGGACTTTACCAGTGTGAGATGGACAGATGTGAGAGAGTGAGATAAATAATATTTATGTATAAAGTTATGTTAAATGAATTTATGTAATAATTTTGTGTACAAAGTTACATTAAGGAATCTCAAATCGTTTCTCGAGATATTTGACCGTTACCATACATAACAGTGACCCTTTAAACTTGTAAAAACAAGCGAACTATTGAAACGGTGGAAACTTATGAAACAATCCAATAATTTGTTCTTTTATAGTAAAGCTCTTTGAGTTTATTCTTTTATACTAAATATTTCTTTATACAGTCTGTGTCAAAAGATAGTGTACATGAATGTACGTCACAATTTACATGCTTCAATTCATTAATAAACCGTGTAATCATCTCGAGTGTGGGCTCACATTTTCTGGGCATACTTTCGACCAGGTTTTCCGCACAGTCGACGGACAAACATTTTCAGTTGGATTGGCATCTGGAGATTGTGAAAGTCAGTCTATTGTCGAGATGCCATTTTCCTCTTTCCAAGACTTGTACCAGCGACTTCGATGTTTGGGATCATTATCGTCGTGAAACATCCATTTTTGATTGATTGATCTTTACCAGGTGTTTGATTGTACGCTGGATGAAACGTGTATCGCTGATGGACCAAGCACGCTGCGGGGAAACGCACGAATGCAAAAAAAAAACTTTAGTCCCATCGTGATCTTTGTTTTCCTCAGCCCAGTTCTTGTGCTTTTGAGAGAGCAGCGGCTTCATGGTCGTGGGATAGTATTTCATGTTTGCCGCTTGTAAACGTCATTGAATTGTGTTGGCACTTATATCTATTCCCCTTTTAGCCAGTTACATGGACCTGACGCAATCACAGAATGAGAATTTTCTTGAATAGATTCGCTATAGCTTTGCCACGTTTTTATGTGGTTGCTCGCTTGGAGCCAAACTCATACCGGTCGATCCACTTCGCAACGAAACTTTTTGAGTTTTCAATTACTTTACCAACCGATGAAAACGATAATTGATATCGTTTTGGGTTTTTGCAAAGGAAAACTGAACAAGGAAACTTGAAACTCATTGTGGAATAGACGCTTCCACTTTGAGGTTTCGAGACATACTGAAATGGATCTATGTTTGCGCCGTAGCCGAATGACGGTACAATCGCATCGAGAAAAAGAGACAGAGATATCTCTAGTACTTTCGAAAAAAATGCATCCACTATCTTCTGACACAGGCTGTAAGAACAGAGAAAGATTGAGACTAGTTAATTTAAATTATTTCGAATCAATTACCCTTATTTTAAAATTTCGCTTCAGCATTTTCCAAGCTCCTACTAACAATTATGCCTGACGCCAGACAATCTAACAAAATTCTTCGTAAACATCGTTGAGGAAAATTTGCTGTGATATTCTCAAGAAAACAACACTTAACGAAACAAATTACGGAACGAATGTCGTCACTAAGTGACGCTGACCAGCGGTGGAGCCGTTTAAGATAAAACTTATGTTTTGTTTATTGGTCGAGCGATAAACCGAACCCCGGCGAAATAATTTCTAAGCGACATCTATAAAGCCCCGTTGTTATTAACGACCTTGACGGCTGTTTTTAAAACTGATAAGACTGGACGGTCGCTCGGTCCAGCACTGGCCAGATGGGTCCGGCTATGAAGGCCTTAATTGTCTTCGATTCTTTATGCGACTGCTTTTTTATCTCGCAGATGAAGTTAAAATGTATTTAAACCAATAATTTCAACGTCTGACGAGGTTGTATTGCGATATGACCAATCTAAATTTAATAATGAACATTTTAATTTATTGTTTGATAAAAATGGCATTTGCTTGCCCATATTTTCATTACAGTATTCTCTCAATGATTTATTATTGATCTGATATAGGGCTGTTCATTGAGGTTTTTTTTTTGACTGGTTATCTATACAATATAATTATTTAACTATTTATTTTTCGTCTCAACGTTTGAGATGAACTAGTTACCAATTTTTTCCTTAACATTACTATAAAAGTAGCCATTTTGTGAACAACATTGAACTTTGCTATATACTAAGTATATATATATATATATATATATATATATATATATATATATATATATATATATATATATATATATATATATATATGAGAAAGCAATTCAACTCCTCTCACTTAGCATAAATATTATTATTATTATTATCACAAACATGATTCATCAATGCCAGAATGAGAAAGCAGTTCAGCTCCTCCCATTCAGCTTAGTACCTTACGAACAATGTGGCAAGTTTGTAAGAGAACTGCTCGTTGTCCTACTGTGGTAATCGATTTTGAAACACCAAGAATTTCCAGATTTTTGGAAAAGGTTTTGCTTACTAGGCTTTCGGCGGATATAACAAAAGGTAACACCTCCACTTTTTGGAGTTTCCATTGATTTTTCAGATCAATTGCAAGATTTTCGTACTTCGTGACCTTTTCCATTTCAGTTTTTCTGATGTTATGAGAGAGTGGTATCGCAATGTCAATTATGAAAGCTCTCCTCTGCTTTTTGTTAATTAGAACAATATGCGGCCTATTATAGTCAACCGTCCGATCTGTTGTAATTGGTCTATCCCAGTAAAGAATTGTATCGGCTGACTCAAGTACGGGGGAAGGCGTGTACTTGTAATATGGTGGAGGCATTTTATCAAATAGCGAGTGCTTTAAAGCGATTTGCTGGTGTATAATTTTCGCCAGCTGATTATGCCTGCCTAGGTAAGCATTAGGGGCAAGGACCGGACACCCTCCAACAAGGTGTTCAATTGTTTCTCCTACACCACCGCACTTCCTGCACTTGTCGACAACATCCATGTGTAGAATATGTCTTTCATAATTTTTTGTTCTTACTATCTTATCTTGGATAGCTGTCGCGAAGCCTTCTGTTTCTGGATATAATAGTCCATCGGTAAGCCAGTTTAGAGACAAATATTTGTCAATGGAGTCATCCTGAAGTGATTTAGGAAATCTCCCATGTAATGTCTGTTGTTTCCATTCTTGAACGATATCCTTCAGTGCTGTTCTACTATCAACACGATTTTGTTTATTTAGATTTAGTGGGGTGAAACCCTGCTCCTTCTTAACAACCAGTTTCATTAGTGTGCTATGTGAACTAATGAAGCGCTCTCTCATCCTATTCTCCTGATTGAGACAAAGATTCTTGACATTCACAAACCCTCTGCCTCCCAACTTTCTTGGAATATATAGCCTTTTTGTGGACGAATTGGGATGTAAACATCGGAACTTTGTCAATGTTCTTCGTGTCAATCTATCCAGTTCATCAAGATCTGCTTCAGACCATTTAACAATGCCAAAAGAATATGTCAAAGTTGGCACCGCCCAGCCATTGATCGCTTTAATGAGGTTTCCACCGTTCAATTTGGTGTTTAAGAGTTTTGTCAGTCGTTTTTGGTACAAAGTGGAAAAATTCTTCTTTAATAGGCTATGATCAAATTTATTATTTGATCATAAAAATTATTATTATTATTATTATTATTATTAGGTGTGTATAGACCCGGTTGGATCACGCAAAGCATTCTGACTCATTTTCGAGTGTTCTTTCTGATCCTCCATACCTCTCTCATCCTTTCTCCGTGGTTTCTCTTTCTCTCCTCCGTCCACTTTGTTCCTGATCTCCTCGAAACTTCGCTCTCTGATGCAACGTTCCATATATGTATTTTGTTTCTGTACGTTCTTCTATCCTCAATTTCTGTCGGACCCATTTGTGCCTTTCCCAGATCAGCTCTGACTTGTGCGATCCATGGTACTGTTGACTTGACTCCTTGTATGCATGTAAGAATTCTGTTGGTGAGTCTTGTCGGTGGAAGTCTACTGATATGTCCATAGAATTTCAACCTTCTTTTTCTTATGTTCGCCGCTACGTTGGACATTATCTGTGGTCTTTCGAGAATGTATCCTTCTGTATCCTTCCTCTGCCAGTTTTGGGCCGAGAATTTTCCTCATAATTTTGCGTTCTTCTTTTAGTATGTTTTCTATGTCGCTTTTTGTATGAAGTGTAAGTGTCTCGCTTGCGTATAGTATCTCTGGTTAGATTACTGTGTTGTAGTGTCTTATTTTTGCGTGTGGATAGGCATTTTTTATTGTAGATATTGTGTGTTTTGCCGTATGCCCTCTTCATCTTCTGTAATCGAGTCTTCTGTGCTATCTTCTCTCCTCCTGTGGGTTCGAGGATTTCACCCAGGTATTTGAAGGGAGTGATCCTATTTATTTTGCCGTATTTGGTGTTCAAATTTTGGACATCTAATTTTGACCAGAAGAATTCGGTTTTTTGAAAGGAGATTTGTAGGCCGACTTTCTCTGCACATTCCTTGAGGACTTCGATCTGTTTGGTTGCCCTTTTTTCATTGCCTGCGAGTATAGCTAGGTCGTCTGCTAAAGCCAGGCATGATATTTCTATGTTGTTTTTGGATCGTCCGAGTCATATTGGTTTCCATTGTCCTTGATTTTTAGTTCTTTTTCCAAATTTCCAAACCCTTCCTGATTAAAACTCCAGTTTTAATCAGGAAGGGTTTGGAAATTTCTCCCATAAATTTCACCTTAGAGGTTGTGTCAGTCAGTGTCTGCTTGATCAATCTTAGTATTTTGGGGTCGAGTCCATGTTCTTCTAGGATGTTAAACAGAGATTTTCGGTCGATGCAGTCGTATGCTTTCTTGAAGTCCACGAATGTGCAGATTATTGAGACGTTCTTGCAGTGAATTTGGTCCAAGGTTTTTCAATAGTTCCGCGGTGATACCATCTTCACCGGATGACCTGTTATTCTTTAGTTTACGTATGTGCTTGTGGATTTCTTCCTGTGTTAGTGGTGGTGACTCTGAGTGGGTATGGATACAATTTTCCTTGGGGAATCTTGTGTCGCGTTCACTGCTTCAACTACTTTTTATTGATTTTAAATAAGCATTAATGCTTAATTAGTTAGCTTAACGCTTCCCATTTGGATTACACACCAAATACAAGCCTCCCGCAAAAAGGAATCAGACTAATCAAAACAGTATAATAGTATTAGAAGTTTGTGCAGTTGAATCTGCAATAGCAACACTTGTTTGGTCGGCTAGATCGCCAGACTTATCCCCTTTAGAACATGTATGAGATTGGTGGGTTGGATGGTATTAGTCGAACTGTTCTGTGTTCATACTGATCGCGTATACCATGCGTCTACGATTCTTCTCTTCTTTGTCTTCCTTGTCACCAGAACGCATGTATCATCGAATTTGGTCCTTGCCTTACAGAGTTATAGATTGTTTAATAATCGTGGTAATTAACTACACAGGTCAATTAACTTAAATTGTTTTGAGGTAACATTGATGAAAATAGGTGTATATGTAGTCTTAAATCTGTAAATGATAACCTAACAATGGCTGTTCGTGGGTTTTTAAAGTGGGAGGGCGTAGAAGAAAATAGTGCTGCTGAAATTTTTATTTTGCTTTTCCCTTTCTGCTTTTTTACTTTTCATGCCATTGAAAGAAAATGAATTAAAGGAAAGAAACTGAACGGAAATAAAATATGGTGTTATATATTGTTTACTGTGATAAATACTGGAGGGGCGGCGCTCCAACGCCCTCCCTCACCACGAACCGCCACTGTAATCTAATTACTGTAACACGTACAGTTTTTTTATTACAGGGGGTCGGTGGTGGGGAAGAAAAGAGATGACATATTTTTACAATCTAATATTTATTTAATATAAACATGTAAAACGTGCAACGACATTATTGGGATTATGTGAATAATAAATATATTATATGAGATATCATACAGCGACAAAAAGTTTAACTTTTTCCTCTTGTATTCTGTAGCATCATCTCTTTTTAAAAACCTGCAGTAGTCGCCCAACATAGATGGGTTCCAGGGTCCTTGGTATCTTGCTTGTATCGATCTGATGCCCTGATGAAACTTCTCTCCTTGTTCGTCGCTTATTGAACCCAGATTTTCCGGAAAAAAATCCAAATGGCATTACTTTTTTTGTCCATGGCTTTGACTATTTTTTCATTAGTCCAAGCTTAATATAGAGAGGCGGAAAAAGCATCTTTTTTGGGTTAAGAATGGGGAATATTTTATGTTTGAAGTACCAGGTCCAAAAGAAGTACTATGAGGCCAATATTTCTTACTGTAATATTCTTTTGTTGCCCTACTCCCCCATAGATCCAAAAAACAGTAATTCTCCTTACCTTCATACTGCAAAGTCAGGTACAAATAATTTCAATTACTCCATGATATAAAGGAGACACAGCTACTTGAAAATGGGACGTGCTTGGCCATTTCTGTGAAAAGATGTTTTAATAACCACCTAAATGAAACGCAAAAAATCATTCTCATCATTGTTACAAAAATGATGTCGACGTGTATTATCGTAGTTATGGCGAATACAAAAATTTAAAAATCAATAAAAAAAATGTGTTTTTCATATTGGTGCATTTGTTTGTCTGTTATGGTTTCACGGTATATCATTCTAAAATAATTGAAGAAAATTATTTCACTTCCCCATTATGTACGCTAATTCTCACAGGTTTAAGCCAGCTGAACAAAATAAATAATAAATACGGATATATATTACGATAACTGTTATGTTATATCCAGAAGGTAATAAACAGTAATCAAGCAAAAAATTATCTTCGTTTTTTTTTCCTGCGTTCCCACGTAATGCTCCGTTAAAAAACCAATACAGACCGTATTATTTTGTGTAATTTTACGACAGAACGAAGACAAATAGCGATGTTACCAGAGCAGTTCACGAATTATTTGAAATAACACAACACAACATTTAAAATAATTTTGTTGCTCAGCATAATCTTTTGAATGGTTTATATCATTGATGTATCGATGACAAAGATCGTCGATGTCTCTATATTTATTTACATTACACAACATATCAATCTATAGTGTGGTTTGCATGTATTCAAAAATGAATACAAATAAAATAAAAACTCTGTTATTGAATCTTGGCGAATGAAAGGGGGAGGGGGAGAGGGAGAGGGCTCTTATCCACCAGAGAGATCTTCTGGTGGATAAGAGCTCTAAACTGGTGATACAATGTAGGCTGGGGATTGGACTAGTGGGGAATGCTCCAGTTATGACTCTTAAGGACATATTCTGTATGACGTCCAGAGAGCGCAAGTAAGATTTAGGAGCCGTTGCGAAGGTTATGCAGCCATACTCCAACTTGGATCTAATTATAGCCTTGTATAGTTTAAGTAAACAGTGGTGATCAGAACCCAGAAGGTGGTCCAGATGTCATTGTGAAAAGCCATAAGATGATCTAGGGTGGATCTGGATTGTCTGAAACCTAGTTGATGTGGATCTAGCAAATGATGGAATTCTAGGTGCCATGTAAGGCGATTGTTGACCATTCTTTCAAAGATTTTACCTAAATGATCTGTTAGCGAGATTGGTCTATAGCTACTAGTTAAAGAGCGAGGTTTACCAAACTTGTGTAAGGGAATCAGAATGGATTTTTTCCAAGCAGAAGGATAGGAGCCACTATTCCAATATCCGTTATACAAATCCAGTAACTTTTCTAATGCAGCTTGAGGAAGGTTGCGAATCATGGGGACTAGAATAAAATCAGGACCCGGTGCACTGTTTCTGCTTCTAGAGAGGGAATATAGAAGTTCGTCAAGACTAAAAGGCAGATTGTAATGCTGTAGGGGAGTGTCTTCAACGTCGAAATTTACAATTTGAGAGGATCTATGATTTCGCTGAGAAAGACTTATGTGATCGTCTCCCGATACTTCAAAAAAGAATTTTGCAAAGCAATTTGCAATTTCGACTGTGTTGGAGATCCACTTGTTGTCATATAATAATCCTTGAATTGGTTGAAGATGTCTACCTCGGAATCTTTTAATTTTGTGCCAAAAGTTGCCACTACTAAGAGTTGAGTTTATAGAACCGACGTAGTCAGACCAGGAAGTTTTCTTAGAATTTAAAATTCTTATTCGTACAAAAACAGTAGCTTAAAGTAAACGTGTCAGTGTTATTTGAAAATGTGTTATATGGAAAATATTGAAAATCGCGCGGTAATTAAACTCTTTAAAAAAAGGTTTAAAGGCAATGGAAATTTTTAGTAAAGGGGGGCTTTCAGGGCGATATCACCTTGTTTCATTTATACCCAATATCTAAGATATATGTAATAATGTACAATATCTAAAACCCTTCCTAAAATAGAAATTCTTCGGTCCTCGGCAAATTTATTGAAGATCACCTGAGTACTTTTCAGGTTCATTCTCAAGTCTCCCGCGCTTTGCAGCTCTTGTCGTGTTGCAATGTGTTTTGTAGCTCATCTGGGTCTTGTGAAAGGAGAACGATATTACAACGAACGTTTTCAAATTGTTTTGTTTATTATATCATTCAAATACAACTGTCATCTAAACGAAGTAAAACTGATTCTTCCGCATCAAATAAGAAAGGAAAAACTTTATATTTGGAATGTAAACTTATCATTATCAAGGATTTCGATACAAAACTAAAAGATTGTGAATTGGCAAAGAAGTTTGATATACCAGAATCGACAGTGAGACAATTATAAAAAATAAAGAAAAAATTCTCGATGCTGCTCTCGAAAAATGCTCAATCACTTATATGGAAACAATGTTGCAATTACGGTGTGATAATCAAGTAAGAGTGAAAAACTGCTCTATTGATCAGAACATGGTGTGCTGTCAAGCTAAGCTGATTTTTTGCAAGCAAGTTTGACTGTGATTGGCAGTCAAATCCTGGGGCGACAGCTTCTTTTTTTGAAGATTGGTTTGGTCATCACTTCATACTCGAAGTTGAACGTTATTGCCAATCAAAACAAATCCCATTTAAAGTTATGATATTAATCGACAATGCATTGGGCCATCCTACTAACCTCCCTGATTTCGACCCAACTGTGAAAGTTAAATTTTTGCCATCAACTACAACCAGCTTTCTTCAACCGATGGACTAGTGTGTCATCAAAACATTTAAAGCTTATTTCACGAGACGATCATTTGTACATCTCCATGAAGCTATGAGGCAAAACAATGAGCTCTGTGTTATAGGCTTTTAGAAACAATTTAATGTTTTAGACTGGAAAATGTTGGAATTACATTTCACAAAAAACTTTAAATGGCGTCTGGAAAAAATCATCGATCTTGCTAGACAATTAAATTTAGAAGTGCATGGTGAGGACATACAAAAACTACTACACATAATCAGGAGCTGACAGTTGATGAGCTCATAGAAATGTGTGAACAAATCATTGAAGAACCTGATTCTCTCGACCCAGTTCAATCTGAAGATCAAATGACGGTTGCAAACCTGACAGAAGTCCTCAGTTCAATTAAAAAAGTGTTAGGAATTTTAGAAAAGAAAACATGAAGTATGACTGAATGATTGAATGATTACTATGAAGTAATTTTGTTTGAAAACTCTTTGACCCATCAGACGACTTTGTTTGACTTTATGAAGCTCTCTACAAATCAAAATAATTTCGGTTTATGTTTTTTATTAAAACTATATTATAATTTGTTTAATTATCTAAGATTTCAATACACAATTTTCTTCTAAATTATTGTTTTCTTTAGCCCTTGGTCCAAGTTAAACAAGTTCTGACACTGTTATTGGAAAAATATTTAATTATTTTCTGATGATGTCAATATGACTGTCGAAACGAGTGCCGATATAATGAAAAAATGTATACGGTATTTTACAGAACACCCCTTGGAATGTCCTTGATAAAGCAATAAAATAGATTTCGATAAAATATCGTGAATCATGCTCCGAATAGAAAAGAATAGGGGAAAAACGACTATTTTTCTGCACGAGCTGGCAACGTCGCGATCCACCAAACAACCACCCCATTAAAATCGTTTGGGCGACGTTAAATGCTGACGACATGACAGCCTTCTGGCTCACGAAACAGAAGACACACAATTACAAAATGTTTACACAGCCACGGTACCGGCATCTTCGTCCTTTCTTCGTCCCGCCGCCATCCGCTCATGTTTGTTTAATGAGAGCGCAACCAGCGCAGAGGCTTAAATAAGTCGTTCGAATGGATGGCGAACGAAAATGGGACACCCTGGACGTAACACGGTGGTGTAGGTCCATTTGCAAAAGAAAAATGAGAATAAATGGCAACATCGCCCATTAATATAACCAAAAAAAAAAACGGTGCTTCATCAGACATTGCTTAATCTCGTAATTAATTCGTTGCTAATATATCGAAGAATGTATATGTAAATCACGAATCTCAAAGATCTAGTCTGAGAAAGTTTTCAACCTCAACATAAATATGGCGTTACTCGTCAAAAATATTCTGATAATGTAAATGACATGATTTGACATGAGACAGATTTTCATGGCTAGTTACGCGCAAGCGCGTCCGCCATGTTAACGAGGCGTTAATATGAAAGTTTAGGGCACTTTTTTATATATATGGCTGGACAACAAGATTCACTACCCTTATTATCAGTGCAACTAAATGAAAAATTAATTGATGATGCTTTCTTAATGCATCCCACAATAGAAGCAAATAATTGTATTCAATTACAATAGTTAAAATGTCATGGCAGTCCCCAATGTGGAAAAAAAACAGAACTTCTTGAAAGGGTAGGATGACAATTGTATGAATATTACTTTTATATTTATTTTATCTACAACATTATATTTATACCATTATATTTACAACATTATATTTATAACATTACATTTATTTTTATATTTAACTTACTTTTTCCTACTCTTTTACTACAAAAAACATTCATTTGAGTTATGAGCTGTTACATTAACAATTAAATGGATTAAAATTATCTGATTACATGATTTTTTTTTACACAACTGGTGGAGTCAGGATGTTCTGTTCAAATTCTGAACAAATATCCCTATGTTTGTTAATATGATGAATCAGTTGTAATCGACCATCACCCCGTCCACATTTTTTATTAAATCTGTACTATTGATGGTGAATTAATAATTAAATGTTTTTTTGTTAATTATATTGAAATCATAATATTCACAGCTTATACACACATAAAGTGCCCGAAAAACATGGAGGAAGTTGGGGCGTTCTAAAGAAGAACTTCTAGAGAAGAAAGTATGGGAATTGCAAGTGAAATTGAAAATGTCGAATCAGACTTGGAATTCAATGATGCAAATAAATTTATTGAAAAAACACCAACAACCCCTGCAAATACACCGAGGATACCGAGGAAATAAGAAAACTGATACAGACTACAAAGTATAAAAAGGATGTATCTATTGAACATATGCTTTTAGATAGGAAGCCCTAACAAGAAGAAAAACTGAAACTAGAAAAATACAAAATAGAGCAAATTTTGCAGATTGAGAGACAGAAGATAGAATGTAAAAGAATAAATGAACTTTCAGGGCAACCCAATGTTTTACGCCGATAGAAGAATTGACAAAATCTTTGACATTTTCTGGGAAACTGAAACTCTTTCTTTTACATTTTAAGTTTGGATTATTAAAAAAAAAACTTTGTATTAAAGGGTTTAACCTTAACTGACCAATTCTTCTATTGGAACCTTTGGTGTGAAACACTAAACTTGAAGAGATTTACCACTAAACACCAAAACACTTTTTTTTGAACTGCTCGACGCACGTTTCGCTAACCATGTTAGCATCATAAGGAGATGATTTAATCAGGAGGAGGGTTGGAGTGGAGTTGGCCAGCAAATAACGCGGAAATGGTTTAATTTGCATGAAAATGCCTTGGGTTGTTTGGGCTTCGTTGACTACGTGATTTATTATCAATCGAAAAGACCATCACTGGTATGTATTGTTTGTATGTTAATTATATATTAATTTTTGTGCCAATTGAAGGGTGCTATCCAGGATAATAATCTAAATGTATTGAAATTCAAGGTTGCTATATAGTCAAAGCTCCTTATTCGCGGGGGACTCGTTCCGTAAATATGCCGCGAATACTAAAACCGTGAATACTGAATGGTAATTTTTCGAAATTATTGCGACGAATGACAAACTGAAGCAATAAAACAAAATATTCGGCACCGATCGTGCGAAGGTGACTTTAATCAAAAACCAGAGCATCACGCGTAACCCGTCGGCGATTTATTTGTCAAAAAACTTTCAGCGAATCGGCAATAAGACTTTTTTGTTTATAAATACTTTAATACTTGTTTAAGGTAAGGTAATACTTTAATACTGTTTTAAGGTTAAAGGTAACTGGACAATAAATTCATATTAATCTAAAAATACAATATATATCATTAGTTTTGGATCTGCGAATAAAGACATTTTTAGTCGCCAATGCAAGAACTGGTCATAGTTTTTTAATCCGAGAATACTGGAAACGCAAATAACGGAACTGCGAATAAAGAGCTTTAATTCTATTATAAATAAAAAAAATATTAACTTCAGCTAATAACTTAACTTAGATCAAGAGGCAAAGTTAGTTGTTACGATTAGTACTTGTATGGGTACTACTACTACCAAGGAAAGAATATACCTGTACACTGCATTTGAGGTATCGAGTCTTATAATGTAGTATTTAAAGTCTCGTTACTACGTTAGTGTTTAAGGAAAGTTTAGTAATTTTTTGATAAAATACAATTTAATTGTTGTGTAAACGAATACTGATTTTTCGATAAAATTTTAAAAATCATTTTACCCCAGGGAAAAAATGCCGATCTGGCAATGATGGTGCGAAGCTCGTTAGCGTTGTACCTACATGTGAGACCAGACCACTTGGATGGAAATTCTGCCATTGACAACCCGTAATTTGCGAGAGCCCGACGGTTTTAATTTTTTTTGTGCCTTGTCAGAAGCATTAAGGAGTTTTCATGTATGCAACCTAAATATCGACTAAGTATCGATGACTTAACATTGCTCAGAAAGATTTACAACAGCTGAATCATTACGGTTCAGTTTTTATCTTAGATCGTTTTTTTTTCGAACAAAATATATTTGCTCATAAAATATATTGGCGAACAGAAAGAGTGTAAGATTTATACATTTATATATATATATATATATATATATATATATATATATATATATATATATATATATATATACATATACATATATATTACAGAAATATATATATATATATATATATATATATATATATATATATATATATATATATATATATATATATATATATATATATATATATACATATATATTACAGAAATCTTTCACCCTTTCTCCACGATCGCCTTCGCCGAACTGTCAACCATGCGACGTCACGTGTCTCTCGGGACCGGTTTCTGGCCTTTCAGCCGTCCTCAGCCGAGCTCTAGACGAACGCAAGGAAAGCTACATTACGCTACCTTGTGGGCATATATATATATATATATATATATATATATATATATATATATATATATATATATATATATATATATATATATATATATAGTGTACCTGCGAAGGCTAGGCATGATATTTCTAAGTTGTTTTTGGGACATCCGAGTCGTATTGGTTTCCAGTGTCCTTGATTTTTCAGTTCTTTTTTCCATTTTCTTATGACTTTATCCAGGACCAGGTTGAAGAGGAGTAGGGATAACCCATCTCCTTGGCGTACTTAGATTTTAATCAGTAAGGGTAGGGAAATTTCTCCCATAAATTTCACTTTTGATTTTGTGTCGGTTAGTGTCTGCTTGATCAATCGTAGTGTTTTGGGGTCGAGTCCTTGTTCTTCTAGGATGTTGAACAGAGATTTTCTGTCGATGCAGTCGTATGCTTTCTGAACTTCACGAACGTGCAGATGACTGGAACGTTTCTGATAGCTTTGAATTTCAGTATTGTTTTAAAGTTAAATATTTGTTTAGTGCATGAGCGACCATGGCGAAAGCCTGGTACTCGCCAATTTTGTGTTCTAATTGTTCTTGCGTTCTCTGGAGAAGGCATGCGGAGACGATTTTCTAAGTGACTTGTAGTAAGGAGATTCCTCTGTAGTTGTTCACCTATGTTCTGTCTCCCTTCTTGAGCAACGGGTGGATAAGAGCACATTTCCATTCATCTGGTCATTTTTCTCTTTGCCAAATGTTCGTGATAATTTGCGTAAGTTCCTGCGGTGAATTTGCTCCGAGGTTTTTCAATAGTTCCGTGGTGATACCATCTTCGCCGGATGTGCTGTTATTCTTCAGTTTGCGTATGTGCTTGTGGATTTCTTCGTGTGTTGGTGGTGGTGATTCTGAGTGGGTAGAGATACAATTTTTATGAGATCAGAGAAATAGTGTGCCAGCTCCTGACAATTCTCCTGATTAGTTAACGCTAATCTCCCATTCCGCTTTCTGAAGCAAATATTTTGTGGTGTGTATCCACGGATTTCTCTTGTGATAATCCTATAAAAGTCTCCCGTGTTGTAATTGCGGGACGTCTCCTCTATAGAGTCCAGTTGTTCCTTCATGTACTTCCTCTTAGTTTGCCTGAAAACCTTTGCGGTCTGTTTTCTAATCACGTCGAAAAGCTGTTGACTTTCTGAAGATTTTTTAGTTTTGGTTTCCTAAAATGCTCGTTTGCGTCGCTGCAATGCAGTTTCGCATTCCAAGACCCACCAAGGGTGTTTTGTGTTCTTTTTCAATGGAATCAGTTCCTGTACTTTTTGTGATTTTTTTGTGGAATTTTTCCCATGTACTTGCCTTTCCTTTCCCATTCCTCTGTTATGTTGAATTCTTTAATCTTTTTCAGGTCGAATTTCAGTAGATGTGTTTGCTTGTGATGAATTCTCCTTGGGGTGAACTTGACTTTGATTCGTTTTAGGTAGCGTCAATGTTCGCGCCCCTGCAGACTTGGACATTTTGGATCTCTCTTTGTTATGGGTGTGAGATCGTAACGTGGTCTATCTGGAATTCTCCAACCTGTTGTATAGGCGATCTCCATGTCTTATGTTCTCGTGGAGATTTTCTTAGGGATGTTGACATGATCTTTAGGTTTTTCTGTTGGGATAGTTCGATGAGTCTTGTGCCGTTCTTGTTGGTAAATTTGTGACCAGGGAATTTGCCTACGGTTTTCTGATGGATTTTTCTCTACCTATTTGTCGGTAGAAGTCACCCAGTAAAATTTTGACGTCATTCTTTAGGACCCTTGTCATTACCTTTTCCTTTCCTGCTTGGGGTTTTTCTTGTTGTCACTGTTTGTTGTTTTCTTGTTGAGCACCGCATTGTCATTAGTCTATTGTTTATGGGGGTGATTTCCTTAATACAGTTAACTATACCTTGTTCTACCACAAGGGCCATGCCCAGAAGCGGAGAGCCCCTGGCAATTCGTTTGTCTGTCCTGCTTTTGAACATGCGATAGTTTCCGCAGTCCACCGTGTTCTCATCCGTGATGTCCGTTTTCTTGTAGGGCAAGCACAATATATATATATATATATATATATATATATATATATATATATATATATATATATATATATATATAGATGTGCGTCCTGGGGCCTTTTCTGGTTATGAGCTCTGGGGAGTAGGCAGATTGAGACCTCGGAGCAAAGCAACCAGATTCTGTTGATAATGATTTCAAAGTGGAAGCCCAAACGTTAAGTCTTAAACGCGGTTCTATCCGAGAAGCTAGTAATTTTAACACACACGCTGGGTTGCACATTCTCATGTGGACTGGTGACTGTGGATAGGGTCTCCCTATTCTTGACGGGAGAGCATGTGTCGGTACCCTTACGAACCTGAACATCAAGAGGCGAAACATATGCCCACCAATTGAAGGGATGGGTGGGGCTCGTTCCCAGTCAAGCACCTAGCAAAATGCTCATTTAGGCGGAGACGCAGGCTCTTGTGTGTTCTACATGAAACATTTCATATTTACGCCATCCGACGGGAAGTCGGCGAATCTTTATCATTTGTGTCCAATATATTTGATGATGTTCAGTTCATCGTATTGTCGGTCTTCTTTGTCCACGTTTAAGATATAATAAAGCGGTATCAATTTCAAAATTATATGTGTTTGTGTTACATTTTTTACACACCAACAAGAAGTTATGCAGTTGAAAGAACCAATGTTGTAGAAGTTGAAAATATATTATATTGGAAAAAAAGATTATGATTATTTTACCTCAAGAACTGGTCTGTCCTGCCCATCTTAAGACTACTGAATTTGCTGCTTGAGCTATTAAGCAACTGAAAATTGATTCGATTTTTACGGTGATTCAGATATCGAGATGCAAAGTTAGTTGTTGTGATTAGTACTTGTATGTGTCGGAGGAAAGATCAGAGTTGTGTGCTGCGTCACGTAAGAGTGACACGCGCATTGGAAAAACATTTTGTGCATTGGCCAATCATTGCTATCAGATTGGTCCTCATTTTGATTAGAGTTCAATCAAGGTCTTAGACCGAAAATAATCCCACTAAACGGTTGTTCCTGGAGATGTTCACATCAACAGAGATAAAAATACGGTTTATTCTATTAATAACATTTTGTGAAACTGAAATGAAAAAAAAATTGTACAAGTAGTTGAGATGTTAAACTTGAAGATATTTATCACTAAACACCAAATAAATTTTTTTTGAACTGCTCGACGCACGTTTCGCTAACCATGCTAGCATCGGATTAAATCATTTCCTGATGATGCTAACATGGTTAGCGAAACGTGCGTCGAGCAGTTCAAAAAAAGTTATTTGGTGTTTAGTGGTAAATCTCTTCAAGTTTAGTGTTTCACACCAAAGGTTCCAATAGAAGAGTTGAGATGTATTAAAAAATAATAATAATAAATTGAGTAAAATTGAAAGAAAACAATATTTTTAATTCTTAGTATCTTGATATTTCGACTATGAATACGGCGTAAAGGATCACTATATGTGGAGAAAAAATAACATCATTGATTTTAACTGTATATATTTTCCTTAGAAACGTTTGTTCCTACATGTGAGTATTGTTATATATTTTCTGTTTGTTTTATAGTATATATTTTAACATTTCAACTAAATTTTAAACATTGTAAGTCCATCATTATATATTTATTGTTTAATTTTATTTGTAATATGACATTTTTGTTGCTGTTATATGTAAATCAGAAAAAATCCTGACGAAATGTATTGAGGATTATCAAATAATGATGTCTTTGAAGTCTAATTCATAAGAACAGACCGTATATCCGAGATGTCTGATATTATCGAGAAAGACGACGACCTCCTTGGTCTTATTATTTGGATATAATTTTTTGGTACAGTTAATGCTAAAAAAATTCTGGTTGCTACCAATTTTATGTTAGTTATTACATATGGACAGACCTCGGTAAAAAACGTGGCGAAATATTCGCATCACAAGAAAATAAAAAAGTAAAAGAATGGAAAAAGTTTTGTTTGTCGAAGGCTCGTTGTTGAGTGTCGATCAAGAGTTATTCCGAAGTGAAGGAAAAAAAACGAAACGGTCGTTATTTAATGACGGGTTGTGGACTTGTTTACATACCAAGCAAAAATGTACCCATTCGTCCACTTAGCCCACAAAAATTTTTAATATAATCGTGTCTGTATATAGATGGAGTAGATGGAAGGTAAAATAATGTAGAGGGTTATTGATAAGTAATTATACAGTATACAAATTATTGTATACAGACTGTAAAACTGTTCTCGTCTAAAATGTGGCGTAGCTCCATTATATAGAAAACGCATATTCTGTCTAACATTTAAAGAAACATCTTGTAATAATTGTGGCAGATTGTTTTGAAGAAAGTCTAAATAATGTTTACCTGTCAGTCGACCTGGAAGAAGCATGCCATATACTACGCCAGCCCAACATTTACTGTAAAATTTGTGCTGAAAATGGATTCTTTTCACAGCATGTGTATTTTCTCCTCCCAAACATGGTTGTTGTGTGGAAATTGTTCCCTCGATTTCTTGTAAACGTGAGTGTCGGTAGCCAAAATAAATTTGGGAAATTTTTTATTTCTGTTATACTGATATAAATGCCTCTGACAAAATTCGACTCTTCTAGGATAATCTTCCGGTTGTAACGTTTGTACCCGTTGATAATGATAAGAATAAACGTGTTCTTGTCGTATAGTCTTCCACACTTTACTATAACCAACTTCAACTGGACCTGCTATAGACCTAATGCTCGTTGTTGGTTCGTTTTCGACAATTTCTAAAATGTCTTCCTCAATCTCGACCATTTCTTCTTCTTCTCGAAGTCTTGTAACTAAATTTACAAGAACGAAAGACAACATCCGCGGAGTCGGATGAATTCTTAAAGGTTTTTTTCACGTACAAACGACATGCTGCAACTGCATTTTTTTGGCACTTTCCTTAAGTTATATATATGTCCCCTAGTTCATTGTTTTTATAAACGTGTGGCATTTTAATCGCAGGAAGTACACAAAAATTAAACACTCACTGTTAAGGAATTATTACCGCTGGTCAAATCGAACATCGCACTTAAAATAAGTATCATACAATAATACAAAAAAAATCATGCCCAGTATCTATATATCATGCCCAGTATACCAGTATATGTTTTTACAATGCAGTGGTCGAGAATATCAAAAAGTCAGGTCTGTTTACAAATTTTGTAATTGTTAATAACGTCTTTATTTTGCAACTTTTATATAAATGATTTTTGGTAAAATTACTCGTTTTTACTAACAATAAATGACTCAACTTTGAAAAAAAAAACACCCTATATATATATATATATATATATATATATATATATATATATATATATATATATATATATATATATATATATATATATATCTATTTATTATTCACGTATGGGCCCTGGTGGACCACGCGAAGTACAGTTAGAGGCGTTTGTTATTTGTTGTTAGCCTTCCTTTGCGCCCATAGTGATTTCATTCTTTCGCTATGAGCTTTTTCATTTCGTTAGACCAAGTTGTTCCGGTCTTTTTACATTTTTCTATCTGGCCAACCTCCCAAACATTTACCTTGTGTCTGAAACAACCTCTATCCTGAATTTCACTTTGTGTAATGTTTGCTGATCTTAGGTTCTGTTTAATTACAGCAATCCATTTAATTATTTCCACTTTAGCTCTACTTCTATTTTCATAAAATTCGACTATTTGTCTAGTTCGCCTACTCCGATTCATCCGTTTTATGTGTCCGTAAAACTTGTCTTCTTTTTCTCATATCGCCATGTAAATCTGTGTATAGTTTGATTTCTTGGTTTTCTCGAAGTCGGTATGTTGTGCTATTTATTTGTTTGGGGCCTAAGATTTTGTTTTCTTATGATTTTTTTTCCTTCTTTTCAATCTTTTCGATGTCTCTCTTTCTATTCAAAATGAGCATTTCTGCCCCATATAGACATTCTGGCTTAATAACTGTGTTGTAATGTCTCAGTTTTGTGTTTTTAGATATGCATTTTTTGTTGTAAATATTTTGCGTATGTCTCAATGCAGTTTGCATTTTTTGACATCTATCCTTATTGGCCGCTTTTTCCAACCCGTTTTCCATGATTATTTCATCCAAATATTTCAATTGAGAAACTCGTCTGATATTACCATATTTTATTCTTAGAAATGGTGTTCTTAGTCTGTTGCAGGTCATGTATTGTGTCTTTTCAAAGGAAATTTGGAGTCCTACCTTTTCTACTGTTTCTTTTAGGATTTCAATCTGTTTTTGTGCCGTTAATATATCTCGAGCCAAAATTGCTAGATCATCAGCAAACGCCAGATAATCAATTTTAATGTTGGTTCTCCCCAGTTTAATGGGCTGGTCAATATTCACGACTGACTTTTTTCACGCCACTTGTGTATTACTTTTTCTAGAGCACAGTTAAATAAGAGTGGCGAGAGTCCATCCCCTTGTCTTATTCCAGTTTTAATTTCGAAGGGCTCTGAGATGTCACCCATGAATATAACTTCTGACCTTGATAGCCTGATAATTTAGTTTTAAATGTTTTGTAAACATTTCTGCTGTTATTTTTCGGAAAATCTTTTTCTATTTCATTAAGTTATTTTCTTTTAGTTTGTCTAATTAGCTTCGACGTTTCTTTTCTTACACCCAAAAAGATGTTATAATGTATTGCTTTTTTTTTACTATTCCACTCTTTGAATGCTTTACTTCGGCTTAATACTGCTTGCTCACAAACTTCATCTCACCACGGATGTTTCCTACGTTTTTGTAAAGGGACCAACTTTAAGGCTGTTTTAATAATTTTTTGTTTCAATTCTTGCCAGTTCTGGGCTGGTTGGGATACGAAATGGAAACATGGTCAATTTAAAATTCACCGACGTACGTGTTTGGGCACCTCCAGGTCTTTTGTATTGTTATTTTCTTAAAATGGGTTGACATTGTTTTTTGATTAAACTGCGAACATAATTCAACCAATCTTCTACCATTATGGTCAGTCCATTTATGAGCACGAAAACTGCCGACTGTTTTCCTGTACTTTCTTTCTTTCCCTAGTTGGGCGTTGAAATCACCCAATAGGATTTTTACATAGTTATAGGGAATTTTAGAAATAATCTTTTCCAGAATTTCCCAGGACTCATTTACTTTTTCAGGATTAGATTTATTTTCTTCGTTAACTGGGAGGTGTGCATTAATTAATGTATAGTTTTTGTTAGCACAGTTGAGGGATAGTGTCATAAGTCGATTATTTACTGGCTGGACATTAGTTATAGAACCAAGAATGGATTTTGAGATAGCGAAAGCAACACCGAGATGTGATGTATTTTTGAGTATTCTTTTATCCGTTTTACTTTAAAAATTTTGTAGTTGCCGAAGTCCAAGGTGTTATCATCTGTCAACCTGGTTTCTTGCAGAGCTAAAATTTGTATTTTTTGCTGATTCAATGTTTGCCCCAATTCGTGTAGTTTTCTTGGGCGCAGGAGAGAGTTGATATTTACCGTTCCAAAGAAAGTTTTTGTTTTTGTGCCAAATTATATTATTATACGTCGTGACCCTTGACCTTGACGGATTGATAATCGGAATGATATACGAACATTAACGTCAAATCCATCGCTCATAATCCCCAGTAAAACTTTTTTTCCACTTTCTCTAGACTAATTTGTGAGTCGATTTCCATTTTTGTAACGTTCTATGATGTCTAGAACTGTCGAATATAGAATCTGTTTCTCTTTGTGTTTTACGTTTTATTTTAACATATTCTCTTACGATTTCTTCTTCGAGAATTGTTGTATTTTCACTAACACAGATCCATTTGTCAATTTTTTTCAATTATTCATTAATTTGTTTCCAATTTCAGTTATGCATTTTCCATTTATTCAAGCCCATTTTTACAAAATTAAAAACACAAAACACAACAAACACAATTAAAAAAAAAGTATATCACTATACAATATTCAAAATACAAAATAATTTTACATTGCAAGCGAATGTCTGAACAAGACTGAGGATTATTTTTATCGAAAAAGGCAATTGTTTAAAATGAAATTATAAACAAAAACAAAAATTCAGTTTTTACAAATTTCAGTATTCACCGACTTTTAATCTTTGGAATATTATATTTAAATAATCTTGAAATTGTTTTCCACTGCAATAACTGTTCATTGCATTATATAAATTATATATGAGCATGCTTTTTTTTATTGATTGGCTTTATTTGTCGTACTTGTGTCCATTCAAACGATTTTTCAGATACTGACTTTATGATGCTTTTTTTGTCATTCGGAATTTTTTATTTTAATTTGCTGAATTTTTTTCCAGCTTGTGGCTCTGGTGCACGAGGCTTATATTATGTGGCATAAGAATCTTTTGGATTTTTTCAGAAGCCTGACAAGTAGGGAAGTGAGGGATGACATTTTATTTTTTTGGTTGTTTCTTTGGTATTGATTATAAAATAAATCAATTTTTTTTTTTTAAGTTTGTCTATCATTTAGTTTGGGATTTTTTTTATTTAGAGCGTTTTCTCGGAATTCGGGATCTGATAATTTTATAGCTCTGTTATCTAAGCCAATAACTACTGATTTTTTTTGGGCGAGTGGGAGTTGGGATTTTTAATTCAGATATCTGGATAACCAGGTTGCATTTGTATACCATTTTGTCCTTATATTGTGTTTGTGTAGGGTTAAATCTAGAAATGTATTATTTTGTTCTTCTTCCATTGTAAATTGTAGTTTTTTATTATACCCATTTAATTTTTCCGAAATTTCTTGGCTCTTTTCTTTTAGCACGGTGGTCATGCAATCGTCCACATAACGAAAAAAAAGGTTTTTTATAATCAATATTGTTCACAATAGACTCTTCCAAATCTTCCATAACAATCTGCGCGATTACACTAGAAATTGACACGCCCATCGCACAACCTTCGATGTGTTTATAAAATCTAATACCATACATGAAGTAAGTTGAAGTTATGGTTAGTTCGATAGCTTTCAAAAATGATTCGATAAGTATGACGGTGTAAGTTTTAATTTTGTTCCATTTTTTTGTTATATCTTTAGCTAAATTTACTGGTATGTTACTATATAACGAGATAAGAGAACATTAAAAGATATAAGTTTGTATTCATTAGGTATTGTAGTGTTTTTGATTTTATTTTTAAAATCTGTCGAGTCTTAGTCGAGTAATAGCTATTCTGATCTATATTGTGTAAGATATTTTTCAAGAATATAGACAGTTTTTCGCAAGATCCAAGAAAATAGTCCGAATTATAATATATATAATATAAGCAAATCAATAAAAAAAGACAATAAAAAGACAGAACAGTTATTGCAGTGGAAAACAATTTCAAGATTTTTTACGTATAATATCCAAAGATTAAAAGTTGGTGAAAATTATTGAATCAGCCTTGTTCAGACATTTGCTTGCAGTGTAAAGTTATTTTGTGTTTAGAATATTGTGTCGTGATATTCTGTTTTTTTTTAATTATGTTTTAATTTTGTAAAAATGGGCTTGAATAAATGGAAAATGCATAACTGAAAAATGAAAAAAATTATTGAATAATTGAAAAAAAAAAATGGATCTGTGTTAGTAAAAATACAAAAATTAGCGAAGAAGAAATCGTAAGAGAATATGTTAAAACTAAACGTAAAACACAAAGGAAAACAGATTCTATCATCGACAGCTCTGGACTTCATAGAACGTTACAAAAATGGAAATCGATTCACAAATTAGCTCCGAGAAAGGGGAAGAAAAGTTTTACTGGGGTTTATGACCGATGGATTTTACGATAATGTTCGTATACCATTCCAGTTATCAATCCGTCAAGGTCAACGGTCACGACGTTTCGCCAAAATACCATACCAAATACCTTTTGTCGACGACGCGGAATATATATATATATATATATATATATATATATATATATATATATATATATATATATATATATATATATATATATATATATATATATATATATATACTTCACTGCGGGAAATCACGCAAATTATCACGAACATCTGGCAAACAGAAAAATTACCAGATGAATGGAAATGTGCTCTTATACACCCGCTGCACAAGAAAGGAGACAGAACAGAGACAGAATCTACTTACTACAAGTCACTTACAAAATCTTCTCAGCATGCCTTCTCCAGAGAACACAGGAACAACTAGAACACAAAATTGGCGAGTACCAGGCAGGCTTTCGCCCTGGTCGCTCATGAACAAATCTTTAACTTAAAAACAATACTGAAATACAAAGCTATTAGGAACGTCCCAATCATCTGCACGTTCGTTGGCTTCAAGGAAGCATACGACTGCATTGACCGAACATCTCTGTTCAACATCCTAGAAGAACTACTCGAAGACTCGACGAAGAAGACTCGACCCCAAAACACTACGATTGATCAAGCAGACACTGACCGACCCAATCTCTAAAGTGAAATTTATGGGAGAAATTTCCGAACCCTTCCTGATTAAAACCGGAGTACGCCAAGGAGATGGGTTATCCCCACTCCTCTTCAACCTAGTCCTGGACAAAGTCATAAGGGAATGGGAAAAGAAACTAAAAAATCAAGGATACTGGAAACCAATACGACTTGGACGAACCACAAACAACATAGAAATATCAGGTCTAGCCTTCGCAGACGACCTAGCCAAACTCGCAGACAATGAAAAAAGGGCAACCAAACAGATGTGCAGTCCTCAAGGAATGTGCAGAGAAAGTTGGCCTACAAATATCTTTTCAAAAAACCTGTTCAAAATTCTTCTGTTCAAAATTAAATATCCTAAATTTGAACACCAAATACGGCAAAATAAATAGGGTCAATTACTTCAAATACCTGGGCGAGATCCTCGAACCCACAGGAGAAGAGAAGATAGCACAGAACACTCGATTGCAGAAGATGAAGAGGGCATACGGCAAGACATACAATATCTATAATAAGAAATGCCTATCCACACACGCAAAAATAAGACAGTATAATACAGTAATCAAACCAGAGGTACTATACGTAAGTGAGACACTTACACTCCATACAAAAAACGGAATAGAAAACACACTAAAAAAAGAACGGATAGGAAGGATACAGACTACATTCTAGAAAGACCACAGAGAGAATGTCCAACGTAGCGGCGGACATAAGAAAAAGAAGGTTGAAATTCTATGGACATATCAGTAGACTCCCACCGACAAGACTCACCAACAGAATTCCTATGTACATACAAGGAGTCAAGTCAACAGTACCATGGATCGCACAAGTCAGAGCTGATCTGGGAAAGGCACAAATGGGTCCGACAGAGATTTAGGATAGAAGAACGTACAGACACAAAATACATATGTAGAATGTTGCAACAGAGAGCGAAGTTTCGAGGTGATCGGGAACAAAGTGGACGGAGAAGAGAAAGAGAATCCACGGAGAAAGGATGAGAGAGGTGTGGAGGATCAGAAAGAACATTCGAAAATGAGTCAGAATGCTTTGCGTGATCCAACCGGGTCTATACGCACATTATATATATATATATATATATATATATATATATATATATATATATATATATATATATATATATATAGGTTATTTTCAAAGTTGAGTCATTTATTTTAACAGGCTGTAGAACTCGTAAAAATGAGTGATTTTACCAAAAATCATTTATATAAAAGTTGCAAAATAAAGAAGTTGTTAATAGATACAAAATTTGAAAACTGTCCTGACTTTTCGATATTCTCGACCACTGCGTTGTAAAAACGTAAAGAATTTGTTTACTGCTGATACTGGGTATGATTTTTCTGTGTTATTGTACGATATTTCTTTTGAGTGCGATATTCGATTTGACCAGCGATAATAATTCCTTAATAGTGAGTGTTTAATTTTTGGGTATTTTCTGCGATTGAAATGCCACATTTTTCTGAACTAGTGGACATTGTATTAACTTACGGGGAATGCCAACAAAATGCAGCCGCAGCATGTCGTTTGAACTCCAGCATTGTAGTTGTACAATGCAGGAATATACCAGGTATAAGCTATACTTGGAATAAAATCTGAAACGCCCGTTCCCACCTCGTTCTGGTATATTCTTGTATTGTAGAATCGGCTCTTAGTCAATCCAAAAAATAATAAACAAATTTACAAGAAAATATTTTTTCAGCTTTTTCGGCTGTTATGTGGAGTGTAATGTGGATTAGTGTCGTTAGTGTTTATAAAGTTAAACATTTTAAGTGTTTATAAAGTGATAAAACCTAGAAACAAATTTTGAAAACATAATGACAAACATTCTTTATGAAATGCCTGCAAGAGGTAAGTTAAAAAAAATAAAATGTAACAACATTACAATACCAACAACAATAAGATTTTCTTAGAAAACTGTCTTGATGAAGGTCGAGTTATGAACGAAACGTTAAATAAAAAGAAGAAAACAAAAAACTTGAACACCAATCTTTTATTTCTTAAAATCTATACGAACCGATAAAACAAATAAAATTAACTATATATATATATATATATATATATATATATATATATATATATATATATATATATATATATATATATATACATAGCTCATTCAGAGAAACAATGATTGCATGTCATCAAAATCTATGACGCACTAACGTTACAATGTTGCCACATTAACACCAAAATACCCAGACTATGGCATTTGTATGATCGATAAAACTGTAAATCAAAAAGTAACACGAGAAGTTTTTTCTTTAAAAGTTTTAATCAAAAATCTGTTTCGAAACTTCTGCTTGTCATCCTAGGGATTTTCATTTAGTTCACACAAAGTTTAATTATTCTGTTTCACTAAAACAACTTTCAGCATCTGAATCGCTGTTCAAGTAAATTATTAAAGGATTAACTTCTAGTCTATCAAATACTCTTTCGCGATTCGACCATCTTTGAATCTCTTCTTCTGTATGTCTGATGCTGTTCATCCAGATCTGTGGTGTAACTGTTGACAAAGCTTCTTTCCTCCTAACCAACCTATATGACGGTTGTAATAATTTTTGGCCACCCCTTATATCAATTTTATAGGATTGAATATGCAATGGTAAGGGGGTAGACGTAATATTTGTGGCCATACTCTTCAGCTATATGATCTGCCAAATATTCTTTTTTTAGGTTTGTTCCTGAAAAGAACATTATGAAACACAAACCTGTCCCTTTAATTACTGCTTTCCGAATAACGATTTGCAACAGTTCACTTTTCAATATAGTGTTTTCAAAGGGAAGATTATGTTCCCTCGGCCATTCTGCAATTTTTGGTTTTGTCCAAGCACTAGTTGGAGGTTTATTTTCAACAGCTGGTTTTCAAACCAAAACAGAAAAAAGAAAAGGCTAATTCGTCCTCTGGAATAAAGCCATTCTTGTTCCCAGCATGAAGAACAATATATCTGCAGTAAGATGTTATTATTGACACGTCTTAAAACAATTATTTATAACATGACTTTAATGTCTCCTAAGTATTACGTATAGCACTCGTCTTTTTCCATCAACTTTTGTAGTCTTTACACTCCTCTTGTTATCATCTTGCCATGAGTGACTCAAGGTACCATTTTGAAATATCCATGTTTCATCCAAATAAACAAAATCAAACAGAGATTCGTCTTTGATATTTTGATACATCTTCAAAAATTGAATTCGTTTAAAGGCAACATCTGCTAAGTTCCATCAGGCCACTACATGGATTATCTTTACTCCATTTGAAACCAATTTCTTTTAGAAGTGTATGAAGCGAAGTTTTACATCCATCAAAGAGCTGCATGTTCTTTAGTTTTTCATGAATACTTACATACATGCATGTATGTAATAATACATACTCAAGATGATCTAGATTAGTTACTCGTTTTGGATGTTTACGCTTTTTCTTCAGTGATTTTGACATTTCGTTATTCTTCAACTTCAACTGTACCAATACTAATATTTAGTGTTGCTGAAACTCGCTAAAAAATCCAATTAACCATGAGACCTACTAAGTTATTAATACATACCTCTCTCACAGCGTTTAATGGCAAAAGAGGAGCCTCATTATCTCGTTCCTGTTTATAATAACTGATAAGTGAAGAGACAAGCTGCTCACACTGGTCGCTTAACGGTTTTGGCGTTTTTTTCCAATTATAATCGCAGATTTTTTACTACAGAACACACAAAAACAGAAACTAAACCAGAAAATAGCTAAAACAACAAAGAACACAGTAAAAATAATTCAGAAACGTTTGAAGGTACAAATCAAAAACGATTACAACATGAAAATGACAGATTCTACGAAAAACTTGTGTAAGGTCGGCAACACTGTCCAGAACTACAAACCTAAATGTTACCTTGACAGCAAATTCACAGAATGTAATCCGCCGGCTCACCGTATTTTTATCCTATTCTAATAGGATTAAAGGAAGAAGGAAACAGAGTACTTTGAACTCTTGAAATGGTTTTTTCTTTCTTATGGATTTAAATTGGCAATAGATTTGTCTAGATATATATATATATATATATATATATATATATATATATATATATATATATATATATATATATATATATATATATATATGTATATATCCCCTCGTAACATTAACAAACGAAACTCGACTCCGTCTTCCAGCGAACAGAGATATATCTTTTCGGTTTTGAAGGAGGCACCACGGTGGAGTGGAACAGGTAAGTCATTATTGCCACCTCGCCCTAAAAACAAACACTCTGCGGCCGAGCACCCAGGTAGGACCGCGTCGAAGACGATGTTTGCACAGCGGTGCGACGGATAATGCTCCACGTTGTCACCGAAATTGGTAGTTCGCGCTTCCGTTGGAACGGCAACCCTACAGCGCCCGTCCGGGTAAACATGTGTCGACGTAGTTTAGTTTGTCTCAGACAAACCAAATAGATTATAGTGGTATAACTGTTGAGTTGGTAACTATGAAGTTTTTTACCGAACTAAGTCGAAAGTTGTTTTTGTTTTCGTCCTAGTAAATTAACGGGTATTTTGGAGCATATCTTGTTATATATTATTCTAGATTGTAGCAAAAGTATTTACATTGGTCGAGAGTGGCATGAGTGTATTTCTAAAGCCCTTGTGTGTCTGTTGTTTTTGTTTCATCCACGGGATAGGTAATAATGGTTTGTTTCCTATGCCTTCGCGAATCTTTTCTTCAAATATCATCAGAATGCTGGATATAGCTTCCGGTAAAATGGAAATTTCTGGGTTTTCAGCAACATTTTCACGTACCAAATCAATATGTTCTTATGAACGATCTCTACGACTATCCAGGGTGTTTACGACTATCCTTTGTTTCGAAGATACAGGGCGAACAAAATTTGCGACAACCATATTCGATATTTGTTGAAATCATTAATGTAAATAAAAGTAGGGTGTACGTCAATGAGTTTAACAAGTACAAACATTTTTGTTTTTCGATCTCGATCACTTGGAACGGCTGTTTTATCAAGTAAGTGGATTTCATCGGTCGCATTTGTTTACATAGATTGAGTGACGTTTGGCTCTTTGACGTGTCTTAAATAGTGAGTGAAGTTCTCTATCATAATGTATACAAACGCCGAGATGACTGACATGCACTTCATGTATGGTCTTGCTGATGGCAATGCATTACAAGCTAGGCGATTGCACAGTGAATGATTTCTAGCCCGAAATGTCCCCGATCGAAAAATCTTCGAACATTCATCGACGTCTTCGTGAAACAGGCACATTGACTTCAACTGAAAGGTCAGGAAGATCACTGATTCCAAGAACGGTACAATTGGAACATAATATGCTGGACATGATAGCGGAAGAGTCTGGTAGTTTTACACGAAAAACTGCAAATACTTTGAATCTGAGTCACTGGACAGTTTGAAAAATTCTTAAGGACAATTTGTTGTATCCATACCACATTCAACGCGTTCTACCTGGCGATTTTTCCCCCACGTATTGCATTATGTCAATGGATATTGCAAACTTTACTTCGCATCCCTCTATTCCTGACACAAATTCTTTTTACCGACGAAGCCACTTTCGCAAGAAATGCAATAAGGAGTTTTCATAATATCCATGTGTGGATGAAAATTCGCATGAGGTATGCGAAGATCGATTTCGCCATGAGTTCTCGTTGAATGTTTGGGCTGGAATTGTAGGTGACTATCTAATTGGACCGGTATTATCACATAGACTTACTGGCGAGGTGTATCGCAACTTTTTGGAAGCAACGCTGCCTGAGTTTCTAGAAGATGAACCATTGACAACAAGGCATGAAATGTGGTTTATACACGATGGTGCACCACCACATTTCAGTTTGGTTGCTCGTGATTTTTTAACAGCAACATACGGATATCGGTGGATTCGTCGAACTGGGCACACGCATGGCCTGCTCGATCCCCGGACTTAAACCCCCTGGATTATTTCTTCGGGGGATATTTGAAGTCATTAGTTTAAGCTACTCCGTTGAAGAATTTGGATGATTTGCGAAATCCGATAATTGCTGGGTGTAACTCAATTAAAAACGACCCTGGTGTGTTTGAAAGAGTTCGGCAGTCAATGACGAGAAGATTGAATACTTGTCAAGGCTGGAGGAAGTCATTTCGAACATTTATTGTAGATTGAGCAACTTTACATGTACTTTTTGATAATAAAATGTTGTTAATGTCGTAAATTTTGTTCACCCTGTATCTTCGAAACAAAGACGTTTTTCAAAGATCATCATACAACAAAATATTCTTACAATAAGTCAACGAATAACCCCTTTAATTTTTGCCGCATGTTTACCTAACACCCTGTATATTGCTGTTCTTTTATCTTCCACCGAGCCAATTTCTTTAAATTTTTTGGACAGTTAGATTGATAGTGCTTTCAGATGAGACGATTGTTCAAACCGTATATATCATGTAATTTTCTATAGACATTTTTAACTGAATTTTCCTTTTCATAAAATAATTCAGCATTTTTAACACGTTGTTTACACACAATGTTTAAAAATTGTCAGAAATAAAATACGTGTTTCGTTATTTTTTGTAAAATGATTATTTATAAACTTGCATCATTCAATTTCACCATTAGAACTTTACAAAAAACTATTGTAAAATAATTAGTTTTTCCAAATGTCATTTTTCTATATTTGTTTAGACCCTCGATCATACGTGAACAAAAAATTAAACATTTTTAAATTATACATTTAAAGAATAAATAATTTAAAAATTCAAAAAAAAAACACAGTTATTCCAAAGTTTCGAGTTTTCACTTTTGTCGGCAGTCCCCATGACTGCTTACGTTTTTTTTTTGTTATTTACATGGATCATGCAATGAGATGTCCGGATCGGATCTGATCCGACTTCCAGATTCTAATCTTTTAAAAGAGCCGATTGAACCAGTTCCTAAAATTACGATACACGGATCTCGGATCCCAAACGGTTCTCGGTTCTGGTGGATGTTAGACAAGGACATAAAGGTTATGTTCTATGATGTAGATAATATAGTATTGTAACTTGTGGTGTGGGTTGCTTGCGTCCGTCCGCACCTATCGCATAGAAAAAGATAGTAGTAGTCGTGTCGGACGGATCTCGGGTGTCGGGTCTTTTTTAGATCCGTTGATCCATTGATCCGTGAGAGTCGGCCTAAAAGATCCGTGGGGAAAGGATCCGTGGACCCGTAATGCAAAATAGACCGTGCAATGCAAAATAGACCGTATGATATATATATATATATATATATATATATATATATATATATATATATATATATATATATATATATATATATATATATATTTATTATTCACGTATGGGCCCTGGTGGACCACGCGAAGTACAATTAGAGGCGTTTGTTGTTGTTAGCCTTCCTTTGTGCCCATACTGATTTCATTATTTCGCTGTGAGCTTTTTTCCTTTCGTCAGACCAAGTTGTTCCAGTCTTCCTACATTTTTCTCTCTGGCCAACCTTCCAAACGTTAACCTTGTGTCTGAAACAGCCTCTATCCTGAATTTCACTTTGTGTAATATTTGCTGATCTTAGGTCCTCTTTAATTGCAGCAATCCATTTAATTATTTCTACTTTAGCTTTACTCCTATTTTCATAAAATTCGACTATTTGTCTAGTTAACCTACTCGGATTCATCCGTTTTATGTGTCCGTAAAACTTAAGTCTTTTTCTTATATCGCTATGTATATCTGTGTATTGTTTGATTTCTTGGTTTTCTCGAAGTCGGTATGTTGTGCTATTTATTTGTTTGGGCCCTAGGATTTTTCTTATGATTTTTCTTTCCTTCTTTTTAATGTCCTCGATGTCCCTCTTTCTATTCAAAATGAGCGTTTCCGCAGCATATAGACATTCTGGCTTAATAACTGTGTTGTAATGTCTCAGTTTTGTGTTTTTAGATATGCATTTTGTGTTGTAAATGTTTTGTGTAAGTCTCAATGCCGTTTCCATTTTTTGACATCTACCCTTATTGGCCGCTGTTTCCAACCCATTTTCCATGATTATTTCACCCAAATATTTGAATTGAGAGACTAGTCTGATGTTACCATATTTTGATTTTAGAAATGGCGTTCTTAGTATGTTGCAGGTCATGTATTGTGTCTTTTCAAAGGAAATTTGGAGTCCTACATTTTCTGCTGATTCTTTTAGGATTTCAATCTGTTTCTGTGCCGTTAATACATCTTGAGCTAAAATTGCTAGATCATCAGCAAATGCCAGACAATCAATTTTGATGTTGGTTCTCCCCAGTTTAATGGGCTGGTCAATATTCAGGGCCGACTTTTTTTCACGTCACTCCTGTATTATTTTTTCTAGAACACACTTAAATAAAAGTGGCGAGAGTCCATCCCCTTGTCTCACTCCAGTTTTAATTTCGAAGGGCTCCGAGATCTCACCCATGAATTTAACTTTTGACCTTGTGTTAGTTAACGTTGCTTTAATAATTGCCAGCGTTTTCAGATCTAGTCCTTGTTCTTTCAAGATTCGGAATAAAGATTCGCGGTCAATAGAATCATATGCTTTTTTGAAATCCACAAATGTACAGACGAGATTTTTATTGTACAGTTTTTGATGTCTTAGAATCAACTTCAGATTCAGGATCTGTTCAGGGCAGGATCTGCCCGGTCGAAAACCTGCTTGATATTCACCAATGTTAGGTTCTAACTGTCCCTGTGCTCTGTCTAGTAGACATTGAGATAGAATCTTGTAACAAACTGGGAGAAAAGATATCCCTCTATAGTTGTTTACATCCGTTCTATCTCCTTTCTTATGTAGTGGATGGATTAGAGCATCTTTCCAATCTTCCGGAATCCATTCGGTTCGCCAAACTTCTTGTAGAATTTTGGTTATTTCCCTGATTGTACCTGGACCAGCGGATTTCAAAAGTTCCGCAGTGATTCCATCTTCACCAGAAGCTTTGTTATTTTTAAGCCGCTTGATTTGCCTAATTATTTCATCTTCATTCGGTGGTAATGAATCTGGGTTTGTTTGTTTAGGCTTTAGTGTTGCTAATTTGTTTAAGAGCTCAGGACAGTTTAGTATTTGTTCAAAATATTTCGCAAGTTCTTTGCAATTATCTTGGTTATTTAGAGCCAATTGTCCGTTTTCCTTTTGGAAGCAAAGACTTTGCGATTGATAGCCTGTTACTTTAGTTTTAAATGTTTTGTAAAAGTTTCGAGTGTTATGTTTTTGGAAATCTTTTTCTATTTTTTTAAGTTGATTGTTTTCATATTTTCTTTTAGTTTGTCTAATTAGCTTCGATGTTTCTTTTCTTACTTCCAAAAATATGTTATAGTTTATTGCTGTTTTTTGACTGTTCCAATCTTTGAATGCTTCACTTCGGCTTAATACTGCTTGCTCGCAAACTTCATCCCTCCACGGATGTTTTCTACGTTTTTGTAAAGGGACCAACTTTAAGGCTGTTTTAATAATTTTTTGTTTCAATTCTTGCCAGTTCTGTGCTGGTTGTTTATCAAGTTCTTCTGTTAGGGCTGGTTTTATTTTCGTTGGGTCAAACTTTGGTATTAGCAGCCGCTTTTGAATAAGTTTTCGAGGTTTTAAGCTAAGTTTGATTCTAGTCAAGTAGTGATCCGTGTCTATATTTGCTCTTTTCCTGACTTGAACATTCAAAATCTCTTTATAATTGGGGTACGAAATGGCAACATGGTCAATTTGAAATTCACCCATGTACGTGTTTGGGCACCTCCAGGTTTTTGTTTTGATATTTTCTTCTTAAAATGAGTTGTTTTTTTAGATTAAACTGCGAACATAGTTCAACCAATCTTCTACCATTATGGTTAGTCCATTTATGAGCGGGAAAACTGCCGACTGTTTTCCTGTACTTTTTTTCTTTCCCTAGCTGGGCGTTGAAATCACCCAATAGGATTTTTAGATGGTTAGAGGGAATTTTAGAGATAGTCTTTTCTAGAATTTTTATTTTTTTGTCCGTTTTACTTTTAAAAAGTCTGTAGTTGCCGAATTCCAAGGGGTTATCATCTGTCAATCTAGTTTCTTGCAAAGCTAAAATTTTGATTTTTTGCTGATTTAATGTTCGCCCCAATTCGTGTAGTTTTCCTGGACGCAGGAGAGAATTGTTATTTACCGTTCCAAAGAAAGTTTTTGTTTTCGGTTTCAGACGTTGGCCAGAGGTCTCCGATTCCCTCTGAAAGATTTTGCGTTTAAGCCCGGACACCCCAGAATCCGAAAGTCCGGTTGTACCAGCAAAGCTGGCAGAGGATTGTCTACCTCCTGGGGTAATTTTGTAATTACTAGAACGCTTCATCTTGTACTTTGAATTAAAGGTTTGAACCATGACGGTTCAGCGGTTAAGACTGGAGGGGTTAGTTCCAGAATTTAAATATCAGCCGCACCACTGGTGAACAGACGCTGACCACTCAACCGCTTGATACAAGTCAGACGCTAAGTGGATTTTGTTTTTTTTTTGCCTTGGTTCGGGGCTGCTTATTTTGAGATATTCGCAGCTGTCCATTAATATCTAATGTAACTTTCACTATCCACCACCCGTGACCCGTCCAGTACCTTAGGCGAGGTATACTGGAATATATATATATATATATATATATATATATATATATATATATATATATATATATATATATATATATATATATATATATATATATATATATATAAATCTCTTCAAGGTTAGTACTTTGTTTATGTCTACAAATCCGTATTTTTTAAAACGTGGGTTCAAAATTGTAGCTTGTGATATAAGCTCATTGATTTCATAATTCTTAAATCGGTTAGTAATGTTGTTGAGCAAAACGTCAAGCATTTGGCTCTAATTCTTTGTTTAATATTGTTGGTTTGCAATATGGTATATGGGTTAAAGTAGCTCAAGATATTGGCGACCCCTGTTTTCGAACTATGCGCTGTATCTACTCTGAAAAAATATCTCGAACATCTTGTGTTTTCTTTATCAAGCCGAGAACTTTTCGAAAGTATTTCGTAAGTAACGTATTATATCGTAAATAAATTATTTCGCATTAGTCATCTTTTGCTTTAAAGAAATTATGTATTTATCACGATGAAATCGTCCAAATTCGACCTTGATTCATCAAATTATCATATGTGCGAACAAAACCGCTGGTGACATTGCTTGCATACATTTTAACTATTTGTTATTCCTGAAACGTTTCAGCGATAGTACATATTTTCAAGATCATATTTGTATGAATGCCACTCGAACGTTCTTTTATTCGGAATGAATACAATGTGGTTTAAAACAGTTGCGTTGTGTAAGTGAACGTGATTATCATTAGTTATGAATTGAATCATTAGGATCTCTTAACATAACGTGAACCGACACAGTATGCCAATGACATTCGATATGTGTCTTGATTTTATAGTATATCTGCAACCAAACTGACATTTTGAAGGAAAAGGCAGCGGTAACTTCGGATTTTCACTTATTTTTTGATTTTGTACAAGGAAAATGGGAAAAGTCGTTATTCACGAATATTCCTAAATAACTGTAATTCAATAATAATATTATTAATTAGAACCAGCATTTATTACTAATATTAACAATTTTTAGGCTTTTTTTTAATAGATTTAATCCTGTTCGATAAGTCACTTGTTTACAAACATGGATTGATTCTTGCGTTTTTCAGCATGGCTGTTCGTGGAAGTAGCGGATATGTTGTAGAACTATTTACGGCGAATAATGCATGTTGAGAACGAGGGGTGTCAAATGGCAAAACATATTGAAGAAAAAAAAGAACACGTCGAAGATTAGTTTAAGTTGTTTGGTTAAGCATATAGTATCTAGTGGTTAACCATTGACAATAAGAAATATTGCATTATGTGTTTATACAGGGTCTTTTAAGAGAATTAAACATTTATTTTAATATGTCTATATGTATATATATATGTATATATATATATATATATATATATATATATATATATATATATATATATATATATATATATATATATATATCTCCCTTCAACTGGATGGCATATGTTTCGTCTTTCGATGTTTAGAGTCTTCCGGGCACCGCTATATACCAAACCATCAAGAATAGGGAGACTTCATCCACAGACAACAATCTATGTTTTCCACGATTTCCAGTCGGACGGCGTATACTTGTAGTGTTAGATTTTCTTGGACTCCGTCCAATGACACAACAGTAGCTGAGTGTCGTCATACACCCAACCGTTGGTTTCTACACTCTTATGTGGAACACATAACAAGAAATGGCGGCTACAATCACATGCAACTCTGCCATCTCGACAGACAAACTATGCGAGACCGTTCGTGGCCTGTCTAACCTCTGGTAAGTATCAGGTCGGTTCAAGAATAATGATGAAGTGGGCGTGTGGAGAAATATATTAAAATAGACCCGCATTCCACTCATCCGCTCTCCAGGCGTTCAGCGTGAGTCCAGCTGATGACGGCTTAAGGCCAGAAACCGATCCTGGGAGACGCTTGCCAATATACTTAACGATGTCATCAATCCATAGTGCTTTCGGTCTTCTTCGCGGACGTTTGCGATCAAGCGATATCCACTCGAGGATTGCCTTGGTCCATCTGTCATCCCATCGCCTCGCTATATGGCCTGCCCATCTCCATTTCAATTGCTTGCTTTTCCCATGATGTCACAGATCTTCGTTTGTTCCCTGATCCAAGCGCAGGACTTTCTGTTTCGTCTTGAAATGCCAAGCATACCTCTTTCCATTCCCGTCTGTGCTACCCGAAGTTTTTGGGAAACTTCAGATATATATATATATATATATATATATATATATATATATATATATATATATATATATATATATATATTTATTTATTGAGTTTTTCGGTCAGTAATTCATTTTTAATTTTTAATTTTTTTATTAACGTTTCGGTTCAAACAAAGAACCATCCTCAGAATAATTCTACAATACATATAACTTTTATAAAAAACACAAAGTTACATTTAAAAACATACCAATATTTAAATAAACAATTAATTTTTAAATTTTTTTAAATAACGTGATAATTTTTGTTTTTAATTTTTTAAATGACATGTTTGACTTTGACATAATTAACAATTCTTTCACCTTTAAATTTTTGTTTTTTATTATAACCTAATTGTTTTGAATTTGTTATGTGGAATATTAGATGCAAAAATAAAAAATTATTTTTGCATCTAATATTCTAGGTATTCAAGGACAGCTGAATGTCCACTGGTGGCCGATTTGATGATGGATGAGATTCTATTGAGACGTCAGCGAAACCGTCCACCAGTGGATACTCAGCTAACACGGGATACCCGAGAAACTATCGTTTCATTTCACAACCATGAAAACATTTGTCAATATATATATATATATATATATATATATATATATATATATATATATATATATATATATATATATATATATATTTTTTTTTTTTTTTTTTTTTCTTGGACTGCGTGCAATGAGACAGTAGTAGCTGAGTGTCATCACCCAGCCGTTGGGTTCCACAATCTCATGTGGAACACACAACAACCTGCGTCTTCGCCTTAATGAACATTTTTGGTGGTTGCTTGACCGGGAAGGAGCCTTACCTATCCCTTCAACTGGATGACATATGTTTTGTCTCTCCAGGTTCAGACTCTTCAGGACGCCGACATATTCCATACCATCAAGAACAGGGAGACCCCATCCACAACCAACAACCCATGTTTTCGCCGACCTCCCGTCGGATAGCATATATATGTAGTGTTAGATGCTGTGTAATCTGCTGTCCCATTGGACGCAGTCTAAGAAAATCTAACAGTAAACAGGATTCAGAACTGGATTCAGTTCAATGGATCATATTTGGGTTGTCCAACACGCCATGGAAAGGCGTAATGAATACACCATGTCACCGTGCTTGGATTTTATTGACTATGAAAAGGCATTTGAATCAATATCAAAACAAGCTATAATTGATGCAACTTTTAATGGCAAACATGAAGGTGTCTGATTTAAAACAGTTAATAAAGACTAATTTCAGTTTTTTTTTTCGAACTTTTTCGAATTTTCTCTATTGATTTGCAGTTATAATAAACTTTTTGAATGGTTTACTCTTCTGGAAACGGTAAATATCTACTTATTCATTCCTTTATCTGCGTAACAAGCAACAACCAAGTCGTCCAATGTCGTTGTAAGTAGTAACATTACAAAATTTTAATGTTTTGCTCTTTCACTTCCTGTGTTTCAATAGCACGAAAAGGAGAAAGCGGAAAGCAAAAAACAAAATTTTCAGCAGTACTATTTTCTTCTACGCCTTCCCACTTTAAAAACCTACGACCCGCCACTGAAACAAAGTAAAACCATTATTAGTAATTATTTAAACAATTACAAACATAATTCGCTAAGTAACCTTAACTATGGGCACATATAAAAACGTTTTATAAACTGGAACATGCTATTTCCAGCACCCACCATTTTCTTGGTTCCCACAACCATTACGAAGTTGACACGAACATTACAAATTATATCTCTTTATAAAGTTAAATCTTTGGTGATTATTGATTGGCATTTTCATTTATCGCGAAGTACAGTTAGAGGCGCTTGTTGTTGTTAGCCTTCCTTTGCGCCCATTCTGATTTCATTCTTTCGCTATGAGCTTTTTTCTTTTCGTCAGACCAAGTTGTTCCAGTCTTCCTACATTTTACTACTCGGATTCATCCGTTTTATGCGTCCATAAAACTTTTGTCTTCTTTTTCTCACATCGCTATGTATATCTGTGTATTGTTTGATTTTTTGGTTTTCTCGAAGTCGGTATGTTGTGCTATTTATTTGTCTGGGGCCTAAAATTTTTCTTATGATTTTTCTTTTCTTCTTTTCAATATCTTCGATGCCTGTCTTTCTATTCAAAATGATTGTTTCTGCCCTATATAGACTCTCTAGCTTAATAACTTTGTTGTAATGTCTCAGTTTTGTGTTTTTATATATCCATTTTTTGTTATAAATATTTTGCGTAAGTCTCAATGCAGTTTCCATTTTTTGACACCTATCCTTATTGGCCGCTTTTTCCAACCCGATTTCCATGATTATTTCATACAAATATTTGAATTGATAGACTCGTATATATATATATATATATATATATATATATATATATATATATATATATATATATATATATATATATATATATCATTGTAATTCAAAAGAATTTCTTGAACTTCGCTCGTATAACTGTATAACTTCATATACTACACGATAACAACTATTAACAAGGTCATAACTGTACTAAAATTTTACCGTCATCGATAGGAAAACGTACAGAATTGGGAATCGGCAATCGCTTGTTTCTTCTTCTTTTTTATTTTCCGTTTTGAGGTCAACCTCCTGCCTGTTTATCGTTTCTGGGAGATCGAAGATGGCGACGTTGCGTCCGCACCATAGTTTTGCGTTAATTGACGGGGGCGGTATACAGTCGCCCCGTAATATTTGACACCGGATGGTTTATGGCCGACTGATCAATATATAGATACAAATAGGGTATTTTCGAATGGAATAGCGAGGCCACGGAAAAAAAAATGCCGGCGAAGGCACGATCCTGCCTCTAACTGTTTTAAATGATGCCATACGTGTAGTCCAGTTGGTGGAGCATTTTCGCATGTTATATTAACCATAAAATATATATATATATATATATATATATATATATATATATATATATATATATATATATATATATATATATATATATAATACAGCCTTAAAGTTGGTCCCTTTACAAAAATGTAGAAAACATCCGTGGAGCGATGAAGTTCCGTGGAGCGAAGAATTACCAAACTGTTCTGATCCCATATATAAATTACCAACAGTAAACCTTAAACAAACAAACCCAGATTCATTACCACCGAATGAAGATAAAATAATTAGGCAGATCAAGCGGCTTAAAAATAACAAAGCTTCTGGTGAAGATGGAATCACTGCTGAACTTCTGAAATCCGCTGGTCCAGGTACAATCAAGGAAATAACCAAAATTCTACAAGAAGTTTGGTGAACCGATCGAATTCCGGAAGATTGGAAAGATGCTCTAATCCATCCACTACACAAGAAAGGAGACAGATTGGACTTATACAACTATAGAGGGATATGTCTTCTCCCAGTTTGTTACAAGATTCTATCTCCATGTCTACTAGATAGAGCACAGGGACAGTTAGAACCTAAAATTGGTGAATATCAAGCAGGTTTTCGACCGAGCAGATCCTACTCTGAACAGATCCTGAATCTAAAGTTGATCCTAAGACATCAAAAACTATACAATAAAAATCTCGTCTGTACATCTGCGGATTTCAAAAAAGTATATGATTCTATTGACCGCGAATCTTTATTCCGAATCTTGAAAGAACAAGGACTAGATCTGAAAACGCTGGCAATTATTAAAGGAACATTAACTAACACAAGGTCAAAAGTTAAATTCATGGGTGACATCTCAAAGCCCTTCGAAATTAAAACTGGAGTGAAACAAGGGGATGTACTTTCGAGAAAACCAAGAAATCAAACAATACACACATATACATAGTGATATGAAGACTTAAGTTTTACGGACACATAAAACGGATGAATCCGAGTAGGCTAATTAGACAAATAGTCGAATTTTATGACAACATGAGTAGAGCTAAAGTAGAAATAATTAAATGGATTGCTGCAATTAAAGAGCACCTAAGAACAGCAAATATTACACAAAGTGAAATTCAGAATAGAGGCTGTTTCAGACACAAAGTTGACGTTTGGAAGGTTGGCCAGAGAGAAAAATGTAGAAAAACTCGAACAACTTGGTCTGACGAACGGAGAAAAGCTCACAGCGAATGAATGAAATTAGTATGGGCGCAAAGAAGGCTAACAACAACAAACGCTTCTAATTGTACTTCGCGTGGTCCACCAGGAGCCATACCTGAAAAATAATAATAATAATATATAAATTCGATGTTACTCTATTTCTGTCAATTATATTATTTATAATTTATAGTTATAAGAAATAAATATTGGCTAATTGGCCTAATGTTGCTATTCGATGAATTGTTGTATAATTTTGAAGTTGTTAATAATTTATTTACAATTCTAATCCACCAACAAGATATTGAAATTATGCTGTTGAGAGAGCATAAGAGAAGATGAAAATTCTAGATTAATCAAACATTTTATATGTATAATGTAAAAAAATAATGTATGTATATATATTTATAATGCGTATATAAATATATATATATATATATATATATATATATATATATATATATATATATATATATATATATATATATATATATATATATCAGAAATCTTTAACCCTTTCTCCACGTGGTGTGACCGATCGTTTTCGCCCAACTGTCCCCATGCGCCGTCATGTGTCTCTCGGGACCGGTTTCTAGCTTTTCAGTTTCTTTCCTTTCATCATCAGAGAATGTGATCGATGAATTGAATCTTAGGATAGTTGAGCATATTGAACATAGGATTTTTACAATAGAACATAGGATTTTTACAATAGAACATAGGATTTTTTTGAGCTTTAGGAACAGAGGAGAGTCAGAGGGGGCCAGATCTGATGAATATGGTCGATGCTCCAACAATTCGTGGTGCACCTCCTTCAATTTGGCCATTGCAAAAATACCTCTGTGAGCCGGTGCATTGTCTTGATGAAAAATTATGTTTTCTTCGTTAAATCAGGTCGTTCCTCACGAATTTTTGCACACAATTGATCCAAAAGGTTTGAGTAATACTATCCTGTTATTGTTAATTATTGTTAAATTAATGCCATATCCTTTTAGGCTCAGTCCACTCTGCGGTTTGTTGCCACAGTTTCGGATCATAGTGATAAACCCAAGTCTCACCCATAGTTACAAAACGACATTTAAAATCTATTGTATTCTTTCGAATAACATCCAAATGTTGGTTAGAACCAACTTCGTTTTACTCGAAGTCGTTTTTGATCAGAATTTAACAAATGCAATACCCGTCTTTCCCATAGCATTCTCAAGCCCAATTCTTTTTTTTAAATATGAAACACCCATTCAGTTGAGATGTCATGGTTAATTGTCTATTATTCATAACCATATCATGTTTAGAATTACTTATTTGTTCAGTAGCTGCTCTTATTGGACGTCCAGAAAAAGGATCGTCATTCAGGCTTGTACAACGACGTTGAAACCCATTTCTCGTGTGGTGTCGTCATGGTAGTCCAAAAATTAATGTTTAATATTTTTGGAGGACAACCGTAAATAATTTGGAACCCATCCATCCTCGGAACCACCATGTCAAAAAGTAATTCTTTTTCCCTTGTTTGCTGGGCCTTTGGTTTGGCATTTTCTTGATGTATCTACCCATCCTTTTGCTGGCGTCTTATGTGTATCGAACCATGTTTCATCAAGGTGATCATGGGATGATTATCGAATCTGTATTTTTTTATAGTGTTTAAGTAGTCAAACCGCTATCGTCGCAATCGTTGTGATTCCATTAATATTTGTCTTTTATTAATGGTCCGATATGAAAAACCCACTAGAGATAATATTCTCCGGAGGCTGGTTCTGCCGCAAAGAATGTTGGTTTCATCTTTCCTTAGTCGCTGTTGCAATGAATGCAATGCCGGCACAGTTTGCTCTTCATACATAGCATAAATTTTGCAATAATAAAAATACGATCGAAATTATAGAACTGCACTGTTTAAGAAAAGAATGCGAAGTAAACTAAAATATTTCGAAACTACTATACCAGATATAAAATTAATTTTATCTTTTTACCTGTTATTTTATTATGCCTGGCCTTGTTTAGGTTTTTTGCAACTTTGCCGGGTTTAGTTACGACAGGGGTTGTTAAGAATTTATTGCAATCAATCGGTCAGCGATATATCTTGAAACGTACTATAACTTTGTAATAGTAAGAATTTGTTTAGTGATACGGTATAATATAAAATATAACTATTTTAAATGAATAAAGAAAAATTGAAAGTTTAGATGAGATTTTTTATGTAAAGAGATGTTCAGGTATCAAACTGTTTTATATGTGCGACAAGAAAAGCGGGCGATGAGAAATTTGCATGCAGTCATTCGATCAACGATATATCTTGAACTGCACTATAGTAACCACGGAATTTTTCGGATCAGGGTGTTCGTAGTTACATGACATTTTACATAAACTCGATATTATAGAAATACGCCAAGGTATCGATATCGATCTGCTTAACATTTCGATACCGCTACACCTGTTTACTATTTTTCCACGATCAGTTAATAAATTTTAAGGCCGATCGAGCGTCATTCGACGCTTCATGCACTCCTACGTTGAAAGAATTCTCGTGTCGATTCTAGGGAAGGTTTTTCCACTGCTGCCATGTTTTATGTATATCGTGTGAGCGGCGTTCTAGTAACAAAGACAATTAGTTACCATTTTTTTTTAAATGAACGTGTTAAAGACAGGTCGTACGTGACACTCATAAATTGGGCTGGTTTTTTATTGTCTCTCCCTCGTCCGGAGCGTTTTCTCTGTTATTCCTCTGAATCTCCCGGTGCTAGAAAATGCACGCCTCCGGCCAGGCTTTACCGGAAAACGTCATAGAGATTAGGCAAATTAATTTCATGCATATCGGCGAGTGGTTTTCGTTCTTTCTACCGTTAGCTTCCAGCTGTGAGAAAAAGCGTTCACCTGCAGTTCTGCACGCATTAGGAAAGTGCATTTTAAACATGAACATTTTTGCACATAATTTCTTCTCTGCGTGTCAACGATTAAGAATAAACTACACACATTTACGAAATAGTTTCCATAAATCACAACTTTTTAAAGCAACTGAGGATTAATATACCATACACATTATATAATATTACAAAAATTTATCTCTTCAGGTTATATGCGGTTACCAAAACATATTTTCTACATCTAATCTGGTATATAACTTATAGCGGGCATTTTTTTACTCTTTAAGGATCTGAATAATTTTACTTACTGATTTGATTAATAAAAAAAAGTAAATTTATAGACATAAATATATTCATTAGGCTAACTGAGAAGTTCGAGGAGCGGAAATGATTAAACAAGTTTATAGTTGAAAAAATGACTATTTTTCCATATATTCTCTTCTTTCCATATATTCTTCCATCATATTTTTTTCCAATTCGGTTTTCCAATTGATTTATTCCATCTCTGAAGTGATTTTCTGGAAGTCCTGCAAAATACTTATCTAGGGCTGCTATTACTTTTTCATTTAATGAAAAACCGTTTTGAGGTTTGTGAACAGAGGAAAGTCAGAGGGAGCCAGAATCATTCGTAGTGTAACTCGTTCAATTTAACCGTTGCAAGAACACCTCTGTGAACCGGTGCATTGTCTTGATGAAAAATTATTTTTTTCTTTGCTAAATCAGGTCTTTTCTCACGAATTTTTCCATCCAATTGATCCAAAAGGTTGGAGTAATACTGTCCAGGTACTGTTTTGCCGGTTTGAAGGTAATCGATTAACAAAATGCCTTTTGCATCCCAAAAAATTGATGCCATAACCTTTTTGGTCGATTTTGACCACTATTACTGTCTCGGAGTTGAATAACTAGGTTCAGTCCACCCTGCGGTTTGTTGCCGCAGCTCAGGATCATAGTGGTAAACCCAAGTTTCATCCATAGTTACAAAACAATGTTTAAAATCTATTATATTCTTTCGAAAAAATTCAAAATATTGATTAGAAAAGCTTACTCGAATTCGTTTTCGATCAGAATTTAACAAATGCAATATAGCATCTTTCAGCACATATAGCACCCATTCAGTTGAGATGTCATGGTTAATTGTCTATTATTCATAACCGTATCATGTTTAGAATTACTTGTTTGTTCAGTAGCTGCTCTTATTGGACGTCCAGAAAAAGGATCGTCATCCAGTTTTATACGACTACCTTGAAACTCACCTGCCCACTTAGAAACCATTGTTTTTGTAGGAGCAAACTCCTTGCCCTAATCAATTTCCATTGCCTTTAAACCTTTTTTTACAAATATTGTAATCACTGCATGATTTTCAATATTTTCCATTTTAAAAAGTAACACTGATATGTTTACTTTAAGCTGCTGTTTTTGTACGAATGAATTGACAGATCGACTTGAAACTCCACATATGTTCATATGAAGGATGGAAGGATGAAACTTTAAAATGTAGTAGATTATATAGTTCTTTTACTGCTCTATAGGTGCCGCTCCACGAACTTTTCAATTAGCCTACTAAACTCGATGAAAATCACTTCTAAACACGATATCCCTTTTTTAAACTTTTTGATATGCATATCGCTAACAATGCTATCATCATCAAGATATGTTGATGGTTAGAGAAACGCGCTTCGGAAAGCTTAAAAGAAGCTTTATTTGATGTTTAATGGTAAATTTCTTTGAGTTTGGTATTTCACACCATAAGTTCCAATAGAAAATTGATGATGTTTGAAAATTGATGATTGTTTATCTGATGATGGTTGTCAACTCGATACGAGTCTAACATCAGCCATGGCTATTAGTTTTTCTGTGCCATTATTGAAGAATTATGGGTTCTATGGTGACTCAAATAACCCAGCTTAGATCTGCATAAAGTTGCACTGCTTAAGATCAGTAGGATACAAAATTGGTACACGTGGTGCAGCTTGTTTACCTTTTGGCTGCGGTTTTTTGGTCATTATTTTCTTCATGGAGCTCCACAACTCTGTATGTCTTCTCACACCATTTGGGTTTGTCGTTTGCCGTCTTTTTCCATTCATACCCGCTTGAAATGTGGTTCTGTAGAGACGATTTTGAATCCTTTTTTGGACCTTCCACATTTCGTTTCTTGTTCTTTAATTCCTTTATTCATCCTTGACCTAACCATCTCAGCTGAGTTTTTATGATTTGGGATTCTATGCTCAAACTTTTGGTTCTTTCAAGCTCCTCCATATTGGTCTGATAGTCTTGCTATTTTGTTCTCAGGATTTTGCAGAGATAGCATTAATGAAATCTCCAGGGTTGTTTTATTTGTTTCCGTTACAGGGCCCATGATTCAGTGAGAATTATGATGGCATTGCAAACTCTGACTTTAATGTATTTCTTTTATGTCTCGATTACTAAACACCATTCTCATTAGACGTCGAAAATTGACTCCAGCATATTTTATTTTATAGTTAACCTCTTCTTGCATGTCGTCAGAGCAGGAAATTTGACTCCCAAATACGGGAATCATTCTACTGCTTCCAGTTTTTGACGTTAAGTTCGAGTTCGACATCGTAGACCTGACTAAGTAAGTTTAAACAACTTTTATTATTATTATTCACGTATGGGCCCTGGTGGACCACGCGAAGTACAATTAGAGGCGTTTGTTGTTGTTAGCCTTCCTTTGTGCCCATACTGATTTCATTCTTTCGCTATGAGCTTGTTTCCTTTCGTCAGACCAAGTTGTTCGTCTTCCTACATTTTTCTCTCTGACCAACCTTCCAAACGTTAACCTTGTGTCTGAAACAGCCTCTATCCTGAATTTCACTTTGTGTAATATTTGCTGATCTTAGGTCCTCTTTAATTGCAGCAATCCATTTAATTATTTCTACTTTAGCTTTACTCCTATTTTCATAAAATTCGACTATTTGTTTAGTTAACCTACTCGGATTCATCCGTTTTATGTGTCCGTAAAACTTAAGTCTTCTTTTTCTCATATCGCTATGTATATCTGTGTATTGTTTGATTTCTTGGTTTTCTCGAAGTCGGTATGTTCTGCTATTTATTTGTTTGGGCCCTAGGATTTTTCTTATGAATTTTCTTTCGTTCTTTTCAATGTCCTCGATGTCCCTCTTTCTATTCAAAATGAGCGTTTCGGCAGCATATAGACATTCTGGCTTAATAACTGTGTTGTAATGTCTCAGTTTTGTGTTTTTAGATAGACATTTTTTGTTGTAAATGTTTTGTGTAAGTCTCAATGCCGTTTCCATTTTTTGACATCTACCCTTATTGGCCGCTTTTAAACAGCTTTTATTATAAATTTCCTTAAAACTAAGTAAGTTTAAAAATGATTATGCTTTACATATCTATACAACCAATTGCTTTATAGAGCTAGAATGCCAGAGAAACTATAGTCTTAAGTAATTGTTAAATGATTTTGTCTGTGATTTTTTTAAATGGATAAATTGGCCGAGAAAAGAATTTGCTTTAATTCGTCTATGAAACGATTTTTTTTGTGCTGATGCATGAAGACGATGAATCCATGTCAAGTTTTATAATGTTTACTAGTGGCATAAGGACTTAAGTGATGGCAGGGAGGCAGTTGAAAATGAACCTCATTTAGGAAAGCCTTTTAGGTCTACCAATGAAGAAACCATGACCGAAATCAAGGATCTTGTACAGAGTAAGTCCTAATGAAGTGTTAGAGTAATTGCCTATCTGCCCATCGGCCTATCTCATATGTCGTCTTCCTCATCCTGTCTTACCTTTTTTTTTTTTTTTGACACTTGTGACCCATCCATTTCTGTTCCTGTCTGTCAGTTTTATAAGAAGCATCTGCTTTTCCCACGATTTTGGCGTTTTCACAATTTTTTTCATATTTGCCTTTGTGAATGTTTGGAACTACGATCCATAGGTAAAAGCAGGTCAGATGGATTTATTAAATTTCTTGGCCTTAAGGTATGGAGGTTATTTGTTGTTCTTCAAGATTCAGCTGTGACTGTTGAATGATACCCAGGCAAGTTTCATACTTCTTTTATTTTCAAGCTTTTGCAAAACTTCAACATGCCGATGGAAACACAGTTTTGTCAAGGCTCCATGTTTTCAGGTGGTTTAAGGCATTCTCAGAAGGCTGAGACTCGATTGAAGATTGCAAATGCAAAAAGTGGAGAAAATATTCACAGATCTCGAAATATTCTGCGTTCTGATTGTTCTATTCGCAAAATTTTGAACAATGAATTGGGGATGAAGAGAATCTGCTCTGTTTCACATTGTTTTTATTCATATAGTTTCCACAATGTTTCCATAGGTTTGTTAAAGTGTGGCAATAGTCTCCGTCTCACTGTGCTCAAATCTAATACAACATTTGATAGCGCATCATTGCTCGAAATTGTCACTCAATTTTAAAGCGCACTAGAAAATTCCGGTTCATGACAACAATTGCTACTGATCACCAAGTGATTCTAAGGTGTTCGAACTCATACTGTTCATACATATGTATGAACACATACATATGTATGTGTTCATGCGTTTACATATGTATGCATACATATGTATACGCATCAGGTGTTAGCCTATCTCATGTATATGAGACATGCCACCAGTCTGATTAATTTATTTACTTACGTCGTCTGAGTCATTTGTTATCCATATACCAATTAACCTACACAAACAAAATTGTCTTTAATATCTAAATGCTATCCATAACTGATGATAAGACATGTGACGAATTATGTTACTTCTGGCACTAACCAGCTTTGTAGCCTCCCATCTTAATCAGATCTAGCATGTGTTCCATTTAAAAAAACGACAGTCGATACATACTTGGCCATCTGGCATATACATCGTAAAGTTTGACATTGTTGACTGCATATATACTCAGAACTATTTGCCATATGGACGCTATTTGTGTTGTTAGTGACTTGAAAATTTCACCTCAGGCAAAAGATGGAATTAATTCGTGAGCATTTTCGTGTGATGATTTACTACAACTTTCGACGTGGATTATCTCAACAGTGCATCGATCAACTCACTTCGACTTTTGTCGTTGAAGGACCATCTAATACCACTGTATATCAATGGTTTAGTGAACTCAATCGTGGCCGTCGTTGGCGCACGAATGAATTTAAGAAGGTCATCCAAAATCGGTTGTTGTGCCAGAAAACATCGATACTATGCGCGAACTGATAAAGCAAGATCGTTTTGTGACATACCTTGAAATTGTGTCGTCCTTGGATATTAGTATGCCAAACATACACAAGTTGCTCAAAAACTCTTGTGTCGATTGGTGCAAAGAAATGCTCAAAAAATACAATCGTAGTGCATCAAAAGCCGTGTATAACAACTACATATGTGATGAATCTTGGATCTATACCTATGAGCCCGAATGTAAATAGCAATCGACTGTATGGGTCTTTCAAAGTGAGCCAAACCCAACAAAACTGGTTCGCGCAAGAAGCATTTCGAAGCTAATGGTCACCTGTTTTTTTTGTGATAAGTGGGCATGTTGCTACAGTGCCTCTAGAGAATCGTAGAATGGTCAATTCTGAATGGTATGCAATCATTTGTTTGCCAGTAGTCTTTGAAGAAATAAGAAAAAAACAACCGGCGACGCAGGATCATTCTGCTACCGCCAGCTCTCACACATCGGACCGAACTCAATATTTGACCAATCAAAACATCGAATTGATGGGATCATCCGCCGTACAGTCCTGATTTGACAACTAATGATTTCTTTTTGTTTCCGTTCGTTAAGTATAAACGAAGTGGTCAACGATTTTCGATGCCAGAAGAAGCGGTTGATGTATTCAAAATGCATGTTTTTTGGAGATATCTTAATTTAAATGGAAAGAGTGCTATAAAAATTTTCAAACATATGCAAAAGTGTACCGATCATCGCGGAGAATATTTTGAAAAACAATAAAAACATTTTCCATGATAAATATTTGTTTTTATTTGCTATTTTATTTTTATAATTTATTAAAATATTATTAAAATATATATTAAAATACAAAAATTTATAAAATTTTTGTATTTTTTAAAATTTTCTTCGTTAAGCAAATTTATTACAGAAAAAGAATCACTGAGAAATTTGTCTCCGTTTGGTTTTTTGTTTTTTACCCAGTGATTCTTTATTTTTGACAGATATTTTTGATATTTTTTGAGTTTTAGATCGTGGCGAAAAACCCAAAAAAAGAAAAATATATATATGAACACGCCACAATCATTCAGACAATGCTAATAATGTTTATTGCAAATATTTTACTCTGAGTGGAGGTGATTAAGCAATTGTTTAAATTAGAAGTCATGTTAGCTGTGGTGTCTAAGGCGTCAGGCTGACGATACGACAGTTAACGTGGAGCGGGTTCAATTCCCGTACTAGGCAAAAAAGTTTTTTTTTAATTCTTGTGAATACTTCTAGGTAAGAGTCTAAAACCTGATTGACACCCCTCAGTCACGCCAGTTCGAGGCTGGGTAAACCAGGACGCCTTCTGAGAGGTTTTGTACGTTGGTCAATCGCCAGTCGGTAGGCTTCTCGAGATACTTTCGGTTAAGCACAAAACTAAGGGTTGATAGCCCGAGGGGGGGTGCTGACCGGGATTTTCGGTAGTTGATGACCGTGATTCGGAACCCACGTTAAGCTGTAGGTCCAGTCGCTAAATAGCCTTCTCAGTTGCTGATGCGTCTTTGACCCCAAAACTTTACTTTACTTTAATTGTTCAAATTTGACAGTTTCTATAAAAATGTGTTTTTATGGTAGTATATGAAACTAACTCCGAACCCAGGATTACGATGCCCAGTCGATGATGCATAAGAGTGGGCGTATGCGTGACACACGTAAAAGAAAAAAGAAAGGAAATTAAAATGCGCGAGAGGTGATCCCGCACCGTTTTACGTCTTTTTTATTTTCGGAATGGGCCTTAAAATAAAATGTAAAACGCCTCCCGAAAAGGCAGCTAGTTAACACTCGGAGTTGGAGGTGATACGCGCCGAAATACAAATGGACGAAATTAAAGTTTAATTGGAGCGGCGATGAAAGGAAAGGATTATATTATGAACAGGCCCGAAACCGCCGAAGACGATAAACAACTGGAAATAGTCAGTGTTTGGTTACATCGGGTTGTCCGGAAAGTTTGTAGGGAGTTTTTTAAGAGAAAGAGAAACGCAAATAGTTTGTGTAAATATTTGTTTGGTGTATTATGTAATTACCATTATTATAAGGTATACAACTTTGCTCCCGCCGTTTTCCTATAGATGGCGTTAGCGATAAATAGTCGTCGAAGTAAATACATCATAGATGGAATGCAATACCTTTGGGCATCTTATAAACATAACCCCATACAACCAGTAGTCGATTTGTGTTTACATCATAAACTTATTGGCCATTACAAGTGTCAGTTTATGATCTAAATTGTCGTTATTTGCGGGGGGTGTTAATTTATTTCTTTAATATGAAATAATCTGCGGCTGAGGCTCACCGACTGCTCTCAGACACTTATGGTGAGGCATCTATGGGTGAAAGAACGTGTCGTGAGTGGTTTCAATACTTCAAGAGCGGTAATGTTCACGTCGAAGACAGGCATAGAGGTGGAAGAGCTAAAGTTTTTCAAGATGAAGAATTAGAGGCATTGCCTAATTGGAGTGACTCAACAAGCAATTTCAAAATGCCTCAAAGACCTGAGAATGACTCAGAAGCAAGGATATTGGGTGCCAAACGAGTTGAAACAGAGAGATGTTTAACGTCGTTTGTTTGCTTGTGAACAGTTGCCTGAAAGGTAAAAACGGAAGGAATTTCTGCATCGCATTGTGACTGGGGACAAAAATGGATTTGTTACGATAAACCCAAGCGTCGAAAATCATGGGGATATCACGGCCAAGTTTCTGCGTCGACGGCCAAACCGAATATTCACGGCTTCAAGGTCATGCTCTATATTTGGTTGGACCAGCTCGGTGTAGTGTATTATGAGCTGTTAAAATCGTCTGAAGCAATCACAAGGGATCGTTATCGAATGCATTTAATGCGCTTCAGCCGAGCATTACAAGACAAACGGCCGCAATACAGCGAAATACACGATAAAGTGATTTTGCAACGTGTCAATGCTCAGCCCCATGTTGCGAAAGTGGTCAAAATATACCTGGAAACATTGAAATGGGAAGTCCTACCTCAACCGCCGTATTCTCCAGACTTTGCTCCCTCTCTCCACTATTACCTGTTTCGATCAACGGCACACGCTTTGACTGATCAGCATTTCCGGTCTTATGAAGAAGTCAAAAATGGGATCGATTCGTGGATCACTTCAAAAGATGACCAGTTTTTTCAACGCGGGATTCGAATGCTGCCTGAAAGATGGAAGAAAGTACTGGCTAACGGTCTAAAATAAATATCCTTCACAGTTTTTAAAGTATCATAGGTGTAGATATCCTATTTGTAAATATTCCAAACTTTTGGATGTACATTCTGTCAAAAAAGTACCGGGAATTGGCCAATAAAACACAAAATGGTTATTATTTATCCAAATTTATTATATATTATTATATAATCCAATTGTTAAAACATTTTTTAAACACATTTTCCGGAATCGATTTCAGTTCTCGCCGAGAATTTTCTCGAAGTGGTAATTTGAGTTTTCTCTAAGAAGAAGAAGAAGAAGAAGAAGAAGAAGAAGAAGAAGAAGGGAAGGCCCACCAAAACCCTCTCCACTGCCAGTTCCTGAAGGGAAAAGACGGTGCCCCTCTTGATGCCATCTTTTTTATGCTTTTGAAAATTTCTAATGTGCTATTTATTTCGATTTAATGAGCATCCTGAACGAGGTAATCCCTGATTCTTATTCCACTGCCACTATATGTTCGGTCTTTATTTATATATATAACAACAACACATCTTACGCCTAATTTTGCGGAAATAATCTTTCGCATTTGATTTGCACACTCTACCGTGAAGCGGTGAGAAGTGGGTCCTTCAAAGTTCGGACCAAGGTCCAGGAGGTACCAATAACCCTCCAGTCTTTGCTTCTGAAACGCGTTACTAAAATGATTCAAATTGCTCCAAATTTTGAGCTTCGCGCAATGCAATAGCTGAGTTTTCTCTAAAGAGAACGAAGTCGGCCGGAGCCATATCAGGTGAATACGGTTGAGTTTTGGCCAGAAATTCGTTCGCAATGATAGCCTTGTGGGATGGTGCGTTGTCGTTATGCAAAAATCCAAGATTTTTCTTTTCACAAATCTATTTCGACTAATTTACTCACTCAAACGCCGCATAACGCTCAGATAATATTTATTATTTATTGTCTGACCTACTAGTAAGAATTCCGAGTGAAAGACACCGCGACAATCAAAGGCAACATCACCTTAACTTTTGATCGACTTTGATGTGTTTTTTTCGGTTTCGGCTCAGTTGGAAGGCGTTATTCCGAAGCTTGTTGACTGGTTTCTATGTCAAACTCGTATACACATGTCTCATCACCAGTTACAATGTGTTTTATGAATGTGGGGTCGGAATTGACTCGTTCAGCAACCTTTCCGATTGAGTTTCTGAAGAAAATTAAGGTCTTTCTGCATTAGCTGAGCGGTAACGGATTTTATGCACAAACAATCGCTTAAAATGGTATGAATTGATTCGTGAGTCACAGAAAGATCAGCGGCTATCTCTCTCAAACTTAAATGACGATTTTCAGTCACCATTTCCTTCACTTTAGCGATGTTAACTTCAGTTGAAGACGTTCATGGCCGATCAGGGCGAGACAAATCTTCCGCCACATCTCGACCGATTTTGAATGCACTGTGCCTGTGCACTGTATTTCCAACGACTCGGCACACGAAACTCCATTTACAATACAAAACTCAAGAAAAATTCTTTGTTCGATGTTTTTATCCATTGAAAAAATTGCTACACACACTTGAGATGAACAAAATCGAGCACTGTAAACAAACTAAATGACAGATGACGTTCAAACTCCGCGTCAGTATAGAGGACAGTTGTACCAACTTAGCGATAAAAATAATTTTGACGATCCCTTTAAGCGGGCTTTTCAAATGATCAATTCCCGGTATTTTTTTGACAGAATGTTTGTGTATATCAAATAATAGAACTAAAAAATAGGAGTGTCATTATCGAGACGGTTTCAGGCTGTCATAGATAACAATGGAAACAATATAAAAATACTGAAATATTTTGGATGTTTATATATTTTTTTCCCATTCAAAATTGTTATTTCATGAACTATTATTTAGCGAACTATATATTCTGTTTTAATTATTGTAAAATTTTTAATTACTTGTTATCAGTTGTAGTTTACATTGATATAACATTTACAAAATTAAAGGTGTTAAAATGAAGAACACCTTTCTCGCACTGAAATATAAAAAAAATATACAGATCATTATAAAAGTTTCTGCAAACAATAAAAACAAGCACAAATTAATGCATATTAATTGTTGATAATAGTCTATACAAACAAAATTAGATGTTGAATTTAGTAAAGAATTATATTATTTTAAAGCAATTTCTGGCAGTTGCGATAATTTCTGTCGAAGAGAAACAACCAATAAATGTCAAATAAAGGCTGGGGACGCAGTAAAAATTCTTCAACGCCCGTGTGTGGCGATGGTTGCCCAGGTACCCATTGTTCCTTTACGAGAACCATTTGCATGGAAACCGTGGTGCCAAATTGCTCAAGAAACTCTGCCTTTTATGACGAACTGGTCGCATCAGGCCTTACTTGTTACCGGTAATTACGAGTCCAAAGCGATAAGCCCGAGACGACATGCGTGTCTCTTTCGTAACGTAAAATTCTCCCATCTGGCAGCGCGTTGAATATTTAAAACGGAATTACACAGCCAATAATTCGACAAAATTTATTTTGGGTGTCGAGTTTCCTTATTGGTCTTTAATGCGTTTACATCCGACATGTTTTCTTCATAAACATATTGTTTAAAAGGAAACCGATTTATTAATACTCTCTGGATCAGAAAATGTTCAAAAAAAACCATTTTTATATTAAGCCATCAATTTAATTATTGCCGTTTCTTGACCTTTGCAGTGGCGGCTCGTGAGCGAGGCCGTTGGGACGCCGCCCCTCCAGTATTTATAACAGTAAACAATTTTTCAGAGCAAAACACCATATTTTATTTCCGTTCAGTTTCTTTCCTTTAACTCATTTGAATGTATTATTGAAAATGAAAATCTCCAAATGTAGAAGAACGTCTGCCGATCCATCACACCAAATAATGCAGATAAAAATTCCATCTTCCCGCCACAATTTTTACCTCGTTGGTCGGACGTTTACCTCCGGCGACCGTACGCCAACGTTCTCTCGTCGTCGACGTTCCATGTTTGTTGGTTGCCCGAATTCGGGTGTTTAACTGCTTTCTAAAACATGCGATTTGGACGTATATTTCCTGCGACCGAGCCTATCGGTAATTCGTTTTAAACGCTGATTTGATGGGTCCGGAGCGTTTGATATGTCTCGGGTCGCGTATTTCGTTCACCTCACGAATACTTGTTTGTCTTTTCGACTTTGAACTTAATTAAAACATATTTTAAAAATTCAATGATGGTAAACATTCTTAAGGTATGTATTTCACTTTAAAAACTAGGGCATGTCGAGGTGCTATTCACCAACAAAAATGTGTACCATAACTTTTTTTTAATATTTTACGGTAAGAACCTACTTATTTATTCCTCTCTCTGTGCAACAAGCAACAATGTCCGTGTATAGGGTTTCAATAGTACGAAAAGTAAAAAGGAGGAACGGGAAAGCAAAAAAAAAATCATCAGCAGCATTATTTTCTTCTACGCCCTCCCACTTTAAAAACCCACGAGCCGCCACTATCGAGAATATCAAAAAGTTAGGCCTGTTTTGAAATTTGTAACTATTAATTTTTTCGTTAACTTTTTTATTTTGCAACTTTTATGTAAATTTTATTTTAAAAAACGAATAAAACAATTTTTTACTTTATTATCTATCACTTTTATTTATAAATTTGTGTTACTATAGTTTCGTAAAACGATTTTACAAAAATATCTATTCAAAAATATTCACAGTTTTTCTCTATCACGTCAAGTTCTTAAGCTACAGCATACCCCTCATTTTATATTATAGCTTTTCCTGGAGTGTTCAGTTTGTTGACATTCTCGCTTGATGCTCCAACAGTAGTCAGCCATCATACTGACATCCCATCTACCTTGATACCGCGCTTCCATAACCTTTAGATCTTGGTGGAATCGCTCGCCCCGTTCATCACTAACAGTACCAAGACTTTCTGGGAAGTTAGCAAGATGTAAGAGATGCAGTTTGATGCTCATGTTGCAACCAAGCTTTTTAAAGCTCTCCAAGAGTGGTTGAACAATTTCGATGTAATTCGGGGCTCGTGTATTTCCAAGAAAGTCTTTAACAATATTTTTAAAAGCCAACCAAGCATTCCTTTCAAGTTCGGTCATTGTTTCAGTGAAATTTTCATCTTTAACAAGTTTCCGAATCTGTGGACTATCAAACACACCAGCCTTTATCTTTTCATATGACAGGCTAGGGAATGCCGAAATGATATACTTAAAGCAGTCTCCTTTAATTGACAAAGCCTTAACAAATTACTTCGTGAGACCTAGTTTTATATGCAAAGGCGGAAATACAATGTTTTTTCTGTCGACAAGTGGCTGATTTAAAATGTTTGAATCACCAGGTCTTAAGTCAGATCTTGGCGGCCAGTTCGATTGCGCCCAATGCTTCTCACGAGCTCTGCTGTCCTATATGCACAGGGATACTTGGTATAGCCGTGTTGTTGCCCAAGAAGGAAACAGACCATTTTAAGGTCAACACAGATGATCCATTGGTGCATGTTATATTGCAACAAGTCAATGACTTTCTTTATGTTGCCATATTCTTCACGCAAAGAAACTGAATGACCTATTGGGACTGAACCGTATACATTTCCATTATGTAGAAGAACACACTTCAACCTACGCTTTGAGCTATCTATAAACAATCGCCATTCAGTTGCGTTATAGTTAGAAATGGCCAATTCTTTCATTAAATCTTCTACGTTCTGGCAATATACAAATCCGACATTATTTCTGAAGTACTGCCTAAATTCACTTTCTCTGGATCGATAGTAAGTGACTTTAGCTCCTTTGTCAGGCAAATTTTTTTCGTGCAGTCTTGATGCTAATAATTCCGATGCTTTTTTGGATAGTCCCAATTCTCGCTCTAAATCGTTTAATTCATGTTGATTGAATCCTTTACGAACAGAATCATTGGAAACTTTGAATTCTTCGTCGGTGGACTCACTTCGATCTTCACTTGTTTCACATTCTTTTATTTCTTAAGAAGGTAATTCTTGAAAAACTGGCACTGGAATTTCGGTTGAATGAGGCACAGGGAGTATAGCTGGCGGTAAACTAGGGTACTCAATTTTATGTTTGTTTTTCTTGTTGAATCCTGATGTTTTCACTATGCAAAAGTAGCAATCACTTAAGTGATCTTTGGGCTCTCGCCAAACCATTGGTATACCAAACGAAAGTTTATTACGTGTTCTCTTCGTCCACATTCGTAAACTCTCTACACACTGCTTGCACACTTTATGAGGGGCCCATGATTTATCTTGGTCACCTATTTTCACTATAAAGTAAGCAAAATATGCTTGCCTTACAAATGTACTAATACTAGTCCGTTGAATGGGGATGGTAAAACTGCCACATATATAACAAAATGAATCAGGGCTGTTTAAGCACTTACGACGAGAACTACCAGAGCAGACATAACGAAAATCTGTAGTTATGTATGTATACTTTGACTTCACTATATCAGAGCGACACAGACCCGCGTACTTTAGCATCTCATGCATAACTGACCGAACTAGTTTTGGATGACGCAACGTCACTCACGCCCCCATTCCTAGGTCGAAGAATGTTCGCCGGTAGGAGAGCAGTAGTGACTTCTGTGATTCGCCAAGCTTAGTCGGATGCGCAACAACTGTAGAGAGAAAACGTGACGTGATAGAAAAAAGCTAAATAAAGTTTTGGAATTAGCATGCCAATTTACGTATAAAACAGCTTAAATATCGAACTCAACAGAAATTATTTTTCAAATTGTTTCGCAATGAAATTTAAATTATTTTTGATAAAATTACTTATTTTATCAAAAATCTATCTACAACCTGTTAAAATAAGTGACTCAACTTTGAAAACACTCTATATATATGACTGAGGCTGAGCCCCATCCGGTTAAGCAACCAACAAAATGACCATTTAGGCGGAGACGCAGGTTGGTGTGTGTTCCACATGTGAATGTAGAACTCAGCAGTTGGGTGTATGATGACACTCAGTTATTGTTGTCTCATTGGACGCAGTCCTAAGAAATCTAACACTGCATATATACGCCATCCGAAGGGAAGTCGGCGAAAGTATGGGTTGTTGACTATGGATTTGGTCTCCCTATTCTTGACGAGAATAGAAATCAGGCAAAATTTTTCAAGGAAGCAAACAAATATAAAATAATTCACGATTTATTAAGTTTAAACTCATTTTTCTTAAATATGAAACTTTCCTTAAATTGAAAACATCGAAATCTGGCAGAATTTCTCAAAGTAGTGAAAAAATTTCTTTTTGCGGAACAGTGTTATCAAAATAATATTCGCGGGTATATTCTGGTACATTCTAGATATTTATTATGAAACTATACTAAATTGCTTTGTTTTCAGTATATTCGTCGAATATTTGAAACTTATGGTAAGCTTCACCACCTGAAAGAATATATAGTGCCCGAGTTTTTTAAGGATTTAGAAGTGATTATTTCTACCTGAAGGATACAATCATTTTCTGCGGGATAATGTATGACTACATGTTGCAGACCTGTGAAGATATGTAGATATTGCAGACTTGTGAACTCTGTAGTTTATGGAAAAACAAAGATAGATTACGTTTTATTTTTTTAGGAGATAATTCAATTTTACTCTTTGCTTTCACAGTTCTTCAATCGACCCCACTACTTCCATACGTATTGCACGGAAGTAGTGAGGTCGTTTGAAGTGGGGTCGTTATGTTGCTACTTTCACGAAATCAGTCTTTAGCGTCTCGTTAGTGTGGTGAGGTCTTGAACAGGTCCAGATTTCCCGAGGGCCAATATTTAGCAGTCTTTTACATTAGGCAAATTATTTTCCTATAAATAGGGAATTATTAAGCGGCTTTACTACCTTTTTCAAAACATCTTTTTGATTGCTGTTACACACGTTTTGACCCCTTAGTCGCAAAGCGTAACTGAGTGAGGCTGTCGACTGTCCCAACGAAACGATGAAACCGGATGAACCCCATGAAACCGGATTATAACCTCTTTACTTTCTTAATTTCTTTAGACCTTTATGTTAATTTACCATTTGAATCTCGCCAGTATAAATATTTTCATCTGCGAAAAGGATTTTCCCTTAGCGTGCCGCTGAAGCAATGTCTTCGCTCTTAAATGTTCGCTCGGTAAATGTTCGGTAAGCTCTAACCAATAGAGCATATTTAATGATGTTCGATATGGTCTTCGGCGATATTTCCATCTCTCGTTTTAAGATTTTCTTTTTTCGGGACAGATTTCTCCTTATTCTTTCAGCGAATGCTTTGACAACTGCTGGAGTCCTGGTCTAGCGAGATCGGTCACTGTCATTGACAGAGGAAATCTCGCTTAATCATTTCATAAATTATTTTTATTTTAATTTTTCGATATTTCTAGTGGTTTGAAGTTGAAAATCTTGTGAATAAAGGTTTGTAAAACATTTGTATATGAAATTAAGAACGAAGAAGGCGTTGTCTATAATTAGTATTTCTGATGAGAATATCTGATGGGTTAAATGCCTTCGTGGAAGTCTGCCTGGAGAAACGCAGTCACCGTTCGTCGAGAAGAAAAAATCTATCGTTACGCAATCATTGATAAGCCGATTTCGTCGATGGTTCCGTTAATCGTGTACCGGGCGTTCGCCTCGAGCCGGTCCTGCTGTCGAAAATATTTCCGAGACGGCGATGAGTTATTGGCAAGATAATAGAAATAAAGCAATATAATTATGTCGTTACGGACGATGTATGGTCGAAATTAAAACTAATTATTTACGAGTATGGAAATGAGGGAATTATTTTGTCGGTAAGGAGGCCGTTTAAAATTTATACAGTTTGAGAAATTAATTAAGGAGATGAAGAGGACGAACGACGGACGAAGATAAATTGGATGTTTAACACGGGTTTGATTGAAAAAAGACGAAGACGGCGACGAGAAAAAAGAAGAAGAATCAACTGCAAAACAACTATGCTTATTATCTTATTTAATTTCTTTTCTATATACATATATCAAGGTGGTCTGAAGAAGTAGAAAAGTGTATACACCACAGTGTTACTCGAAGAAAATATAAGGGTTTTTCTACAATCACCTGAGGATTTTGACTTCTCCAAATCTTACAATTTTGCTTATTCATAAACTTCATCGGAAAACATAATTTTATTATAAAATCCTGCGTTATTACCAACTTCAGCATGTTTGCGAAATCTTCCGTTTGCACGTTATTCCGTCGTAAAACGATCCATAACACTAGTTTACACGGTCTTTATACCTCAGCTGAAAGTTATTGATTTTCTTTTTTTTCTCCTTTTTTCTTTTTTCTTTTCTCCTCTCTTCTTCCCCGAATAAGCTCCCACGTTTCGTCGATTATCCATTCCTTTCGCTGATTATTCACCTTTCCCACGGTGTTTTCTGCAGTTTCTTTTAACATATTGGAAATTATTTCCCAATGCTTATTTTCCGGTAGTAAGTGAATATTATTTCTCAACCTCTGTTTGTAACTTCCTATTCCTTGAGTTATGACTAATTTTCTGATGTTGTACCTTTCCTTTTGGGATTTGGTTTACAGGTGTTTGTGGCAAATTCCATTCGTATTCAACCCGGTAGAAGGATTTTTAGATTTAACATTAATACAGTAATCAGGCTTAAAGATTTAGCAGTAGTATTATTTGTATTAGTTATTATCTAAGTCTCCGCTTTTGTAACTATTCGTCAAATTACTTTATTTAGTTCTTATATAAAAAAATATAATTTTTAATTTGATTTAAAAATAGTTTTTAAAAACAAGAACGTTAAACCTTCATTTATAATTCGGGAAACAATATTTCTTCTAACACTTTTATATTTAAGGAAGGTAGGTTAACATATTTATATACATTTCTTTCGGGGGTATATAATAAAAGTAAAAATTTGTAAACTACGGTAATTAAATTGTTGAGTCTCTAGTTGACACATGCGAGAATTAAACAGTGCAAATTTAAATCTGGAAGTATTTGTTGAACCACCCTTTATAAACTGTACGATATAATGCAACAAAACTAAACTGTTATACGAAGGTCACTGCAAAATTTTACAAGAAGAATAATCGCAAATTAATGGCAACCTAAAAATCATACGGCTATAAATCAGGAGTATATTAGTTCCTATCTTCTTCTTTTTCCGTTATACAGGCACTCTGTTATAGGCATTTTGCCTGTTTCCTAATACAATGCCAATGTAATAGAACGTTTTGAACGTTCTTCGTTTTGGTATCCTACGATTCTATTGGTATCCATACTTCTACATGATCTGATCTTCTGGTATCTGTTATAGATGCCATGTGGATCAAAAAGCAACATTTAGTACAGTTTCTTATTTTCGCCTTGTAACTGAAAAATAAAAATATGAAAGAAGAAAAATGATTTGTGCGGCTTTGGTAGATAATGTGGTTTCATACAGTGCTTATAAGAAATGATTGCAGTAATTCCGAATCAGAACTTTATATCGAAATGACGCAGAACGTCTGGAACATCCAAAAAATTGGAGACTGAAGAAGTGGTAGCTCTGCTGGTAGATAATCTTTATCGTACAGTGTTTAAGTTCGAACAGAAACTTTCAGTAATTCGACAAGCCATATATATATATATATATATATATATATATATATATATATATATATATATATATATATATATATATAGATATATATATATATATATTATATATATATATATATATATATATATATATATATATATATATAGATATATATTTATATATATTTATATATATATATATATATATATATATATATATATATATATATATATATATATATTTATATATATTTATATATATATATATATATATATATATATATATATATATATATATATATATATATATATATATATATAGATATATATTTATATATATTTATATATATATATATATATATATATATATATATATATATATATATATATATATATATATATATATTTATATATATTTATATATATTATATATATATATATATATATATATATATATATATATATATATATATATATAGATATATATAGATATATATATATATATATATATATATATAATATATATATATATATATATATATATACATATATATATATATATATATATATATATATATATATATATATATATAGATATATAAGGATAGATAAAGCATATGTAAACCTATATGGATCGATATATGATGGAGCTACAACCACAATTCACCATGATGATCTTGAAGTGGGAATTAATGTAGAACTTTCATTAAACCCAGAGGAGCTGCAAAGACGCATACAAGAGCTGCAAAGGGCTGGCGAACCATTTGGCTTAAAAATAAATCTGAAAAAGAGTCAGGTTATGTTCAATAACTTTGCTCAGGGCAGAAGAGTTTCATTTCTAGGAAATGATTTAGATATTGTGGATAGCTTTATATATCTTGGGCAGAGGATTTCAATGGAGCGGAATACCGCCCGGGAGGTGGAACGGCGTGTTAAATGTGGCTGGCAGGCATTTGGCAGGCCCAATATTGTGTTTAAGAGCAGACTCCCACTTTGCCTGAAAAGAAAAGTCTTCGATCAGTACGTTCTACCCCTTATAACATACGAAAGTGAAACCGGGACACCCCACATCGTAATCAATTCTAAAATTCCTGGTAGCACAGAGGGGAATGGAAAGATGTATGCTTGGCATTACAAGACGAGACATAAAGTTCTGCGTATGGATCAGGGAACAAACGAAAGCCTGTGACTTCATTGGAAGGGTAAAGCAATTGAAATGGAGACGGGTAGGCCATATAGCGTGATGATGGGATAATAGATGGACCAAGGCAATTCTGGTGTGGATACCGCTTGATCGAACGTCCGCGAAGAAGACCGAATGCACGATGGATTGATGACATCGTTAAGTATATTGGATTAGAGTGGCAGAGGAAAGCCCAGGACCGTGAAAGTGGGAAACATGATGATGATGATGATTATATATATGATGATGATGATGTTTCAAAAAAATCGACTATTTTTTTTCTTAAAGGTATTCAAAATATTGTTAGAAATGACGGAAAAAATACTGTGAAGGTTACAGCTCTTAATAATAATATTAAGACGTACCGCATGGCAAATTTCAATTTCCCATTTAAATATCATAGGCTTTTTTTTAATTGTGGAATTTTATAGCTCTTCAGCGAAACATTACTGTAGAAAGATTGTTACATATTTTTGTAGGAAATTGAACGTTCTTCAAAAAAGTTCTCTTATAATTTTTCTATAAATTTACTTTTCCAAAAGTTATTTGAGGTTAAAATTGAATGCATAATAAATTTTTATATTTTTTTGATGAAATTATCAATTTTATCGAACAGTGTTATTCAACCTTTTTTGTAGATGATTCTATTTTCTATAAATTTTCATTAATCAATTATTCGAAACCCCCTAAGGATCGTGAGTTATTTAAATTGAAATGTGAATTGAATATTTTTCAACTGTTAATGCATTTTGATTTGATAGTATGTTCCAATTTAAATAACTCACGATCCTTGCAGAGTTTCGAAAAATTTATTAAAGAAAATTAATAGGAAACGGAATTATCTACAAAAAAGGGCGAATAACATTTTTCGGTAAACGGATAGTTTTGTCGAAAAATTGAAAACATGTAAAAAATTATTATGCATTCAACTTTAGTCTCGAGTATCTTTTGAAAAAGTATATTTATCGAAAATTTATAAGAGACCTTTCTTGAAAGAACTTCAATTTCCTACAAAGATATGTAATAGTCTTTCTACAGTAACGTTCCGCTGAAGAGCTATAAAATTTCAAAGTTTAATATTAATATTAAGAGCTCTAACTTTCACAGTATTTTTTTTTCTTGTCCTTTCTAACAATATTTCCGATACCTCGATACCTCTTAAGAAAAAACGGAATAGTCGATTTTTTTGAAACAGTCTAATATATTTTTAAGCTTCTAAAACAACCGCAAGAGGGCGTGACGATCTAAACATTTTTTAAAAATCATTTTTTGTGTGTATTTTCAAGTGTTAACCGAGTAAGAAAAAATTCTCAGTTATAATTAGCAAACTGTCTCCTACAACTTTGTTTTATGACATTTTGTCGTAACTTCGCGAATAAAGAAGTAGGGGGGGGGGTTTACCTATTTAGATAAAAAGTCGTCTAATGTCCGTTTGCCTAAACCGATTTTCCTCAATTTGGATTAATTTTGAAGGCAATTGCTGGGACAATCAAATAATCTGGGAGATAAATTATTTAGTTTATAAATGAAACCGCGAGGTGGCGTTACATTCAACAATGTTTTTTTGAAGTTTTGTTCAGTTTTTTTCAAATGGAATGGTACAGCTTTTATTACATGACTAGAAAGGTAATTTAAAGAGGAATCATCCAGTGAAAACCCGAAATCGATATCTCTGACATGTCAAGAGATATTTCGATTTTTCTGAAAAAAAAACAGTTATTTCACTACTACCTGCATTAAGTTAAAAAAATATTAACCTAATGTTTGCCTTCCTTCACACTTTACGAAAAATTCTCCCAGCAATTGCCTTTTAAATTAATCCAAATTGAGGAAAATCGGTTTAGGCAAATGGACATTAGACGACTTTTTATCTAAATAGGTAAAACTCCGCTCCACTTCTTTATTCGCGAAGTTACGACAAAATGTCATAAAATAAAGTTGTAGGAGACAGTTTGCTAATTATAACTGAGAATTTTTCTTACTCGGTTAACACTTGAAAATACACAAAAAAATGAGTTTTAAAAATGTTTAGCTCGTCACGCCCTCTTGCGGTCGTTTTAGAAGCTTAAAAATAGTTTTGGTGAATTTCTCACGGTCAGCTTTAGTATAATATTTTTTCCCCAAAGCTGTGGGATAAAAGTTATATATATATTAGACTGTCTAAATGACTGTAGCGTGTTCATATATATATATATATATATATATATATATATATATATATATATATATATATATATATATATATATATATATATATATAATTAATCTTTATTTACACACAAAAAAATTACTTTCTATCTTTTTAGGATTTACAGAAATTAATATAATTTATTTTTAGATTCGTTTGGAAAACGAAGGGAGAATACTTCCCGAAACGTTAACGTTAAAAATAGTGGCGAAAAACTCAAATAAAGAAAAAAATAAATAAAACCATGATAGCTTAAAGGGACAAAAGGCCTATTCCATTTAGTTAGCTTTTTAAATTATTAATGTAACGTTTAGTTAATTTCACAGTTCATGGTTTTAACACGCTTCATTAGGTATGGTTCTCTGGTTCGCATTTAATTCGAACGTAGTTTAGTTTTTGAATAATATTGAATTATCTCCCGATGATGCTAACATGGTTAGCGAAACGCGCCTTAATAAGTTTAAAAGAGTGATTTAGTGTTTAGTGATAAATCTCTTTGAGTTTGGCTTAAAGTTTATATTAAAAACTGTTTGCAAATATCAAAGTACAAAGTAACGAATTATATTGAAATGGTAATTATATATTTTGAACTTCGCAATTCTAATAGCGAAAACATACCTTTTTGTTCAACCATTATTAATAATAAGTTTGTTCTAACATTTTATAATTCATTATTAAGTAGTTAGTTTTGTGCCATATATAAATTATATTTTTATTATACCTTTACAGGTATAATTCTTACTTACCTATCACTGCAAACTTGATACCTATTGAACGGATTGTCCATAAATCGGGGACGTATTCATGCGATGCAGATAAATCATTCTGAGGCCGAAGCGATATCTCAATTAGTTTGTTCGCACATATAAGAGTAGTATTTTTCAATCGGGAAGAATTACGGCTATAGGAGATCGTGAAGAAACCTATTTATCAAAAGACATTTTATAATTTCATGGTAATAAAATATATATATGTATATATATATATATATATATATATATATATATATATATATATATATATATATATATATATATATATATATATAAAGTTCGGAATATTCAAACATTTAATTTTTTTATTGATAGATTTTCTTTTACTCGTTCAGATAATCATTATTTTATTACAACTCTTACAGGTACCAAATAAAATTTATAAATAAAAAGAACAACTTTCCAATTGCCTTCAAAAGTAGTTTATAAATAAAAAGAACAACTTTCAATAAAACTAATGTCCTAAGCTAGGGGGTTTCGACTAAATGTCCCAAGCGTGTTCAATAACATTCATGTCAGGGTAATTTGCTGGCCACCCTAACTTGGTTATTCTCTTCTCTTCAAGAAAAGTTTGTTCTGATGCTGAGCGATGAGGAGGTGCGTTGTCATCCATGAAAACAAACGAGTCGCCCACTGCGCTTCGGAAAAGATGAGGAAACACTTCCTCGATGTACACAGCACCAGTGATTCTTCTCCTAATAATAGAGCTGTTCCATGACTAATAGAGCTGTTCGTGTACCCTCCATAGGACAACCCCAAAACGTCACGTTCCACCTTTAAATGGGACACGTAGTTGAGCTATTTCTAGTCGGGGTTGTCGAGCCCTGGAGCTCTTCAAACTAATAGTCTTCGTGAATCAGAAACCAAGCCAATTCTCGTCTCATCGTAAAACATCATGTTATTTAAGTTAGGACTGTGATCCATCATTCCTTGAGCCCATTGTAATCTTACATTTCTTTATTGAAGGGCGATTTATTCGAGCTATCATTAATATCTGCCGGTCTTGTGCAACTGTTGTACGTCATTTTCTTCCACCTCTGTGGCGATCCTTTACGTTATTGCAAATTTTTAAGAATTCTCGATACAGCACTTTGGGAAATACCTACAATTTCCGCGATGCCATTTTGATTAAAGCCGTGTTGTAACAAAGCAATTAATCTTCATCTGTTAAAATAAGACATCATGTTTTTAGGCATTTTTAAACGGATTGAATGAAAATTGATAAAGAACTGAAATAATGTGAACATACCAATCACAACAAAATGGGTAAAAATCGAAAAATCTGTGTTATAGCAAAACATTGTTTTTGTTATTTTCATTTAAAAACGGTCTAAAATAAATATCCATGTAATGTCTGAATGATTGTGCCGTGTTCAGATCTTTTTTCTCCTTTATTTGGGTTTTTCGCCACTGTCTAAAACTCAAAAAATATCAAAAATACCTGTTCTTATTTAAAGAAAGAATCACTGGGTAAAAACAAAAAACCAAACGGATACAAATTTCTCGGTGATTCTTTTTGTAATAAATTTGCCTAACGAACAAAATTTTAAAGATATAAAAATGTTATACAAAATTTGACAAACTTTTAACGTTAACGTTTCGGAGGGTAATCTCCCCCCGTTTTCAAAACTGAACTAAAAAATAAATTATATTAATTTGTAATATATAATACACTACAAAATACACTACATAAAATACTACAGTGATACACTACAAAAAGAAACAAATCACATAAAAGACATTTTAATAAAAAACAATTACCCAAAAAATTTTATAAATAAATCGCTTAAAAATTTTGATACTAGACAAAACAGACAAGTTATTAATAACAATAATAATAATTCTCAAACAATCAACCTCACAATCCCTTATATCCGCGGTATTTCTGACACAATTAAAAGAGTAGGAAATAAATACAACATAAGAACGACATTTAAAACAAAAAATACTCTTAGATCTCTATTAACAAAGACTAAACCAAACAATATACAACAAAATACCAAAAATGTGGTTTATAAAATTCCCTGCGAATGTGGCAAATTCTATATAGGTGAGACATCTAGACCGTTAGATGTTAGATTAAAAGAGCATAAAAGCCTTCTTAGAAAGGGCGATTTTAATAAATCTAGAATTTGTCAACACGCATGGGAATCAGGTCATAAAATCAATTGGAATAATTCCAAAACGGTATTAAAAGAATCGGTAACAAAATACAGAAGATTAAAATAAACCGCTATAATTAATTTAAATAAAAATAACTGTATTGCTATGCCTTCGGTAGATTTAAATTCAATATGGTTCCCGATTCTAAAGAATACAATTAAAAACATTTAAATATTTGAATACACAATCAGTACAATAAACAATCACACAGTAAACATTACCTATATATATTTTTTGGTAGTATGACACTGTCATGAAAATCCATTGTTGTCAATGTAAGTATCGTTGACATACAAAAAATATATTTACTTTCACTCGTTACTTTCTATATTACAAATTAATATAATTTATTTTTTAGTTCAGTTTTGAAAACGGGGGGAGATTACCCTCCGAAACGTTAACGTTAAAAGTTTGTAAATTTTTTATAACATTTTTATATCTTTAAAAATATTGTTCGTTAGGCAAATTTATTACAAAAAAAGAATCACTGAGAAATTTGTCTCCGTTTGGTTTTTTGTTTTTACCCAGTGATTCTTTCTTTAATTAAGAACAGGTATTTTTGATATTTTTTGAGTTTTAGACAGTGGCGAAAAACCCAAATAAAGAAGAAAAAATATAAATATCCATCTCAATTTTTAGTGTATCACAGGCGTAGATATCCTATTTGTAAATATTCAGAATGTATGTACGAAAAAATGTACACATTTTTTTTTATTTTTGCATATAATTTTTAACAAAAAATATCAAGATAAAAAATTGTAAAATAAAAAAGATAAAAATTGTTAAATATATCAAAGTCAAAAATGTGTCAATTGAAAATTGGAAATAAAATGTCATATTTCATTTTAAAAAAGTTTGGGAAATTAATTGTTCAATTGGTTTGTAACTAAAACTGAAACGCAAAAAACAAAACCATAAAAAATAATAATTTAATAATCTACCCAAAATCCCAAAAAATAATAATAGGGCATTTTTACAGCTTCCGCTGACTCAAATCTCTTCAATCGGTGTCACATCGATTTTAAATCAAGTAAAGTAAAGTAAAGTGTTTGGGTTAGAGGCGCATCAGCAACTAGGCTATTTAGCGACTGGACCTACAGCTTAACGTGGGTTCCGAACCACGGTCATCAGCTTCCGACAAACCCAGGCCAGCACTCCCCTCGGGCTATAAACCCTTGGTTATGTGCCTACCCATAAGTCTATCAGGAAACCTTCCGACTGGCGAGTGACCAACGTAGAACACTTCTCAGAAGGCATCCGGCCTTACCCAGCCTTTAACTGGCGTGACTGAGGGGTAATTCGTAGTCGGATTTTACACTCTTGCCTAAAAACAATCACAAACATTTAGGAAAGATAAAAGGACAGAAGAAAGAAAAATAACCATCCGAGCGCTGGAATCGAACCAGCTACCGCTCCAGCGCGGATTCGGCAAAGCAGACGCTCTTACCGCCGCACCAACGCGACCGGCATTTTAAATCGATTGTGCAAATTTGCTATATGGCAGATTTTTGGATTTTATAGATTTCTTTCAAATAAATCTTGGGTGAACCAAGTCTATGGAAATCTAAAAACTTTTAAAGTCTATATTTTCATCTTTTTAATATATATTTTTCTTTCAGGTAAGTGCTTTCTGGATAAGGAAAAATTTTGATGAACGAAAAGTGGTACGTATTTGTTTATTGTTTATAACATTATTTGATTTTGTTAAACTCTTTCATCAGGATACTATCACGTTTCAAAAATTCAACAACCATATCTTTTGAGATGAATATAAAATCACAATTTGAATTTAAAAGTGGTGTTTGGTGGCGTTTGCTACCAAACTGTGGATTAAGTGTAATTTCAAACCAAATAAAATGAATTTGGCGTGATTTGAAGATGAAATTGACAGAAGTTTTTTCTTCTTAGAAACGGAACATAAATATATATATATATATATATATATATATATATATATATATATATATATATATATATATATATATATATATATATATATATATATATATATATATATATATATATATATAATAGCGTTGTCGTGAAAAGAAAACAAGATATTCCAGTCCATATAAAAAAAATATTGTAAAATAATATTTTATGACCGCTTTCATATTTCACGATGTTCTAGAATGTTCCATGATTTTTCATTTGTGGTCTTCAAGAAATATATATTTGCTTCCTGCAATTATTAGAACTATTTAGTCATATTAATGATAAATATAAGCCACCTTACTATTATGCTTAATTAGTTTTCTGGAAAATATATACCGGTAACATCCTAGTTTATAAAAACTATTACCTACAAATTTGCACAGATAGTTATACATATTTATATTAATTTTTGTATTAAATTCAGGCGTAATAATTATAATTATTGGATTACTTGTAGATGTTTTTTTTTGCACTTCGACTGTTTTCACGCCATCATTAGTCAGGTGATTGAACTAACCGAATTTGGTAGTGGTAAAACGGAACGAGATGTGGTCATGTAGATGGATGAAATTTTTGTCTTTTACTTTGATTCAAAATCAAAGTAAAATACATGATATGCGCGTATAAGGGCTTACGGTCTCATGAAATGTTTCGATTAATTTCTCACGTGTTTTTACTTTATCACATATTGGTATGTATTTTTTTGTGCATCGCATACAGAAATTTAGCAATCAGTTTTTCTGCTCTTCTTCTTTATCGATCCTTTATAACGTGCAGGCACCGGGTGTTAGTTAATTTTTACTAATTTCTTACACTCTCTCCTGTCTTTCCATATCTATCATTCAGTTTCCTTTTTCTTTTCATACTTAACTTATTTTGTCTATTCAGGTTTAGTTGGATCTTTCCAGTTTCTTATTCTTAGTCGCGCTTGACTCTGTTATGCTTCTGGTTAGTCATTATTGGCCCATTGGTCCCTAATGATAGGACCAAGTCAATCCAATATTTATACATATATATATATATATATATATATATATATATATATATATATATATATATATATATATATATATATATATATATATATATATATCAGCATCTATTAAAACCATACATAATAACTAATAATGATATTCAATTTTGTTTCAAGTTCGGTCAAACGTTTACAGACACATTTAAATTGACGAAAAAAGTTTGGTGATGATGATATAGCGATATCGATAAATACTTTATGGTATAAGCGATATCAGTACGATCGTGATGTTTTGCAAGACGACTCAAAGCCAAGTCGGCCAAAAATAATCTCGATGAGTTCGTGGAAAAAGAACATGAAATGATAGCTTACGATGCGCCTTCGACTGTGAGATATATAGTAAAGGAATTAAATACGACCAAAGACATGATTCACAAAATTTTGACAAAGGATTTAAACAAACGGAAAGTCTGAGCTCTATTTGTTTTTCACGTCTTAAATGAGGACCTTCGCTGTTCGTGAATTTTTAGCGCGATAGCAAGTCTGTATGCTTTACCATCCTCCGTAGTCGCCTGATTTATCTCCATGTGGCTACTACCTGTCCCTGAAACTCAAACTGGCCATGAAACGAACGTTTTATAACTGCTTGGACTTACACAAGTCCAAGTAGCCGAGAGACGAGGAAGATTGTGGATAATTCTGAAAAACAACACAAAAAATGTATGTTATAATTGGCTGGACGTGTCTAGTGGTGTATTGATGCAGAAGGGATGTATTTTTAATAATAATAAGACATTTATATACCATTTGGCATTTGGGAAAGTCCCAATACATTTTACAAATGAACTCGTAAACAATGATAGATTCTCATTTTTGGATGTTTTAGTAACTAGGAATAATAAACATAGGTTGGAATTCGATTTTTCTGGAATATATACCTGCATTTCGAAGTACATTTCCAACGGTTCAGACCATATCTTCCACAATTAGAAGACTGGTTTTATATCAGTTTCCTTTAAACAAAAATTAAACATTTCCTTATAACTAAGGGATAAAATTAGGCCAGTTGCTCGTATCCAGGAACTATGGGCATCGATTGCGGCTTTAAACCTGGACAACATGTTACCCGATGATTCTAATTCTTCATCAGGATGTATTCTACAACTTTCTGAGAGCACCATTTGTGACCCAACATTTTTAACAACTACCAGTGAACCTCACTTAATAACTCATAATGAATTATTTGATTTGATACGTGACCTGGGATTGTCAAAACAATAATCGGAACTTCTTGGTTCCAGACTTCAACAGTGGAATCTGTTAGATAAAAATGTATGTGTTTTGCTTTACCAAAAACGCAATGCAACATTTTTAAGTTTTTGTAAAATAGAAGGATCGTTGTGTGTCTGTTGTAATATCAATGATTTAATGAATGAGCTTAATATGGAACATATACCTCCCGAGTAGCGTATTTTTATATTTATATAGTTATATAGTTATACATATCTATAGTTATTTTTGTATTAAATCCAGGCGCAATAATCATAATTATTGAATTACTTGTAGATGCTTTTTTTTGTACTTCGACTTTTTTTAATATATCATTAGTCAGGTGACTGAACTAAAACTAACCGAATATGGTAGTGGTAAAACGGAACGAGATGTGGTCATGTAGATGAATGCTATTTTTGTCGATCACTTTGATTCAAAATCAAAGTAAAATACATGATATGCGCGTATACGGACTTACGGTCTCATGAAATGTTCCGATTAATTTCTCACGTGTTTTTACTTTATCACATATTTGTATGTGTTTCTTGACATTGCATACAGAAGCGTAGCAATCAGTTTTTCTGCTCTTTTTCTTTATCGATCCTTTATAACGTGCAGGCACCGGGTATTAGTTAGTTTTGACCAATTTCTTCCACTCTCTCCTGTCTTTCCACATCCATCATTGAGTTTCCTCTTTCTTTTCATATTTCCCTTAGTTTGTTTATTCAGATTTAGTTCAATCTTTCCAGTTTCTTATTCTTAGTTGCGCTTGACTCTGTTATGCTTCTGGTTAGTCATTATTGGTCCATTGGTCCCTAATGATAGGACCAATCTATTCATTATATATATATATATATATATATATATATATATATATATATATATATATATATATTCGTTCCCTTCGTTTCGCTTTGTCGTTCCCTCATCCGCCATCCAAAGCACCAGCAAGCGTCTCCCAGGACCGGTTTCTGGCCTTAAGCCGTCATCAGCTGGGCTCAAGCTGAACGCCTGGAGACCGGATGAAGGGAACGACTAAAGCCATGACCGTATAAATCGGACATGTCGAATAGTGGCTGCAATCACATGCAACTCTGCCATTCTGTGGTAAACGACTGCGACAGACAAACTGTGCGAGACCGTTCGTGGCCCGTCTAACCTCGGGTAAGTACCAGGTCTGTTCGAAAATAATGATGAAGTGGGCTCGTGAAGATAGATATTAAAAACAAAGAAAATACATCCGCACTCCACGTTGGTGCTTTGTCGTGCCCCCATCCGCCATCCAAAGCGCCAGCAAGCGTATTTAAAGAAAACTACTAGCACCAACTATTGAAACAATACATAATAACAAAGAGCTAATATTAAATTTTGTTTCAAGTTCGGTAAAACGTTTACAGACACATTTAAATCGACGAAAAAATTGTAAATCGTTTATGGTGATGATTATTTATTCTGTGCAAGTGCTTTGCAAGTGTTTTACTTTACCGAAAACGGAATGTAACATTTTTAAGCTTTTATTAAATGGAAGGATCGCTATGTATCTGATACTGATGATACTGATACATGTGATATTGATGATTTAATTAATGAGCTTAATATAGAACATATATCATTTATAAATTCGTTGAAATACAGCCTAAAAGTAGTTTTGCGTCATAATGCAAACTCAATCCCGTGTATTCCTTTACCCCATTCAGTGACCATTAAAGAAACCTATGACAATTTAGCAACTATGTTAAATTGCGTTAAATATAAGCAATATCAGTGGGATATTTGTGGGGATTTAAAAGTGCTAGGTATATTGCTAGGTCTTCAAGAGGGTTTTACCATGTATTGCTGTTTTTTGTGTCAATGGCACAGTAAGGCAACAAAAGAACGTTAGAGTAAGAAAGATTGGCCTCATAAAACTTCTTTTGAACTGACTTCAAATATAAAATACGCCCCCTTTGTTAACCAAAAGAAGGTTCTTATTCTGCCTCTCCATTTTAAGTTTGGACTAATGAAAAACTTTGTCAAAGCCATAAACAAAAAAAGTAATGGTTTCAAGCACCTAGAAGAAATATTTGCTCAATTAAATCATGCAAAACTAAAAGAAAGCATATTTATTGGACCTTAAATAAGACAGGTTCTAGGTGATTTCCGTTTTCAAGAAAAATTAAATGAAAAGAAAGTGGCAGCTCGGAAGTGTATTGTAAATGTAGTGAAAGGATTTCTGGACAACAAGAAAGATGAAAACTATAAAAGCCTCATAGATGAACCATTGGAAGTCTATGAAATACTATGGTGTCGGATGTCCTTAAAATGCATTTTGACCCTCCCATTAGGAATTTCTTCCGGAAAATTTGGGTGGTGTAAGTGACGAACAAGGAGGAAGGTTAGGTTCGGTAAAAAACTTTAAATAAAAAAAAATTGATTTATAAAATTTGTGAAGATTGTGATCGTAGATATGTGATCGTGACCGTAGATCCTAAATATAAAGAACATTTTGCATTATGTCAGATATGAGAAATTTTGTGTTGCTCAACATGCACTCCAGCATGAGCATGATAAAAATTCAAAGTTGATAAACAGAAAACCCTTCGGTTTTTTGTTTTCTCTTTTGATTTCATCTAGTCCTACCAAATTTGTTTCATTCAGGTAACTGATCAAGCTGCTTCAACGTCTGTGGATTCGGTACATTCATAATGAATTATGCTAATTGCTTTCCATTAATCAAATCGAGGTGTGGTGTTTATTTTATTCGAAGAAGCGAAGTTATCTTCCCTTTTCGGTTAATCATTAACATCGGTCGAGGAGGTGACAGTTATTTTTGGGTTTTATGTACATAATTTGTTTTACTGACATGTGTCCGGTGAAAAATATTTCTTTAAATTCGTGGTTTTATTTGGACGAGGTGAAGAAGAGAAGATACACGATTTTATGTGTTTTTCTTTCTGGCGTAACAAGATAATATTAAATTCTTATTACTGTTATTATTCCACGCGAATCTGTGCGAGATTAAAGTCGTGAAAATCGAGAAATGCTAATTGACAGAATTCGTGAGATACCCATAATGTATTAATGTCATTATGGCATTCTTTTCACAATGGCTGATTTAGGTTTACACCCACAGTTAATCGGTAAAAACTTCCTTGTAGTAAAGTTAACTTAGTTCAATGTAACATTTCATAATTTGTAAATTTAGAAATAATCTCAGTTTTTAAGACATTTTTTGATGAAACTTTGAATTATTTTTCATGTACAGGGTGACGCAAAATAAGGTTCCTAGTTTGTTCGCTCTGTAAAATTTACGCGAAACATAATAATTAAACCATCTACACAAAAAATTAAAGTTTTATTCTAGATATATTTTTATTACACATGAAAAATCACATTGACCACATGACTACTGTTCTCCTGCTCGCAAACATGTGCTCTTCTCACAGCCTATTCAAAGACTCTTCTCAATATTTCAGGAGATATTGTGACTATTTCATAAGGGATGTTTTAAGGAAGCTCCAACCATCGAGACCCTTTAAGGTCTCGATGGTTGGAGGGTTGTTGGCATATAATCTGTTCTTGAAATAGTACTATACAAAAAAGTCTGGGACGGTCAGATCCGGTGAGCGAGGTGGATCACCATTTTTTGTTGCCTTAAGCTGAGTTTACACCAATAAAAAATTGGGTGTGTGTTAAATTTACCTCGCGGCGAAAATATTTACCACGCAAAATTATGTCCCGCAGTCAATAAATATCGGTGCTGTGCGCGCGGTGCGTCCCGCTCCGTCTCTGTGTGCATTGGATTATTTGTAGGTTATTCCAACAAGCGTCAAAAATAAAATTCTTTATATTTTTCAGTGTTTATACATATTTTCTCTAGTTTATACTTTTCTGTTTTGGTGCTTCAAGTGCTTCATCTAATAACGTCTTTACTTGTTATATTTTTCTTTATTTGGATTAATTTACTACAACAGGTCTACACATAAATCTCAAATATCTTTGACGTTCGCCAGAAAACTGACAACAACAGATGGTTCGTGAGCGTGCTGTGTGTATGTGTGTGTGTGTGTGTGTTTGTATGTGTGTGCGTCAGAGCGCTACATTGCCACGCACGCACACTACATACAACTGGGTATGGACCCATTAAGGTCCCATTATAAGGTCCATTGTGGCTCGGGCAGGGTGAACCGTGATCATCCTGTTGAAACCACATACTATACTTTTTATCTTCGAAAAAATAATGTCCAGTGATTCGTTCAGTTGTTGTGGCACACTAAACCACTACGCGATCTGATTGCAGAGGTCTCTGGTGAGTTATTTTTGGGTTCTCGCTGTACCAAAATCCAAATATTGAGTTAAATTAGTAACCAACAATATTTTTTTTTGTACTAAACTTCAAAAATATTGAAAGTATATATACAAGTAAAAACCGTTGACAGTACTTACGTGAAAACACTTTAACATAATGACGTCACATACATGGCAGCTAATCGTGGCGCTTTCATGGTAACGTTAATTTATTATAAATTTTATGAATTTTAATTCATTTATAATTAATTGCAAATAATTTTTTTAAAGTTTTTCGCATCGATTATCAATAATTATGGTAAAGTTTTAAAACAAAGTAAAAAAATAGATAATTATTTTTTATTTAAAAACTCATTTATTAACCGAGTATTTTCAAAAAACAGGGTGACTATTCTGGTTTGCTGAGCAAGTATGTACCTCTCCGTACTTAAATTATCTGACTTTTATCTGCAATCTAAAAAGGAAAAAATTAAAAACTACAAAGAACTAAAAAAATTATGATTTTTTAAAATTTTATTTTTCACCGCCGTGTATTCATGACTCCTTTGAATTCAAGTGGGGCAACTATGAATATAAGTATTAAAGTTGATTGGTGAAGAGAGGCATCTGGTAATAAGCTAAAAGAAGCAACATTTCTCGTCATCAGATACGCTTAGTGCTTTGATACCCTGCATTAAATCTGGGAAGATATGATGTGGGTAGAATGATAGAAATACCTCTTAGTAAGTCAAATCTTATTGGAACTCAGGATATTTCACTTAACTGAACTAAAACAAGTAATTTTTTTCGGATGCTAGTAAAGACGTCTCTTTAATATGGAACCATAAAAAGATGTGGAAATATATTTTTGCTAAGAGCACGAAAGAATCGAATCATTTTACTGACCAGATAATGAAAATTTCCGTTCTTCAGTTATTGCAGAGCACGACTAGACTCCATACTAGCCATTCATAGAGAATGGGACGAGCAATGATGCAAAATTAGGAATTCAAAAATTTGAGTCTGGAAGTGGGAAGAATTAACTCCATCAGTTTTGGAGTTATTTGGGAGCAGAAAGTTGTAGTAAGGATACTTGAATAGAAGTTGTTGGAATTTAGATTTAAGAAATAATGATATTTAAAAAGGCTAAAAAAAAATACGCTGAAAAAAATTTGAGGTTTTTTATTATACCAAATCTGTATGGACCATTTTATTCTTGTTGGTTAAAAAGGACCACCAAAATACTAAATATACTGACTGTTCAAAGGGAAGAATTCTACAATGAATGTTAAAGACTGACAAATTTTAAAATACCAATTTAAACCGTTAAAAGGAGTTGCGCCCGAATGAACAGTCTTCACGTCGTATCGATAAACAAAACCATAATTACGAATTGGCATTGTAAATAGTGCCGGCGGGTCCCCGTAGGCAGGTTAAAACACGGCACCACCTCGAGGTTAACCGGTCTTTTCGGCTGACACCGGGTCAACTTTTCTAATTAACGCTAACGGAACCACGACGTGATTGATTTGGTACCAAGCGGGTACCACTTTCCTTTCGACGAATGACTTTCAACTCAGAATTGTACTGTTTGAATATTTGATTTCGTTTTTAAAGATAATATTTTTTATGAAATAATGATTATAGAAGCATCGGTTACCTTGGCTAAATTGTAGACTCGAACCAAATTGTCGTAAAATGATCTTCAGAGAGAAAAAGTTTAAGTATAAGGGTTGTACAAGTAAAAAGGTGTATAGCCGGTCGCGTTGGTGCGGCGGTAAGAGCGTCTGCTTTGCCGAATCCGCGCTGGAGCGGTAGCTGGTTCGATTCCAGCGCTCGGATGGTTATTTTTCTTTCTTCTGTCCGTTTATCTTTCCTAAATGTTTGTGATTGTTTATAGGCAAGAGTGTAAAATCCGACTACGAATTACCCCTCAGTCACGCCAGTTAAAGGCTGGGTAAGGCCGGATGCCTTCTGAGAAGTGTTCTACGTTGGTCACTCGCCAGTCGGTAGGTTTCCTGATAGACTTATGGGTAGGCACATAACCAAGGGTTTATATCCCGAGGGGGGTGCTGGCCTGGGTTTGTCGGAAGCTGATGACCGTGGTTCGGAACCCACGTTAAGCTGTAGGTCCAGTCGCTAAATAGCCTAGTTGCTGATGCGCCTCTAACCCAAACACTTTACTTTACTTTTACTTTAAAAAGGTGTATAATTTAAAATTAATTTTATTTATTCAGGGTATCTCACAAAACCGTGGGTGGGGGGGTATAGTTTTGTTTTTTTATCGAGTACCCTATATTTTTATCCATTTTTACATTCTGTTATTGATTCTAAACATTACCGATATCCGCCATTTGATTAGGTCCGCCAGATTATGTTTTGATGTAGGATTATAATTTTTGGTAGGAATATTAGTGAAACTATGGCTTAACGTTTAATGCAAACAAAATTTGGCTACGTTATACAGGGTGTCCAGGATAACTGAGATAAATGAAAAAGAAATCAAAACATCATATCTCGTTTTTTTAAATGGAATTTCCAAAGTTTTTTCTTTTTGCAATAATCCTAAGGCAAAACACTTATATTTCTCTTAAACACTTATATTTTTCATTTTTGTTTTTAATGTTTAATTTTTAATGTAATTTACCTTAGACGTTTTAGTAAGTAAGTCTGTACGTCTTTCATAATTAAATAGGAGAAATTTTTTTTATGATTTTGACCATCGAAAAGAAAAGTAAATATCCAATTGTTTTCATTCAGTTTTGCTGTAATTATTATTTTTATCCATTTCAACTATTTGTGCATTTTTTTTTCGTTTTTAGTTTCCCAAAATGTTACAATAGATGTCACTTCGCCCCTCTATATCAGACTAGATGTTTTACCAATGCGCGTGTCACTTTTACGTTGGATAATTCGTTGTCCCAAACTTTGGGACGTCTTCCTAATATAACAACACCCACATTTACAGCAAGGGATCCTATACACCTATTATAATTTTGTCCTTAGTTCGTATATACAATCCCCTGATTTTTTGAGATTATTTGTTGGTTAAGGTACTAATATGAGGATTTTTTTATATTTTACATATGTTGGTGGTACATCGTTCGTTGTTCCATCTGCTATTGATGTGTTAAAATTTTTTTTTTTAATAACTAATGGAGATATCCATTATTCAGAAATATTGCAATCAACTTGTTCAGATTATCTTTTAGGAATCTTATTAATATTTTGGTTTAACGGATGACTAAAGTAATAGTTTATGTACCTCCCTGACGCTGAATGTTTTTGGTACCAATTCAATATGATGTGATTACCTCTCGACCTAAAAACCAATGTATCCAAGAGAGAGACATCACACTCTTCTTCAGTTTCCAACAAATGTAGTATCCAACCGATTATTGGATGTTGCACAAATTAGATCATCCACGTACTTGTAAATAAACAGTAACGAAAAGGGCAATTTTTTGATACCAACATCAAGTAAGTGATCCATAACTGTATGTGCTAAAATTTGACTCACCCGTGATCCCATTGGTGTACCAAACTTCTCTTAGTAAAACTTATCCTCAAAAAGAAAAATATGAGTTGTTGTATACAAAGGTCAGCAAAACGAGAAAATTAAATTTGGAAAGTGCTTTAAGTTAAATTTGAAGAGTGTTTAACCAGTGTTCTTCTATGGTCTTCAAAATTATCTCATATGAGATGTTTGCAAACAAAGACACCACATCCAAGGAAACCAATACATAATCCACGATCAAGGGCAAGGCACGATCAAACCCCTCACTGAATTCACAAAGAAAAAGGATTCGTGACCATTGTAATATGTAACCATTTTGATAGATTATAAGTAACTGAACTCAGAGCTCAGTATAGGTCGCATTGCTATATGTACTTTAAGTATTTTAGGTAAGCAATACAGTTTAGGTGTTTTGGCATTGTATATTGTTAATTGTTTTTTAGTAATATCGTCCAGCTTTTCCAAGCTATTGATTGCTTTTATAAGATTGTGTTTTCTTTTTATAGATGTTGTTTGATCTCTCTGTAACTCCGTGTATATATTGTCGTCTCTCAGTAGTTCATGTTTTTCTATGTAGTGTTCTCTTTCTATAGCCACAGTACAATTACCCTTATTAGATGGCTATATATATATATATATATATATATATATATATATATATATATATATATATATATATATATATATATATATATACGGTGTGTCGCATTTAAGATGAAGACACCCCCCACATTTTCGCTATTTGAAGAAATTCAAATTTGAATTTTTACACAGATTTTCAGACAGATTTTCAGACAGATTGATGGGTGACGTTTTTTAAGATAGTCAACTGAAATCTGAACTAAGCCTACTACGAATTCACTAACAGGGTTAATTCTCGATATTTTGCTTCGCGTTAGATATATCGAAAAAAGTTATTAGAAAAAGTTGTCCAAGATGTTATTCTAACCCTATATACCAAGTTTCATGACAAAAGTCGCATTTTTAATTTTGTCATTATTTTGGGCTCATACAAAATTATTACAACAGAATGGTAAAAGAATCGAAAAATGTATTCGAATAGATGGAGGACTAGTTGTGAGAGATCACACTTGATAGTTAATTATTTGTATTATAAAAATTATTGTTATATACTATATACTTTTTGCTAAATTTGATCAATTACCAAAAATTGTTTTCCAATAATAATAAAATAATTCTTCTTTTGTACGTGCTATTTATTTTACTGAAATATTTGAATACATGACACTATTGACAGTGTGTCAAGTTTTTACTCACCATGGCACACTAATTATCAAAATAAATAAATAAAGTTGTAATAATTTTGTTTATAGACCAAAATAATGAACAAATTAAAAATGCGAATTTTATCATGAAATTCGGTAATAAGGTTAAAATAATAATCCGAACAACTTTTTCTAATAACCTTTTTCGATATTTCTAACGCAAAGCAAAATATTCAGGATTGGCCTTGTTTGTGAATTTGTAGTAGGCTGAGTTTAAAGTTCAGGTTTCAGTTGAATATCTTAAAAAATGTGACCCATCCACCTGTATGGCTGGAGTTAATATGTTTTATTTTTTTATTGTTTTATTCACGTTTCGGTTCAATAACGAACCATCCTCAGAACATTTCTACAATAAACATGATTTTCATGAAAAACACAAATTTACATTTCAAAAACCTACCAATATCTAATTAAACAATTAATTTTTCAAATTTTTTAACTAATTAATTAATACCATTTCACATAGGTCAGAGTCAAATATATGTCATTTAAAAATAAAAAAATCACATATTAGTTAAACAAGTTGAAAAGTTAATTGTTTAATTAGATATTGCTAGGTTTTAAATGTAAATTTGTGTTTTTTATAAAAATAAAGTTTATTGTAGAAATGTTCTGAGGATGGTTCATTATTGAACCGAAACGTCAATAAAACAATAAAAAAATTAAACCTTATTAACTGAAATCCCAATAAATAAAAAATTATATATATATTAAAAAGCACCCGTGCGCCACGTCGTGCTTTGCCATTCACTCACTCGCCATCTAAAGCGCCAGCAAGCGTCTCTCAAGACCGGTTTCTGGCCTCAAGCCGTCATCAGTTGGGCTCTCGCTCTCTTGATAGACACTTGCTGGTGCTTTGAATGGCCGATGAACGAATGAAAAAGCACGACGTGGAGCACGGGTGAACTTCTTTACCACACACCCAGTTCAAAATTTTTCGATCATATATATATAAAGCGACTATAATTTTTTTTGGGATAGCGGTCTGGATTTTCTAATGAAACTCTTTTTTCACAAACGCCTTTAATATTAACAAAAGGCGGTTCTTGGAAATGGAACTACACTCAACGAATCAAATTAATCTGCTAACAATTCTACATCCTTCCATAAAAAACTGTTGTTATAATATATTGTTATAAAATCCCATTTTACGCCGTGTGTTCGTTCTTTCAACAGTGTTTTTAAAGTTTAATAATAAATCATAATTTTCACACCACACCTTGAATTAAAATTTTATTGTAATAAAATCGGACAAACAGAAGATTGACCTGATGTTTTTTAATAACTTTAGCCAAGTAGAACTTGCTTTGCACGTATGTTAAAATCAATTAATTAAGGTAACAATTAAAAAAAAAATCTTATAATTAGTACCAACAATTTATTAAAACTCATTAGCCATAAGATGTGAAATTATAATAATCCACTCTGTATTGTAGTCTTGAAAATGAAAACAGTAAATTTCCGAAAGCTCTGCGTTTGTGAAAAAAAAAGTTTCATTAAAAAAATCCAGACCGCTACTCCAAGAAAAAACCCCTCATATATATATATATATATATATATATATATATATATATATATATATATATATATATATATATATATATATATATATATATATTCTCGAAAAGAACGCGAAAGAATGGTAAAATCAAAGAAGGGCAAAGTGGATTCTGGGAAACTGCTGGAGGGAGGAAGCGATTTTGTGATTGCTTTGTCAAACCGGTTTGCTATGTTACAAGATCCGGACAATTCAATGGCATCAGAAGAAAATTGTCTCAAACAGACAAAAATCTCCAGTGACACCATTGATTTAATGAAGAAACGGCGGGCAATGAGGAATGCACGTAGTCCTTTTGGCAGGGTCGAGGACACTGAGCTCTGCAAAACTATAAGAAAACGTATCAGAGAGGACACGCGCCAATTTAACATGCAGCTAGTGCAAATAAACCTTGGAAGAAAACAAATAAATTAACAAGGCTAAACTGAAGCTGAGAAACAAAAGAATGCAAATATATGCCTTAAGGCGTGAGGATGGCACAATATGCAAGGCGCGTACGCAAATGTTAGAGATTGTCAGAAAGTTTTATTCCCAGTTATATCAGGATCCGAACCAATCAAAGACAACAATACCCAGTAAGAACAAATAGAGGAAGTAACAAATGCTATAACATCGATCAAAAACGGCAAGGCTCCAGAAAAGGACAGTGTAACTGTCGAAATGCTAAAAGCTGGTGGTCCGGCGTTATATAGAACACCGGCAAAATTATATTCAAAATGCCTCAAAGAACTAAAAGTACCTGTCTTATGGAAAAATGCAGAAGCGATCCTTTTACATAAAAAGGGAGCATAAGAAGATTTAAAGAACTACCATCCAATAAGCCTCCTATCAGTAATGTACAAAGTTTTCACTAAGATAATTTCTAATAGAATATTAAAAAAACTAAATGATGCACAACCAAGAGAACAAGCAGGATTCAGAAGTGGATTCAGTACAGTGGATCACATCCAGGTTGTACAGTAGGCCATAGAAAGGCACAACGATACGTTATCAAAAAACATGAAACCTTTGAAATGTGTCTATTGAAAAGAATACTACAAATATCTTGGGTAGAGAAAGTAACAAATGAAGAAATCCTAGAGATAAGAAGTAGAAGACGAAATAGGAGGGGATTATTTCGATATATCGACGAGAGCTGCCAGAAGCACGAACCGAACTCGATACAAATTTATATAATGCTGAGTGCAAATTATAGCAAAGCAGATAGCAAATAGTTTATTGGTTTCAAGGCGAAACCATTACTATGAAAAAAAATTGATTCGAAAACTACCCGAACAAAGGGCAAAGACAAAGGCCTCGGTCGTGAGCTGTCAATTAGAAAAGGCAACGACGGTCACGCCAACCGGATCTTGGGGCACGACCGCCCCCTAGAATCGTTAACGATCGAATTTATGGGGTTGCGGGTGCGGTGGGGAAACTGACTCGCCGATAGAACTAGACTTATGGGACCTGTTTTCGACGTTTCAAACGTGTCCGTACCTCTTTGTGGTCTAGTTGCCGATCGTAACGTTCGGGAAAAAAGAGAGAAACGAAGAAAAACGCGACCAATAAACACACCAACGGAAAACTAACTGATCGAAGTAAAATCATCGATATGTCAATTTGAAGTACACCTGGGTAGAGTTACCGGTATCTACCTAGTTCTTTATGTTGGATCTCAAGATCTTAATACTAGAATATAAAAAACTGAATTTCTATGAAGGTTTTCAGATAGGAATGATTAATAATATTTTTTATCATTAAAATAGGTAAACTCGAAGCGATTTACCACTAACCTTCAAATTATTTTTTTTTACTTTGCGACGGGCGTTTCGCTAATCATGTTTACATTATCAGGATATGATTTAATCTTTTTCGATTAAAACAGGTGATAACAACAGTTAACAAACATGAGATTATTATTTATGACTGGAACATTAATATCATTTTTCCATTACAGAAATGTCTTGGTGGAAGTAATGTTTTCGTCACCTTGAAGGAGATCCCACTCTATTAATGTGAATGCTTGAAGTTCTGACTGCGATTTTGATAGTTTTAAATATCAAACTAAACCATCAGGTTCAGGCTGTCAGATCGGATGCGGCACGGTTTGCATATTCTATAATATCAAATAAAGGATCGTTTTCGATTTGCTATGGAAAAATTTGCTTGTATTGAAACTTGAAGAATCAGTTTTTTTCTTTATTCAGAGTTTTACTGATTTTACTACTACGCTGATGTTACTACTACGAAACTGCTGTTACTACTACTTACCGCTGATAAATTACTGCTACAAAACTTAACTCTCATTAGAATCAGTTCTAACTTATTAGCTAACTAATATTAACGTATAAGCCTTCTGATCTGATTCTTATTGTCGAGGAGCTGGATAACTTCAACATTAATATGGCGAGGAACTCAATGATCCTGACTTTAGGCGAATTTGTTAATGGTCTGGTTAACGGTGCCCATTTCCAAGTCCCTGTGGAGGTTACTGTTTCAGGAATACCAATTGACAGTTGCTTCTTAGGATTTCGTTTTGAAATCGTTTTATTATCTCTAGATTGCTTTTTTGGCATGACTCCACAACTGGATGCTATACGTTCATACGGGTTTGAGAATTTCTTCATACAGAAGCACTTTGTTGGAGATTGACCGGGTTGCATTTCATCCAACCAGTTATTTTTCTAACTTTAATATCCAATTATACTTTTTATTTTTTGACGTGAGCCCTCCAGCGTAGCATAAGTCCAATCTTATACTCAAATATTTTGCTGTGTCCACATATGTCCCTTGCATATTATTTATGCTAACAGGGATATGTTCATTCATATTGTTATGTTATGGTTTCTTATATATACAGGGTTCCCCATAACTTATCCGTCATAGAGCAACTGGTGATAGTAGAGATCAAAATAAGATTTAGTCAATAAATGTGTTCAATTCTTCTATTGGAACCTTTGGTGTGAAACACTAAACTTGAAGTGATTTACCACTAAACACCAAAACACTTTTTTTCAACTGCTCGACGCACGTTTCACTAACCATGTTATCTCCTGATGATGCTAACATGGTAAGCGAAACATGCGTCGAGCAGTTCAAAAAAGTGTTTTGGTGTTTAGTGGTAAATTTCTTCAAGTTTAATAAATGTGTTGGCAAATATTAGTTATTAAAAAGATACCACCAGTGTCCACCGTTCACCTCAATACATTTTCGCAGGCTCTTTGTTAAGTGATGTCTCACATTTGATATTTTCTTCATTTATAATAACATTGCCTGGTTGTTGAATGTTTTATAAAAGTTTGTCACGTGTATTAATTTCATCATAAGACTAAAGACTTCATATGACCCCACAAATAAAAGTCTAACGGATTAATGTCTGGGCTAAAAGATGGCCAAGGAAACTCACCACCGCGCCCAATTCATCTATGTGGAAAACGTTGATTGAAATGATTTCGCACTGCAACTGTAAAATGCGGTGGCGCCCCATCTTGCATAAACCACATGTCTTGTCTTAAGTTTAGAGGTATACCATCTAAAAGTTTTAATAAATTATTTTCTAAAAACTGCACAAATTGCTCTCCATTTAGTCTTTGCGCAATGAGTTTGCGTAAATTTAGAATGGGCTGATTAAAAAATTGCCGATAATGCCGCACCAAATGTTAATTGTTAATAAAATTCGTGCTGGATATGTCGTTTTCTTGGTAGGTGTGGATTTTCCAGGACGTATTAATGATTATTTCGTCAGTTAAAAATTACGCGTCTGGTAAAAGTTGTCTCGTCAGTAAACAATATATTTTTTTAGGGACATGGGGTCTTCGTTTTTTAGCAGATTTAGTAGATTTTGACAAAACTCTGATCTAGCCGGAAAAATGTGGAAATAGATCTTGAACAGGCGAAAAATGGTAAAGAAACAATTTTTCTTTATGGAGAACTCTTGAAACAATAGATTTGCTAATTCCTGTAGATGTCTCCAAGTCCCTAGTGCTTAGTTCAGGATTTTAATGATTAACATTTGCCAACACATTTATTGACTAAATCGTCTCTACTATCACCAGTTGCTCTATGGCGGATAAATTATGGGACACAATGTTATATAGTTCAAACACAACGTTCTCTAGATGAATTAAAATGAACAATTACAAGGACATGATATTTGCAAAGCATTTAAGATTACTGTACTTTGAATTAAACTGAATTTTCTTGAGACAAAGCCTTTCGTCTTTCTTCCCTATAAGTACTGTACTAACTAGGCACACCGAGTACCCGCCAACGGCGCACATCACCATCGTTGACAATGATTCCAGCAGGCCGACCACACCGTATTAGTTTCTATTCTCTTTGATAAATAAGTATATTTTTAAACAAGGTCCGTTTTTTAGTAAGAAGAAAAATAAAGAAGCAAAGATTAATATCTAAAGTTTAGCAGTTTAGGATAGTTTGTATTTGGAAAAGGCACTGTGGGTCGAAACAATTTTTATAAATACAATTTTAAATATAGTGGAAATTTTTAGATATTACCCTTTGCTTATTTATTTAAAATTTATTTCCATCAAGTATCGGCTACCTCAGTTAGGCTTTTGAATAAAAAATAATTATCGATTTTTTTACTTTATTTTAAAACTTTATCATAAACAATATTGATAATCGATGCGAAAAACTTTTTAAAAACTTGTTACAATCAGGTATAATTGAATTAAAATGTATAAAATTTAAATAAAAATCACGTGACTATGAACGCGCCACGATTGGCTGCTATGTTTGTGACGTCGTCAACGGCTTTTATTCGTATATATACTGTCAAAATTATTGTTGGTTAAGTAACAAAGAATTCATAAAGGCTAATTCTAATAATATACCTGCAGTGGATATTTTTATGGTCACAGATTTTCTGAAAAATGACATTTGGTTCAATTCAGCTGAAGTTCGAGGTGCTAAAGTATCGATGTAAGTTTGAAATGTAAGTTAAAAAATAATAATGTAAATGTAAATAATAAGCAAAATATTTCTATTAAATATAATTAACCGATTTGTAGGGTGTTACGAGAAAGTTACGGTGACAAGGCTATAAATATAAATATTGAATAACCAAAAGATATTTTCTAGTTTTCTAATTATTTTTGAGCGAAAAAACAATGTAAAGCATAATTAGAAAAACAAAATGCATACATACTGTTTAAATCTCTAATTTTATTTCAATAAAGAATACACTGTTAAATATACATAATAAAATTTCCCCCAACTAGGATATAGGACTGAACCGTATACATTTCCATTATGTAGGTGAACACACTTCAAGCTACGCTTTGAGCTATCTATAAACAATCGCCATTCAGTTGCGTTACATAGTTAGAAATGGCCAATTTTTTCATTAAACCTTCTACGTTCTGGCAATATACAAATCCGTCATTATTTCTCAGCTACTTTAGCTCCTTTGTCAAGCAATTTTTTTTTCGTGAAGTCTTAATGCTAATAATTCCGATGCTTTTTCGGATAGTCCCAAATCTCGTGGTAAATCGTTTAATTCATGTTGATTGAATCCTTTACGAACAGAATCACTGGAAACTTTGAATTCTTCGTCGGTGGAGTCACTTCGATCTTCACTTGATTCAAATTCTTGTATTTCTAAAGAAGGTAATTCTTGAAAAACTGGCACTGGAATTTCAGCTGAATGAGGCACAGGACGTATAGCTGATGGTAAATTAGGGTACTCAACTTTATGTTTGTTTTTCTTGTTGAATCCTGATGTTTTCACTATGCAAAAGTAGCAATCACTTAAGTGATCTTTGGGCTCTCGCCAAACCAGTATACCAAACGGTATACCAAACGAAAGTTTATTACGTGTTTATTACGTAATATAATTATTATACAGTTTATTAAGTGTTTCGTTATGTTTTTAAATTACGTTTATTCTCTTCGTCCACATTCGTAAACTCTCTACACACTGCTTGCACACTTTATGAGTGGTCCATGATTTATCTTGGTCAACCAAACCAAATCTATTTTCACTTTAAAATAAGCAAAATAGGCTTGTCTGACAAATGTACTAATATTAGTCCGTTGAATGAGGATGGTGAAACTGCCACATATATAATAAAATCAATCAGGGCTGTTTAAGCACTTACGACGAGAACTACCAGAGGCAGACATAACGAAAATCTGTAGTTGTGTATGTATACTTTGACTTCAGTATACCAGAGCGACACAGACCCGCGTACTTTAGCATATCATGCGTAACTGACCGAACTAGTTTTGGATGACGCAACGTCACTCACGCCCCCACTCCTAGGTCGAAGAAGATTTGCCGGTAGGAGAGCAGTAGTGACTTCTGTGATTCGCCAAGCTTAGTCGGATACGCAACAACTGTAGAGAAAAAACTTGACGTGATAGAAACTAAATTAAGTTTTGGAATTAGCATGTCAATTTACGTATAAAACAGCTTAAATATCGAACTCAACAGAAATTATTTTTCAAATTGTTTCCCAGTGTAATCAATTCAGAGTAAAAACAATCACTATCGAAAATTATATACATATTTATTTGATTGCTTTCATTGAAGTTTGTAATACTTTTAAAACCACACAGATTCTTCAAATCACCACACTTAATTCTATTAACAATATTTTCAAAAAAAATCCACCCATACTACATTATTGTTTTAATTAAAGTTTTCAGTATTTTTAAAACGATCTCGATTTTTCGCCTTACATGTTTTACAAACCACCACATTAGACTCTTGATTTTATAATCATTGCCAATATAAATAAATGTGGCTGCTAACTAACTCTAATGCATAACCATTTAGAGTTTTCCTAAATAAGAGAAGGCACCTAAACCTTTTTGTTTTTGAGTGGAATGAGTGGAAAACTTATAGTCGAAGAGTGGAACTCTCCTGTTAAGGTCTACCCACTAGAAAACCACCATATACCACAACATATCCTGGAACCACTGAATAATTTTCTAATCTATGTTTAAACATACCCTATCAAATGAATATGTTCAATCAATAGATGAAATGCACCAAAATTCTGAAAAACACAAAATACTTTAACTGTTTTGTTTTTAATTAGAATATACATATACCATTTTCTTTACTTTTTGTTTGGATAGTAGGTTTGCTTTTCTATTTTCTTTTTTTTGCATACTCCTTCAGATGTTTGTTTTGATTCCAACTAGTTAGTGTTCATCCAACTAACCACACAAATTTCTGTACTCTTCAACCATCTACAAATTAGATTATCCTGTAAAACTTTCATAAGTATAATACTTTTCATATACGATTACCTTCCAAATCAGTAGTCGAATTTTGTTCTTGCCTGTTCTTGTCTAATTCATGAATATTATTATTCCTTTCCTACAAAATTGACAATCCTGTAGGGTTTTTTTATTGTTACTACCCTCGGTTGTGTTGCTACATGTAGATTATTTGCGGACACACAGGAAAATTCTTTCTTATAAATTTGGCACGTTAATTTGTTATTCCTACATGAATTATATCATAGTATAATATAAAAGTTATAAAAAAGAGCAAAAAACAAAAGGAACCCTAATCTGATTTCATTCTAAAGTTACCTTTGAGCCTCCATGTATATGAGAATAACGTCGAAAACAGCACCGATAGCCTAGATAACAATTAAAAGCAAGTATGTTTTCAAATTGATCTCAAACCAACAAAAGCAGTCAAATATATAGGTTAAACCAATAGAACAATGATTAAAGATCGATAAATTGTTTTATTTGCCCGAAACTCCAATTCTTTCGGAACGTCTGTTCAGAAACAGGACGAAAGAAAATTTCGGGTTTAAGTAACCGAATTAGCCCGAGCCGAAGCGATTGGCGGTACATTCTGTGAGGTCACATATTGCTCCGATTGTTTTCGGAAATTGTCGGCGTGTCATCGGTACTAGGTTTAAAAATTTATTTTCAATTTCATATATGAGTTTTGAATTATAAGGAAAAAAATAAAAATAAAAATAGTTTTGTTATAAAACTTATATATAATCTTTCCATTTATGATTAAAAAAAAATTGTTCAAAAGTCCAGTTGTCTTGTTGGATTTCTCTTTTTTTTAACTTGTTATATTTTTTCTTTTAAGGTTTAAAGCTGGATAGTGTTGCCTGTTCTGTTGTTGGTGATTAAAACTAATAAATTCATAAAGACAAATAAAATATATACTTAGGTATGTAGAATTCCTTAGAATTAGGAATAAAAAACTATAAATGTATGGACAACGATAAAAAAAATCAAAACGTAATTATGTTAAATACGAGTCTGCAGTTGATATTTCACGCAAATAGTTCTTTGTGAATTTAGAGGTCAATTAGATAAACGGAAAATCAATTTTAAATGTCAACCAGCGCGAGACGACGTTGCTTTTACATAAACATCAAGAATTTTACTATGTGCAGCTTTGCTTATGAGATGGTTTCAAAATATGTAACGGCAGTAAGTGTCGAGAAAAATAACTGCCCCATTAGAAAATTTGTTACAGGTTACATTTATGGATGTAGTTTCGTGTTAGTTGCTGTTAGAATGGCAGAAAGCGAGTCATTTTGCAGTTGCTTAATTAAAATTTAAATGCGCTGGCAATTATTTGGAAACAAATTATTTTGTAAGAGTTTCGGATATTTCTTTTTGCATTACGTAATATTTATATACTTTTCATGTATAAGGTGATTTTTATTAGTGCGTCGGAATTGGAAAAGTTGTATCAAATTGAAAATAAATTTATAAACCTAGTATCGATGACACGCCGACAATTCCCGAAAACAATCGGAGCAATCAGTGACCTCATAGAATGTACCGAAGGCCAACCGGTTCGGCTCGGGGCAATTCGGTTACTTAATACCGAAATATTCTTTCGCCCTGTTTCTGAACAGACGTTCCGAAAGAATCGGAGTTTCGGGCAAATAAAACAATTTATCGATCTATAGTCATTGTTCTATAGGTTTAGTCTATATCTTTGACTGTTGGTTTGCGATTGATTTGCAAATGTACTTGCTTTTAATTGTTATTTAGGCTTCCGGTGGTAAGTTCAGAATTAAATCAGATTAGGGTTCGTTTTGTTTTATGCATTCGTTTTTATAATTTTTATTTATATTATTTAATTAAAAAAGCCTTACAGGATCGTCAATTTTGTAGGATAGGAATAATCATATTCAAGAATTAGACAAGAACAGACAAGAACAAAATTCGACTACCGATTGGGAAGGTAATCGTATATGAAAAGTCTTCTACTTATGAAAGTTTTACAGGATGATCTAATTTGTAGATGGTCGAAGAGTATAGAAATTTGTGTGACTAGTTGGATGAACACTAACTAGTTAAATTAAGGACTGGCGAAGCAGTTTTCCATGGAATCAAAACAAACCTCTGAAGGAGTATGCAAAAAAAAGAAAATAGAAAAGCAAACCTACTATCCAAACAAAAAGTAAAGCAAATGGTATATTTATATTCTAAATAAAAACAAAACACTAAACTTGAAGAGATTTACCACTAAACACCAAAACACTTTTTTGAACTGCTCGACGCAGGTTTCGCTAACCATGTTGCATCATCACGAGATGATTTAATCGCAGCATCATCCTGATGATGCTAACATGGTTAGCGAAACGTGCGTCGAGCAGTTCAAAAAAGTGTTTTGGTGTTTAGTGGTAAATCTCTTCAATTTTAGTATTTCACATCAAAGGTTCCAATAGAAGAATTGAAAAACAAAACAGTTAAAATAGTTTGTTTTTCAGGATTTTGGTACATTTCATCTATTGATTGAACATATTCATTTGATAGGGTATGTTTAAACATAGATTAGAAAATTATTCAGTGGTTCCAGGATATGTTGTGGTACATAGTGGGTAGACCTTAACAGGAGAGTCCCACACTTCTACTATAGTTTTTCACTCAAAAAAAAAGAAGAGTTTAGAAGCCTTCGCTTATTTAGGAAATCTCTGGCTGGTCATGCATTAGAGCTAGTTAGCAGCCACATTTATTTATATTTGCAAATATTATTAAATCAAGAGTCTAATGTAGTAGTTTGTAAAACATGTAAGGCAAAATATCGCTATCGTTTTAAAAATACTGAAAACTTTAATTAAAGCAATAATGTAGTATGGGTGGATTTTTTTTGAAAATATTGTTAATAGAGTTTAGTAGGGTGATTTGAAGAATCAGTGTGGTTTTAAAAGGATTGCAAACTTCAATGAAAGCAATCAAATAAATATGTATACACTTTTGGATAGTGAGTGTTTTTATTCTGAATTGATTATTAATGTAGTTTACATATTATAATCTACTATAATATATTATCCTAGTTGGGGGAAGTTTTATTATGTATATTTAACAGTGTATTGTTTATTACTGAAATAAAAGTAGCGATTTAAACAGTATGTATGTCTTGTTTTTCTAATTATGATTTATATGGTTTTTTCGCTCAAAAAATAATTACAAAACTAGAAAATATCTTTTGGTTATTCAATATTTAACATTTTTCATTATTTTTGAAAATCAATCTCACATCGTGACATTGAGTGTCTTGAACTTTTCTTAATTTTTTATTAATAGTGAAGGTAACTGTATAAGCTTTACTTCGAACTTTTACTCGAACTATGTGCTGGACATACACGTACTTTTACAATGCAAATACCATTTTTGCAGTTAAGTTGAACAAAACCTATAGCCTTGTCACTGCAACTTTCTCGTAACACCCTACAAATAGTTTAATTATATTTAATATAAATATTTTGTTTCTTATTTACTTTTACATTATTATTTTTTAAAAAACTTACAACGATGCTTTAGCACCTCGAACTTCAGCTGAATTGAACCGAATGTCATTTTTCAGAAAATCTGTGACATTAAAAATATCCACTGAAGGTATATTATTAGAATTAGCCTTTATGTGAAGCCTTTGTTACTTATCCAACAATAATTTTGACAGTATATATACGATTAGAAGCCGTTGACGACGTCACAAACATTGCAGCCAATCGTGGCGCGTTCGCAGTCAATTGATTTTTATTTAATTTTTTTACATTTTTATTAATTTATAATTAATTGTAAGATGTTTTTAAAAAGTTTTTCGCGTCGATTATCAATATTATTTATGATAAAGTGTTAAAATAAATTTTAAAAATCGATAATTATTTTTTATTCAAAAGCCTAATTTTAAATTCAGATAAACAACAACCAAATTAGATCCCTTGAAACTATTTATTTTATATGAAATAACAAGTTTTGTCGTCGAAAAGGAATAAGGAAAATTTTCTTTATTTTGATTTCTTTCAAACATGAAGAAATTTATGGTTTGAAAGAAATTCACATCAAAAAAAGAGATCATCGCCGAAGCAAAGGATTCTTTTGTAGAGTTCGATGGTATAGTCCGTTTCAAGATATTTCGTTGTCTTTCGACAAAATGTTAATTGCCTCAGTAAATTTCAATAAAAATAATCCTAGTTTTTAAAAGGTGCCAGAGCCGGAGCTGGTTTAACTTCAGAATAATTTTGGGAAAAATAAAATATTGTTAAATTATGATTAAATTATCATTATTGTTATTATATATGACTAAAACATTGTTTATTGGTTTGGGTATTTTGAATTTTTTAGAACAGTAAAGATGATAACTTAAACCTAACCTAACCTAACCTAACCTAACCTAACCTAACCTAACCTAACCTAACTTAAATGTAATTATACATTCACTTCGGTTTCGTTCTCACTGTCACTTTGATCTACATTAATAATAAGTGGTTCTATTTATTATTAGTAAATGATACATAGGAATCCTCTATTTTAAAGCATGGTTAATCGAATTTATCTAACTTTCTTTGGGAATGTTATCTACAACCTTCCTAATTAATGTTGCAGCACTTGCACTTAGAGTCGGAAAAATGGATTAAAAATACAGTAATTCGGGGGAAGTTTTGTTTTTAATATTTCTAGATCACATTTTTTATATCTCTTTTCGAAGTATATATCGTTTTTTAACATATAGAATTTCCAATTTAGTGCTATTTGCATCAGGAACTTTAATTTTTTTTTCAGCAATGAAAACTAGCATTATCCATTAAAATTATGCTTTCCTTAGGCACATTGGGCAAAAGGTTATTTATAAACCAATCTTCAAAAAGTTCTGCTGTGGTGTCGTCATGGTAATCCAAAGATGAATGTTTAATATTTTTGGAGGACAACCATAAACAATTTGGAATCCATCCATCCTCGGAATCGGCATGTAAAATTGTATTTTTTCCCTTGTTCGCTGGGGCTTTGGTTTGGTATTTTCTTGATATATCTACCCTTTCTTTTGCTGGCGTCTCATGTATATCGAACCATATTTTATCAAGATAGATAATAATTTTATCAAGATAGGCCATTCTATAATCTGTATTTCGTTATAGAGTTTAAGTAGTCAAACTGTCATCGCCACAATAGTTGTGATTCCATTAATATTTATCTTGTATTAATGGTTCGATATTCAAAACACATTTGAAATCGAACGCTAGTTCTGCTGCAAAGAATGCTGGTTTCATCTTTCCTTAGTCGCTGTTACAATGAATACATTGTAGGCACAGTTTGCTCTTCATACATAGCGTAACTTTTGCTTCGAATTAATTTTATATTTTTACCTGTTATTTTATTAGTCTGTTTACGTTTCTTGCAACTTTGCAGGGTTCCGTTACGACAGGGGTTGTTAACAGTTTAGTGTAGCCAACCGGCGACGAGCAAAATATATTGAGCTAAAAGAAGATTACGCGATTTTTGAACAAAAAATTAATATTTTATTTAAAAAGTCTGACTTCACTCTACCTTAGTATATTGGAGAACAAAAAATAAATCAACACTGAAAAAAAAAAAATTCGAATTATTTGTAATAATTTTATACAAGTTTCGTCGTCGAAAAATGACGACGTTACAAAAAAGGGATGCATTTTTTGTTTTAGGGTGACTTACGGGTTTCCAAAATTTTCCACAGTACCGACCTCCTTTGGAAAATTTTCATTCCAAAATGCAAAATATCTACTGTTGAAATACTACTCAGCTAGACGATGGAAATTTAAATTTAATGGGTTCGTTATAATATTTTCTTCTTATTTATCTAGTAGACGTGGCAGTTTCGAGAAACGATTTTTTAAAAATTTGCCAGATTGCCAAAATTACATATTCCCGATAGTTTTCGGCGGATATGTCTGAAACCGTTCGAGATAGTAAACTAATTTTTAAACAATTTAAACTTTCATTTTTCTAATGTACCCCCTTTGGAAAATTTTCACTCTCAAATGTAAATTAAAATCGGCTTGTTTTTGGATATTTCACACTCCAAACCATGGGAATTAAGAATCTGGCCGCAAATTTGCTTCAACTCTTTTAGTTTATAATATGATTTTTCAGAGATTGGCCAGTTTGCCAAAATTGCATTGTTCCGATGGTTTTCTACGAATATCTCGGAAACCGTTCGAGGTAGAGAAGCTCTTAATATTCAATATATTCACAAAGCGGAGAAAACGACTAATTTTTCAGAGTTGGACAAATTGCAATATTCTCAGGGCATTAAAAGTCATTGGTCTAAATGTATTGAATAGTAAGGTGACTGTCGAAAAATAAGACTTTACAAAAATCTTGTATTTCGAACTTTTCGAAAAACCCTCGTAAAAGGTAAAGAAAACTTCTTTTTTATCGCATCGTCGGTAAAAAACGAACTAATCATAGATCTGACGGAGAAAGAGACTGAGAGACGGAGAAACCTAATCTACATACGAAATTTGTGATGTGTTAAATACCAACGCTGTAGAAAAAAAATGCATCTCCCGATATGGTGCTCCGATAAGCTTTGCTCATGGGATTATATCAATCCGATGGTAATTTTTTTTCTTTTCGGTTTGTTATGTATGTAAATTACTTCGTCTTAGTTTGTCATGGATTTCTACGGGAACGCCATGATGTTGCAGAATGAGTTTATATAACAAAATGTTTGGTTTCAATTAAAATTAATAAGAACTAGAATATTACTCGCTGAATTCTGCCACGACTGAATAACTTTTTTAGACATAATACCATTTTCGAACTTCTTCATATTTACAACGTGTCCCAAAAGAAAGTTTCGTTTTGATATAGTGATATAAATAAAAGAAGGGCGTCCATAAAAAAAACAAACCTTTATTTATTATTGAAATATACATAACTTTTTAAAAATAATGTCATCCAAATGTAAAGTTCCTTAGGACGACTCGGCACATAATCTCTGGAATAGCCACCATTTCGTGTCGAATATTTTCTTTTAACTGCACCAAAGAACCAGGTTTATTGAGGAAAACTTTCGATTTTAGTTAGCCCTACAAGAAAAAGTCCATAGGACTCAAATCAGGACTACATGGAGGTCAATTTATGTCACGTGTTGGAAGTATGTGATGTTGCTCCGTCCTACTGAAACCATGTCCTTTAGTTATAACCAGCCAATTTTTGCAGTTCCACTCCAGTAACGACTGTCCTGCTTATTTACATGATCGTTGAGATGAAAATGAGCCTCATCCGAAAACAATATGTGGTTGAATGTTGAAAAACGCTCAGTCATGTGATTAACAAATTGAAGCCCCTGACCGGCGTCTTGGAGCTTTAACTATTCCACCAGTTGAATTTTATATGGGTGTAGTTTGAAGTCCTTGTGCAGAATGCAGTGCAATCCGCTTTCCACTTTTTCATTCTGGTTTTAGGCTGACTCGTAGGCCCTTACCTCTATAGAATTAATTTCCCCGAAACGGGTCCTGACATTTCCCTTTTTGGGGGTAATCTTACCCCTGGAGCGTCGAACTTTTCCCTTAGGGTCCGGTTCGACGTTATTTGAATTGGGTTTGCAGTGAAGTCCAGAAAAACTTCGCGAAGGTTAACTAGAAAGTGACGTCGAAGTATCCGACGAGTGACGAAGTCTCAACGAGGAAACGACTTGTCCGCGTTCGGATGCCGGGCCGACGACCGCGGAAGCCGACGGTCCGCTATGTGTAAACGGGAAATCTGGGTAAATGAAGGCGGTCATTGTTCTTGGATCTTATGCAGACCGGGAAAAATCCGAGATGTTCTAGCCCCGTGGGTCTGCTGTCCGGAATTGGATGGCGAAAATTTGGACTTAGGTTTTTAGCCCTCCAAGGGAAGTTTGGAGGGCTTCGATTATTTGAGTCTGACATTGGCTAACGAAATAACCCATTAGTTGCTCCACAAGCTCCGAGAAGGGATTACCGTGTTCCTCTAGGACCCCCACACGAAGGTCAGTGGGGGAATAATTTTATTGGCTTTTGGACCTGATAAGGCCCTATTTGTGAAGTCTTCGGTGTCTTCGATGTTGCATTTTCTGCCCTGGCCGGGCAACCTTGGAATCTGGCGGTGTGCTGGCCTACAAAGTTGCAGCAGGTCGCCGGAGTGTTCTTGTCCTTCTTGCATAGACGAGAATGATGTTCTTCTCCACATTTGACGCATAAGGGAGCAACTTGGCATTTCTTTGCCGTATGGCCGAATTGTTGGCAGTTGAAACACTGCACAACGCGGCCATTCGACCTCTGGGTTGGACCTTGACTTCTTGTCCGAAGAGAGTCTTCATATTGTGGATCTCCTTCCCCTCCTTTGGAAGAACCACTTGAACTAGGGTCATGGGATTGTCTTTGGTAGTTTTGCATCTCTCGACATGGACAGAATGGTAGCCCATGTCGGAGAGTTCTTGAGTTATTGTGGGTACGGATATTGATTTGACTACACCCCTGATGACAACCCGAAAGTTGCGTTCCTCGGGGGTGCAGGGTGAATAATATTTGTAGTTACGCTCATCAAGAAATTTTGTGGCGGCTCTGTAGTCATCGGCGGTAACGGGCCTCAGCATGACCCCGTTTGGCTTGATGGTGGATTTGCCTAGGTTGATTTTCTTCTCCTGGAAGAGACAGGTAATTTGAAGATAAGCCGACTTGTCTCGGATGACGATCGGTGGCACTTTAATTGATTTTTGGGCCATATTCATCTCGCCTTTCTTAATCGGATTTGTCTTTGTTGGTATTGGTTTGGGTGTAGGTCGTTTTTTGAAAACTGGAGCCTGAGATTTACTCTCAGAAGCCAGCTTCTTCAAAGGTGGATGATCCTCCTTGTTGGCGTTGGCTGTGCGCTTGGCCCTTTTCTTTTTGTTCATGAGAGTAAAATGGTATGTCATCCATCATGGTTTCTGTTCTTTATTTTTCACCATCCGGCGCTTTAATAAAAGCGTCGGAACCAGTAGAAACCCTCTTTAGTTTGTCCTGGAGTTGAGAATTCTCTTGTTGGACTTTTTCATTGACTTCTGTCAATAACTGATTTTCGTTGCGCAGATCGATAAGTTCTGCGTAGGAAAGTTTTGTCATTTCGGAAATATAACGCATCTGCCCTTCGAGCTCATTGATGCGTTTTTCCTTGTCGTCGATCGACGTCTGGAGCGCTTGATACACGTCGTGCGTGATGGTGAACCCCGTATGGTCCGCCGTCACCTAGTAGTGAAACTAACTGACTGATAAGTATGATAATTTTTTTTAAGTTTACAAACGGAAAGGTTCGGATTGTCACGAATGGACGGATTTGCCATTTCCAGGTTTTCGTGACCTTGGTCGCTCGGATTTACGTCTATTCATAGTTGAACCGGGTTCTTTAAGGGAACCCGATTGTCGGAAATTAAAAAAAAAACATATTATTTTAAAAAATTTTACATTATCAATGTTACATTAAAAAAAATGTTTCAAAAAAGTTGTTTTTGGCAACATCCTCGACTGGTCTATGGAATCGTTTTTCTTATTGCTAATAATTATAAAATAGACTTATATTCGATAAAATAGCTGCTTATTTGCCGTATATTTGTATATGAATTTATGTATATTTAATATTATAATTATTTCAATATTGCAGTTTCATATAGGATAACTAAAATACAATTATTTTATTTATTAGTTTTATTAAAAAAAATAAGAATAATAATAAAAATAACGAGTAATATCTATAAATAAAAATCAATTCCCTCATGAGCATCAATTGAGAACGGCTCAATCTATTTCCCGATTTCTTTTTTGTTGTGTTCGTAATTGCCAGGACAAGGTTTGTATGAAAGAAAATTTTTGGAAAATCCGCGGAAAAGGTCGGAAATTTGGATGGTATTTGTATATGACAAATATCTTTATGTTAAATTTTGGCGTCTTGAGGCACAGTTTGAGAGTTTTGCTGTCACATGTTTTCATAACAAAAAAAAAAGAAGTGCATGGCTTAAAGATGTTGCAACCAAGCCATTAAAAATAGAGGTGTGACATTTTGCGAAGCGATTTCATTATATTTTCTTGGTTTAACGAAAAAGAATATTGTGTTATCGGTGGTGTGTTGAAAAGACTATTTTTTCAAGTATTTTTTCATGGAGAAGGTTTTTATGCTATCCATTTTGTTGTGAATCGCCACTAGATGGCGCTGCAGGACATCAACCTCTACACCGTATAACCGATTGGTATGAAAATTGGTATACATAGATATTTGAACACGGTCATTATTTTTGCGCTGTCCACTTTATTGTACCTGCCAACTAGATGGGGGCAATAGTGCATCAACTTTTTGTATAGGGTGAGTAGCTTAACTGGAACGAGCCGTCGACATGTAATCGAACGACATGGGCTCGTTAACCATCGAAACGTATATGTTGCTTGTTCCAGAGTCCACATCACGAACCGAATCTTTAGAAATTAGGCAAAGTTGACCAGGGCGTGGCTCATCATGCACATTAACCCGACCTTCCTTGAACATTCTCATCCACTTTCGAACTTTACTATCACTTATAGCATTACCAACGTAAACCTCACAAATCTGAGTGCAAGTTTCTTGCACTCAAGAATCGAATTACAGAATCAGAATTACAGAACCAGAATTAGATCAAATGAAGAAGTTAAAGCAGCCGTAGATAAGTATTTTGAAGGACTTCCAGAAAATTACTTCAGAGACGGAATAAATCAATTGGAGAACCGCTGGAAAAAATGTATTGAGCTTGAGGAAGAATATACGGAAAAAAATCCTTTTTTCAACTATAAAATTGTTTCATTTCCGCTCCGCGAACTTTTCAATTAGCCTAATATATATATATATATATATATATATATATATATATATATATATATATATATATATATATATATATATATATGTATAGAATTAATGGCTGATGAATGGCCATTGCTCAAATTATTGACGACAGAAAGCGACAGCACAGTTGCGATAAAAAATAATCGACTGACACAGCATAATTAAACGTTGTGTGTCGAAGATTTATCAAAATAACGAAGACGCTGGAGGCTGTCACACGGGGCGACGAGGAACATCGATAAGCGATATGACTAATGTCGGTGTGGTCGAGCACTTTTCGCCGCCATTACCGGCCAATATGAACGCTTCGGTTCGGATTACTGGTGATAAGGCGATAATAATGAAGAATATACAACTTTAACAATTAAGAAACTGACCAATGAACGCAATTAAAATAGTTTTCTTGGAACGAAGAAGACAAAACATGATGTTGATCATACAGAGTGTAGTAATGAACCGGGTAATGATATTCGATATAAAATTTCTTTATCTTAGTAACTGAACTTCTTTACTTTATCAACTTTCGAATTTCATTCTTGGCTCGCCCAAATATTTTTATACATTTTGTTTCCTGTTCGTTAACCAGCAATCCAAAACTTTCAAAGACGGTGTCTAGTGCTAGAAATGCCTCTTTTGCGTCTGTGTTATCCGCAGATCAAAATCTATATACTTTTATTATGTTGGGTTTTCCGGAAACGTCGTAGGCATTTTCGATTAGTTGCTCTTTTAACGCTTGTAACAGTGGCGGCTTGTGATGGAGGGCATTGGGGCGTCGCCCCTCTAGCATTTATAACAGTAAACAATTTTTCACAGCAAAACACCATATTTTATTTCCGTTCGGTTTCTTTCCTTTAACTCATTTTTTTGGTTCATCTCCGGTCTAGGGTTTCAATAGCACGAAAAGTAAAAATGAGAAAGGGGAAAGCAAAAAAAAATCTTCAGCAGCACTATTTTCTTCTACACCCTCTTACTTTAAAAACCCACGATCCGCCATTGGCTTGTAAACAAAAATCAGTACTAGACTTGACTTGGAAAACCATCATAACTCTGGCCGTCCCTCTATATTGTAGAAGATCGCTTAATAACGCTTTGATATTTCTGAAATTTTATAGACAAATATCAGGAATTCCGATTCTAAAGAATACAATTAAACACATTTAATTATTTGAATACACAATCAGTACAGTAAACAATCACACAGTAAACTTTACCTATATATATTTTTTGGTAGTATGTCACTGTCATAAAAATCTATTGTTGTCAATATAAGTATCGTTGACATACACAAAAAAAATATATTTACTTCCACTCTTTGGAGCCACATTAGCTGTGGTGTCTAAGGCGTTAGCCTTACATTACGGCAGTTAATGTGGACCGGGTTCGAATCCCGTACTAGGCAAAAAAGTTTTTCTAAAATTCTTGTGAATGTTTCTAGGTAAGAGTGTAAAATCTGACAAGGAATCACCCCTCAGTCGCGCCAGTTCATGGCTGGATAAGGCCGGATGCCTTCTGAGAGGTTTTCTACGTTGGTCACTCGCCAGTCGGTAGGTTTCTCGAGATACTTTCGGTTAAGCACAAAACCAAGGGTTGATAGCCCGAGTGGTGCTGACCGGGGTTTTCGGTAGCTGATGACCGAAACCCCGGTGTTCCGTGGGTTCCGATGGTTCGGAACCCACGTTAAGCTGTAGGTCCAGTCGCTAAATAGGCTTTTCAGTTGCTGATGCGCCTCTAACCCCAAAAATAAAAGAACTATATATTACAAATTAATATAATTTATTTTTTAGATTAGTTTTGAAAACGGGGGAGAGGACCCTCCGAAACGTTAAAAGTTTGTATTTTTTTAGAAAATTTTTATATTTTTAAAATTTTGTTCGTTAAGCAAATTTATTACAGAAAAGAATCACTGAGAAATTTGTCTCCGTTTGGTTTTTTGTTTTTAACCAGTGATTCTTCATTTAAATAAGAACAGACATTTTTGATATTTTCGCATATTTTTGGTTCGCATATTTGAAATCCAAGGTTTACTTGATTTTTTTTTATTGACAACAGTACTTGAATTTGGCATTGTTGGATAGAGCATTTTTTCTGAATTCAACGAAGTAAATATTCTGTGGTTTTTTTTTCAAAATGGATTTTTAAAAAATGGCTAAAGGGTGTTTCGGTCTGTTTTAGGGTAAATATATTTTTCATTTAGTAGGCTGTGAAATTATGGATGACAGATAAAGTATTTGATTACACTTGACAACTTAAGTGATTACACTTAATTTCAATTTATGAATTTAAAATTTCATTTAACTTTTATATCGAATTAATATGTATCTAACTGAAAGAGAAATAATTGATATACTAACAATTGTTGGATACGGTGATAGAAAACGCACTTATGCTGAAGTTTGTCGAGTATTTAACGAAGTACATCTGAAGAAAAATGCTAACTAATAAACGAAAGAGTTTGGCAAAATTAGAAAGACGAAAAACTAAAACTAAAACGAAAATTCGTTGAATGTTTTAATTGATGTAGTAGACAATAAATTTAATTGAGGTAGCCGATACTTGACGGAAATTCATTTTAAATAAATAAACAAAGATTAATATCTAAAAATTTCCACTATATTTACAAGTGTATGTATGACAATTGTTTTGACATACAGTGCCTTTTTCAAATACAAACTGTACCAAACTAACAGTGAGAAAAGTAAACACAACCTAAAGTATCCATCGACCTAATAATGCCATAAAACATGATAGTGGGAAAATCCATTTTTTTTCAACGCCCAGGACAATATAAGTTTAACAACAGTTAACCATTCAAGTTGGTCATTTAATAAAGTATCTAATTTTTTTCTTTAGTTGATTCTCTAAAAAATTAAATCTAAAAAATTTAATTTTTTAGATTTATTGTAACATCTATGTTAACTTTAAGTAGTTAGCATAATGGTTAGCTTTTATGTTCGTTGAGCCTAGTAGAAAAAGATCTTCCTGTTTGTCCTACATAGATTTTTGGAGACGACCCGCACTCAATTAAATAAACTCCTGATTTATACAGTTTACTTTTTCGATTTTTATTGTTTTCAATGAAGCGTCCTAGACTATTGTTTGTTTTGAAAGCAATATTTATATTGTTTGTATTGGATTATATTAAATTAATGGATATATTTAATTAATTATTTTCTTTATAATATTTTGATCGTATTCGTTACTTACTGCGATCTGTTTGATGACATTCAATTCTTTATTATAATTATCTATTGACATGGGGATATTTAATAATCTATGTATAAAATAGTTAAATGCTGCCATCTTTTGTGAATAAGGATGACAAGATTTATTGTGTATGACGGAAATCAGAATCTGTAAAACAAAATAGAATGTCATCCACATATCTTATATCTTTAAATCGTCACTTTACTGGTACAGTACAGAAGACTTCGGTTTTGCGAAGTTACGATGGAAAAAACATCCCCCTCTTCTCCTCGCATAGCTCTATAGATCTTTTTATAGAAATAATATTTAGTGCCCGTCAGGGTCAACCATCTTTTGCGTACTGTTTTTCGTACACAAAAAAAAAATTTTAATAAAAAAAAACAAAATTGAGTATTTTAATTTTCAAAAAGCGAATAGAAAAGCGAAAAACGAATTTTTAAGCCAGTATAATTATATTATCCGTACGAAAAGGAATAACAGAACGGCATTGCTATGGAGTATGTAAGAGTGAGACGTGATATAAATCGTTTAAAGATAACATATTCTATTTTATAAACTTTCCGAAACATTGTCTTCAATACCGTAAAAAGATGACTAAATCATCAAGCAAAATATATATTAGATCATGTTCTACTTGCACAAAATTGTGGGTGAATGTGGCGAAAGTGTCTAAAGATACTTATATTTACTCACTCCATTTTTATGGAGAAAGTGGTCAAACTGATCAAAATTCAAGTCCCTCAACTATCAAGAATTAAAAAAACAATGATAATTCAAACATTAAAGTCATTATCATTATTATCATTTGTAGGTGGTTAATATAAGGTTAGGTGGTTAAAATAAGAACAAGTTTAATGGAAAAGTATAAAAAAGTAAATGAAGCAAATGGATCTCTTTCGAAAATTATTCATAATATTGAAACTGTTAAACAGCTCAATGTTATAAATTTAGTTTAATTATTTAAGTATATAAATATAGAATATAGAATAATCGCAAATAATCATTGGTTCTAATAAAAAATTATTAAAATTTTATTCATTATTCTAATATTTTTAACTACATCAATATATCGGATCATATATAATTAATGACTATAAAATGTGTCTGACATCAAGCCATTAAATGATTTATTTTATCAGTAGTATTTGTGAATGACTTAAATATTTTATCAGTGTTTCTGCAAATTATTTATTTTTAGTTAATTAAAATAATTAATCATTCTGTTTTTATTTTATTTAATTTCTTTATCATATAATAACAATCAAACTGCATAACCTTTCAATAAACCCTCTTTTAGTTCGTTTTTGCTGGCGTAACATAACATTTCAACCGTTTTCTTAACTGTTCACCACTACGTGTTTCTTCTGAACTGTGAATCAGTAAAGCACCATCTATAATTTTTTCTAATGAACTATTTGATATCTGAAATAATACAGCTTTTCCAGCTATTATTACACAAGACAGTACACTTGCACTTGGGCTTACAGCTCGTTAGAGGCGTTTGTTGTTCCCATGCGCATTCCTTTGCGCCCATACTAATTTCATTCTTTCGCTATGAGCTTTTTTCCTTTCGTCAGACTAAATTGTTCCAGTCTTCCTACATTTTTCTCTCTGGCCAACCTCCCAAACGTTAACCTTGTGTCTGAAACAGCCTCTATCCTGAATTTCACTTTGTGTAATATTTGCTGATCTTAGGTCCTCTTTAATTGCCGCAATCCATTTAATTATTTCTACTTTAGCTCTACTCGTATTTTTATAAAATTCGACTATTTGTCTAGTTAGCCTATTCGGATTCATCCGTTTTATGTGTCCGTAAAAACTATGATTTTTCTTTCCTTCTTTTCAATGTCCTCGATGTCCCTCTTTCTATTCAAAATGCGTGTTTCTGCAGCATATAAACATTTTGGCTTAATAACTGTGTTATAATGTCTCAGTTTTGTGTTTTTAGATAGGAATTTTTTGTTATAAATATTTTGTGTAAGTCTCAATGCCGTTTCCATTTTTTGACATCTACCCTTATTGGCCGCTTTTTCCAACCCATTTTCCATAATTATTTCACCCAAATATTTGAATTGAGAGACTCGTCTGATGTTACCATATTTTGTTTTTAGAAATGGTGTTCTTAGTCTGTTGCAGGTCATGTATTGTGTCTTTTCAAAGGAAATTCGGAGTCCTACCTTTTCTGCTGTTTCTTTTAGAATTTCAATCTGTGTCTGTGCCGTTAATATATCTTGAGCTAAAATTGCTAGATCATCAGCAAATGTCAATATTCAGGGCCGACTTTTTTTCACGCCACTCCTGTATTACTTTTTCTAGAACACAGTTAAATAAGAATGGCGAGAGTCCATCCCCTTGTCTCACTCCAGTTTTAATTTCGAAGGGCTCTGAGATGTCACCCATGAATTTAACTTTTGACCTTGTGTTAGTTAATGTTGCTTTAATAATTGCCAGCGTTTTCAGATCTAGTCCTTGTTCTTTCAAGATTCAGAATAAAGATTTGCGGTCAATAGAATCATATGCTTTTTTGAAATCCACAAATGTACAGACGAGATTTTTATTGTACAGTTTTTGATGTCTTAGAATCAACTTTAGATTCAGGATCTGTTCAGGGCAGGATCTGCCCGGTCGAAAACCTGCTTGATATTCACCAATGTTAGGTTCTAACTGTCCCTGTGCTCTGTCTAGTAGACATTGAGATAGAATCTTGTAACAAACTGGGAGAAGAGATATCCCTCCATAGTTGTTTACATCCGTTCTATCTTCTTTCTTATGTAGTGGATGGATTAGAGCATCTTTCCAATCTTCCGGAATCCGTTCGGTTCGCCAAAGTTCTTGTAGAATTTTGGTTATTTCCTTGATTGTACCTGGACCAGCGGATTTCACAAGTTCAGCAGTGATTCCATCTTCACCACAAGCTTTGTCATTTTTAAGCCGCTTGATTTGCCTAATTATTTCATCTTCATTCGGTGGTAATGAATCTGGGTTTGTTTGTTTAGGTTTTAGTGTTGCTAATTTGTTTAAGGGCTCAGGACAGTTTAGTATTTGTTTAAAATATTTCGCAAGTTCTTTGCAATTGTCTTGGTTATTTAGAGCTAATTGTCCGTTTTCCTTTTAGAAGCAAAGACTTTGCGGTTGATAGCCTGTTAATTGAGTTTTAAATGTGTTATAAAAATTTTGGGTGTTATTTTTTTGGAAATCTTTTTCTATTTCATTAAGTTGATTGTTTTCATATTTTCTTTTAGTTTGTCTAATTAACTTCGATGTTTCTTTTCTTACTTCCAAAATGATGTTATAGTTTATTGCTGTTTTTTGACTGTTCCAATCTTTGAATGCTTTACTTCGGCTTAATACTGCTTGCTCGCAAACTTCATCCCACCACAGATGTTTTCTACATTTTTGTAATGAGACCAACTTTAAGGCTGTTTTAATAATTTTTTGTTTCAATTCTTGCCAGTTCTGTGCTGGTTGTTTATCAAGCTCTTTTGTTAGGGCTGGTTTTATTTTCGTTGGGTCCAACTTTTTTATTAGCAGCCTCTTTTGAATAAGTTTTCGAGGTTTTAAGCTAAGATTGATTCTAATCAAGTAGTGATCCGTCTCTATATTTGCTCCTTTCCTGACTTGAACATTCAAAATCTTTTTATAATTGGGGTACGAAATGGCAACATGGTCAATTTGAAATTCATCCATGTACGTGTTTGGGCACCTCCAGTTCTTTTGTTTTGTTATTTTCTTCTTAAAATGGGTTGACATTATTTTTAGATTAAACTGCGAACATATTTCAACCAATCTTCTACCATTATGGTTAGTCCATTTATCAGCGGGAAAACTGCCGACTGTTTTCCTGTACTTTTTTTCTTTCCCTAGTTGGGCGTTGAAATCACCCAATAGGATTTTTACATGGTTAGAGGGAATTTTAGAGATAGTCTTTTCCAGAATTTCCCAGGACTTATTTACTTTTTCAGGATTAGATTTATTTTCTTCGTTAACTGGGAGGTGTGCATTGATTAATCATAGTTTTTGTTAGCACACTTGAGGGATAGTGTCATAAGTCGATTATTTACTGGCTGGACATTTGTTATGGAACCAAGAATGTTTCTTGAGACAGCGAAAGCAACACCGAGATGTGGTGTATTTTTGAGTATTCTTTTGTCCGTTTTACTTTTAAAAAGTCTGTAGTTGCCGAATTTCAAGGTGTTATCATCTGTCAATCTGGTTTCTTGCAAAGCCAAAATTTGGATTGTTTGCTGATTTAATGTTCGTCCCAATTCGTGTAGTTTTCCTAGATGCAGGAGATAATTGATATTTACTGTTCCAAAGAAAGTTTTTGTTTTTGGTTTCAGACGTTGGCCAGGGGTCTCAGACTCCCTCTGAAAGATTTTGCGTTTAAGCTCGGACGCCCCAGAATCCGAAAGTCCGGTTGTACCAGCAAAGCTGGCAGAGGATTTTCTACCTCCTGGGGTAATTTTGTAATTACTAGAACGCTTCATCTTGTACTTTGAATTAAAGATTTGAACCATGACGGTTCAGAGGTTAAGACTGGAGGGGTTAGTTGCAGAATTTAAATGTCAACCGCACCACTGGTGAACAGACGCTGACCACTCAACCGCTTGATACAAGTCAGACGCTAAGTGGATAGTGGATTTAGTTTTTTTGCCTTTGTTCGGGGCTGCTTATTTTGAGATATTCGCAGCTGTCCATTAATGTCTAATGGAACTTTCACTATCCACCACCCGTGACCCGTCCAGTACCCTAGGCGAGGTATACTGGATATATATATATATATATATATATATATATATATATATATATATATATATATATATATATATATATACATATCGTTGTAGTTGTATCCTCGTATCCTACACTAATGTTCGACGTCTATACATGACACACTTTAATTTCGCCACCTTAGCGACCATGACTGCGAATTTAATCAAGCATTAGGTGCGCTAGATTGAAGAGATTGAAAACACAATGCCGGATAAATCAATTGGACGAAAAAGGACATCAAGAACGAGCAGGAATGTTGAAAGCTTTAACCAACCTAATCGACTGTTAGAGACGATCCACAATAGTCTGTACGACTCCGCGCAGCCTCTCTAAATTTGCACTGATCAGCGATTCATCACATCATTTGAAAATATTTACATTTTCACCCCTACAAAATTGTTATTGTCAAGTGATGAATCCCGATGATCCAGCTAAACGACTCGAATTCTACAGGATAATGAAAAATCGTTTTAGGAGCTTCAATAACATATTGTTTTCTGATGAATCGAATTTCCATGTCAGAGGCTACGAGAATAAACAAATTTGCAAATATTGACCCCCCCCCCCCAATCCGCTGGAACAGCACCAGAAACCATTACACTCACTTAAGGGTGTAATGGTTTCTGCGAAAGAATTATCGGCTCCTACTTTTTTGGGGATAGCCGTGGTCGCGCTCAGACTGTTAATTCCGATTATTATTGTTGCCATATGATGCCAATCTTTTTTGGCTCCAGAAATGCAAAACCAGATTGGCTATAATCGCAACACATTTTTTCAACATGATGGAGCAACTTTCCACGTCACGAATAGTTTTAGCAGTTCTTCATGATTTATTCTCCGAAAGACTGATAAATCACCGAGAGGACATTAACTGACCACCGAGGAATCCAGATTTAACACCTGTTAATTTTTCCCTATGGGGCTACTTAAAAAGAAAGGTTTTCCAGTTTAAATGTTTTAAAGGAAAGAATAACAGTCCACGCGATTCCAAGAGCGATGCTCCAGAAAGCGATTGCAAATTTCAGTTCCAGGTTAAATGAGTGTGAACAAGCGGAGGTGCCCATTTGCGGATGGTTGTTTTTCATAAATAAAAATTGAAAAACCACTCTGTAATTTAACAGCAATTAAAAGCAAGTAATGAAAATTTATTTTAATATGCTAAATTAAAAGTTTGAATTAATTCTGATGTTTTATTTTTTAAGTATCAAAAACGAAAAATATTCTGAGACACCCTTTATTTGGTTTTCTGTTTACGTTTCGTCTCGTTCTTACCATTTTATATTCTAGATCTTAATTTTGCCTTTACTAAATAATAACTGAAATCTATGTTTGTTGCACGGTACGGCTTTGAGTCTTGCCTCAATCAACAAGTAATCAATTTGGTTTTTATTCATCTTCTTTACCACTCTTACTTAGCGTAAGACCAAACTTAATATTACGACACTGTTCTATTATTGATTTCTCCACCAATGATCAAAAGATTATAGCGCATTTATGTTATTACGAATGAATAGAAAATTCTTGAAAATCCCATGAAAAAATGAGAAATGGGCTTTCTCGACAATACCTCGTAATTTTACCCGCATAAATATTAATGATATTTAATTAGCTTTATACAGTTGTCGTCCAACGTTAAAGGCTTCTTATCTGATGTTTTAATTGTATACGATTTGTGTGTCAGGCCCCTCTTTTTCGTCAAGATTACGTCAGACCGGATTAGGAGCTAGACCGAGCGCTGCGGGCCTATTTAAGGCACTGACCTATTTTGTAATTAATAGTTTACCCGAATAGAAAATAAGGATTAGGATTATGGCCAGTACGTTGACCGCTCAGGAAAGAGACAGAAAAAAACTGTTCTGGGAACGGTTCAGTGTTTTTTCGTTCAAATCTCTTCCTCTTCTTTTCTGTTTAATATGGCGATGAAAAATTCACCGATAAGACATCAGAAATGGAATTTTTAAATGAGTCGATAATACGCATAAAGTTGCTGTACGTTTCATCTCTTAAACGCCGCGTGGTTTGAATTTTTTAGATTATCTCGGGTTTTTTGAATAAGGTAATCAACAACATCAATAACAGTATATGTCAGGTGTTGTGTTTGAAGATCTTTATATATGAATTAGTAAAAATAAAGAGGAAAGCTTGAGAGCACTTTGAGTCGTAGAACACTGTCTCTTTCCGGGAAAGGGCGGACGATACGAAATGAAGTAAAATACTATGATTTATTATGTCCGCAATTGGGGTTTTTAATAAAAAATAATTATCGATTTTTTTTACTTAATTTATAAACTTTATCATAAATAATATTGATAAACAAGGCGAAATTTTTAAAAAATATTGTTCGCAATTAATTGTAAGTGAATTAAAATTTAGAAAATTTAAAATAAAATCACGTGACTACGAAAGCACCATGATTGGTTGCCATGTTTGTGACGTTGTTATGTTAAAGTGTTTTCACGTAAGTACTATCAACGGCTTTTACCTGTGTATATACTGTCAAAATTATTAAAGTTTAGTACAAAAAAATATTGTTGGTTACTAATTTAATTCAGTAATGTGTGACAAAGAGTTCATAAAGGCCACTTCTGATATAAATATATACCTGGTGTGGATAGTTCTATGGTCACTAATTTTCTCAAAAATGATATTCGGTTCAATTCAGCTGAAGTTGGAGGTGCTAAAACATTAATTTGAGTTTTTTTTTTAAATAATAATGTAAATGCAAATAAGAAACCTAATATTTCTATTAAATATAATTAAATTATTAGTAGGGTGTCACGCGAAAGTTACGGTAACAAGGCTATAGGTTATCTTCAAGTTAACCCAAAAATTGTATTTGCACGGAGTAAGGACATGTATGTCTGGAACATAATTTCCGAGTAAAGCTTCAAAAATTAAGAAAAATTCAAGACACTCAATGTCACGATTGTGTAGCTTCTGCAGGTAATAAATACTCAAACATAAAAAATGTTATAAATAATAATCTTTTGTATATATTTGATGACAGGTGATTGTAAAAATTTGATGTTGTTTTAGGAATAATACGTCGTGCTGCTAAAAACAATTGATTTCGACCTTTAACATCTTGTAGCATATTTAAAAACATTTTTTTCGGGAGTTGGTTTTGTAGTATTTCGTACAAAATGTTACGAAACAAGCACAGTAACTAATTAGATTTGACCTTTTCAATACATTTATTAATACACTGATGATAATAACAAGAGTAAGTTGATTAAAAACTAAAACACTCTTATCAGCTGTCTGAATAAACATTGTGACGTCACACGTACTCGGATTTTTGGGGAACTGTCGGCGCGCCATCGGTACTAGATTTAAACGTTTTTTTTCAATTTGATATAATTTTATAACTAATATACAGGGTGTTAGGTAAACATGCGGCAAAAATTAAAGGGGTTATTCCTTGACTTATTCTAAGAATATTTTGTTGTATGATGATTTTTGAAAACCCCCTTTGTTTCGAAGATACAGGGTGAACAAAATTTACGACATTAACAACATTTTATTATTAAAAAGTACATGTAAAGTTGCTCAATCTACAATAAATGTTTGAAATGACTTCCTCCAGCCTTGATACAAGCATTCAATCTTCTCGTCATTGACTGCCGAACTCTTTCAAACACATCAGGGTCGTTTCTAATTGAGTTACACCCAGCAATTATCCGATTTCGTAAATCATCGAAATTCTTCAATGGAGTAGCGTAAACTAATGACTTCAGATATCCCCAGAAGAAATAATCCAGGGCGTTTAAGTCCGGGGATCGAGCAGTCCATGCGTGTGGCCCACTTCGTCCAATCTAGCGATATCCGTATGTTGCTGTTAAAAAATCACGAGCAACCAAACTGAAATGTGGTGGTGCATCATCGTGCATAAACCACATATCGTGCCTTGTTGCCAATGGTACATCTTCCAGAAACTCAGGCAGCGTTGCTTCCAAAAAGTTGCGATACACCTCGCCAGTAAGTCTTTGTGATAGAAATACCGGTCCAATTAGATAGTCACCTAAACATTCAACGAGAACTGATGTTGAAAATTATCTTCGCATACCTCATGCGGATTTTCATCTGCCCATACATGGTTATTATGAAAATTCCTTATTATGTTTCTTGCGAAAGTGGGTTAACTTAGTGAAGACCTAAAGAAGAAGGAAGATGCTTAGGAAGACCACTATTACGAAGGATAGATGGTATAAGAAAAGTAGTAGGAAACCAGTGACACAGCGGCGCCCTAGAGATTAACAATTAGGGAAGAAAATTAGAGACTTATGTACAACAATGGATCAACAGGAAGGCGAAGAAAAAGAGAAGTAACTCTCATAACTAATTTCGTGAAAATGAATTACCTAATATGGACTGAATACGTCCTAAGAAGAAAGAGGATGATCTTGCACGAATCGGATAAAGAAAAAAAGAGAGACCGAACACAAGATTCTTGGAGAAAGTGGAACAAGACCTAGACTAGATGGGAGGTACGGCATTGAAGGGCATTGAGAAAGCGAACGTTGGGTAGGGAAAATAGAGGAATCTTATTGAGAACGTCAAGGCCCACCAAGGGATGTGACTCCATGAGGGAGAGAAAGAGGGAGGGAGGGAAATGCCAAAGGAACTTTTGAAATCATTCAAACTGTTTATGATAGTGAACAATGAGCCGTATGTCTATTTTTAAGTGATGGTGAAGATGATTTCTCACCGTATCCATCAGTAATAATTCTAGATGAAATAAACCTTCAAAACTAACTTAAAATTCTTTGATGTTATTTTAAACATATTGCAGTGTAATAAGTGGAAGCAAAAAAAAATTGTGGTCAATCCAATGATTTTTTTAAGTACGAAGCGGTGAAGATTAAGACTGTTCGATATAAGAAATGTCTGAATGACATAAACAATCACACAATAAACATTACCTATATATATTTTTTGGTAGTATGCCACTGTCATAAAAATCTATTGTTGTCAATGTAAGTATCGTTGACATATACAAAAAAATATATTTACTTTCATTAGTTACTTTATATATTACAAATTAATATAATTTATTTTTTAGTTTAGTTTTGAAAACGGGGGGAGAGTACCCTCCGAAACGTTAACGTTAAAAGTTTGTAAAATTTGTTATAACATTTTTATATCTTTAAAATTTTGTTCGTTAGGCAAATTTATTACAAAAAAGAATCACTGGGAAATTTGTCTTCGTTTGGTTTTTTGTTTCTACACAGTGATTCTTTCTTTAAATAAGAACAGGTATTTTTGATATTTTTTGAGTTTCAGATAGTGGCGAAAAACCCAAATAAAGGAAAAAAATACTCAATCAATATAGTCAATCAATATAGTCAATCAATACAATTCAATATAGTCGTGCAGTTGACATAATGAACTTTAGCCACACACGGTCACGATCTTATCACAGTGCGGTGCAAGTAGCCGTTGTATTGTCACGTGATACATCTCATAGATCACCGTCAACAAGATCAGCTTTCTGGAATCCGATTGGCGGTTTTTTTCCTTAATATTTGACTTACAGAAAACTGCTTTTTTTGAATCGAATAAAATTGTTGAAATTATTTATAATTAAGAATTGTTAATTATTCATCACAAAACCAAAGCAATTTAATTGTTTCAGTATACAGTACAATATAGACTGATAACTGAAATTGATGTGTCCTCCTCCTCCTCCTCCTCCTCTTCTTCTTCTCTTCTTTATCCTCTTCATCCTCTTCTTCTTCTTCTTCTTCTTCTTCTTCTTCTTTTTCTTCTTCTTCTTCTTCTTCATATGTAGGCAAAGGCCTGTGCTTTACTGTGTTCTTTTGTCGTGTCGGGCTAGTGTCCAGCTGTCTCGCTATCTTTTTGGTTTTCTGAATTGTATGGTCTGGTGTCTTTTGATCTCTCTAATTTGTTGTTAATTCTTGAAATGTGTTTCAAGGTAAAAACAAAACGGAGACAAATTTCTCAATGATTCTTTTTCTGTAATAAATTTGCCTAACGAACAAAAAATTTTAAAAAATACAAAATTTAGACCGTTTACGTTTCGGGAGGTCTTCTCTTCGGGTTTTCAAAACGAATCTAAAAATAATTTATGTTAATTTCTATATAATAGTCTAAAATATATTAAGTAAATATATTTTGTATATGTCAATGATACTTACATTGACAATAATATTTTTTACCGACAGTGACATACTACCAAAAAATGACATAGGTGAAGTTTGCTGCGTGATTATTCTGTATTGAAATAATTAAACATTTATAATTGTATTCTTTAGAATCAGGAACCATATTGAATTTATATTTACCGAAGGCATAGCAATACAGTTATTATTGTTTAAATTAATTATAGCTGTTTCTTTTAATCTTCTGTATTTAGTTACCGATTCTTTTAATACTGTTTTGGAATTATTCCAATGGACTTTATGTCCCGATTCTCATTGGTTGCAATATGATTTCCCATTCTAAAGAATACAATTAAAAATGTTTAATTATTTCAATAGACTATAATCACACAGCAAACCTCTCCTATATAATGTTTTAGTAGTATGTCACTGTCACTAAAAACTATTATTGTAAATGTAAGTATCATTGATATATAAAGAAAATATAGTTACCTACTATCTTTTGGAGTATTATATAGAAATTAATATGAATTATTTTTAGATTCGTTTTGAAAATGGGAAGAGAAGACCTCCATGAACGTTAACGTTCAAAATTTTGTATTTATTTTAGACAATTTTGTATTTTTTAAATTTTTTGTTCGTTAGGCAAATTTATTACAGAAAAAGAATCACTAAGAAATTTGTCTCGGTTTTGTTTTTTTATCCAGTGATTCTTTTATTTACATGAGAATAGATATTCTTGATATTTTTTTGAGTTTTAGTTCATAGAAAAAAACCCAAAAAAACAAAAAAATACTTGTATATTCAAATTGTTAAACATTGCCGTCGTTCTATTATTTTACAGTTTCTCTCTTTACTATCATCTTCTCAGGCTTGGTTAATGATTCTATAGATAATAGTTCTCTATCCAAATAGAGATAGCTTAAAGTTGTCGTTCTATTATTTTACATACGTTCTGTTTATTATCACAAATACTCCGTCTGTGCATGATCTTTCATTGCGGTATTCCGGCTGTTCTGCTAAAGATATTTCTAGTTTATTATTTGTTTTATGTTGCTGTATAGCATTATATTTCTTCTGAAAAAGACAAATATTATATTGCATATTCTAATTTGGAGTTATCGTTGGTACAATCTGTTCCCAATGGAATTAGGTCGTGAGTTTTGGTCATCCATTGTCGTTTAGATTTACTGTTTCTCCGTCCAACGGGGCGATCAGACGACAGACATAGCGGGTAGGTATTTAACATCATAATCCTACGTCACGGTTGTTCGCCAGCTGGATCCTCGTCTGTTTAGCTCTTGTTTGTACGTTTTCTTCTTTTTCGGCCATCGCTATTTATCGTTGACAGCACCTACAGGGCCGGCAAGATGTTGTGCGTGCCAAAATCCACTAAAGCCGATGCCATGGTATCGGGAAATTATACGCCGAAAGGATACAAATTTCATTTGTCTGCCCACTTGCCTTTATCTGCATTAGTCATTTTTTTGTATCGCTTAAAGAGGACGAAAGAGCAAATTAAGTTTTATCACATCAACATTTTGCTTTACTTATGAACAGTTTGATTTAAAACAATTTGAAATTCTGAAACAGTAATATCAGCCATTAGCCTTATAGTTTCACTCCAGTTGCATTTTAAAATACTATTAAACCATTCCTTATTTGTATGCAGGCTGTTTCATCGTTATGTTCAAATTTTGGGGACGTAAAATAGACTTAATTCTTGAATAAACAACGCACAATATAGATTTTTTTTCCATTCTGATATTACAGGTGTGTGAAATTATAAAAGTTAAATAATCAGATTTAAATTCGTAGACCAAATAAAAACTTGAAAATTAGCGGTTGGGAATGAATACCCAGGAAAAAGAACAATAACTCAATTGAACCAAATTGCTCCGGTGTTCGAAATCCATTTAAGCTGATTAAAATCATAATGGAATCGGTATCAAATTTCGTAGTTTGTGTGGTCCTTCGAGCCGGCTGATAAAACGACCATCGATTTTTCAAATTAACAATGTACCAGTACAGTTTTTAACGTGACACCATTCTATGAAAACAATAAAACATTCTTTTAGATTGTTTTATTATGCCCCCAAGGGCTGGTTTGGTGATATATATATATATATATATATATATATATATATATATATATATATATATATATATATATATATATATATATATATATATATATAACAAAATATATATATAACAAAATATATATATATATATATAACAAAAGTCTGTGACATCATTGGAAGAGTAAAACAATTGAAATGGAGATGGGCAGGCCATATAGCGAGGCGATGGGACGACAGATGGACCAAGGCAATCCTGGAGTGGATACCGCTTGATCGCAAACGTCCGCGAAGAAGACCGAAAGCACGATGGATTGATGACATCGTTAAGTATGTTGGACCCGAGTGGCAGAGGAAAGCCCAGGACCGGGAAGGTTGGAAGCATGCTGAAGAGGCCTTCATCCTGCAGTGGATCGATACAGGCTGATGATGATGAATATATATATATATATATATATATATATATATATATATATATATATATATATATATATATATATATATATATATATATATATATATATATATATATATATATATGTATGTATATATATATATATATATATATATATATATATATATATATATATATATATATATATATATATATATATATATATATATGTATATATATGTATATGTATATATATATGTATATGTATATATATATGTATATGTATATATATATGTATATATATATATATATATATATATATATATATATATATATATATATATATATATATATATATATGTATATATATATATATATATATATATATATATATATATATATATATATATATATATATATATATTTATATATATATATGTTTATTCTCGACCGTGTAAATAGTAGAGTTCTTATCTATTCTGTTCTTATTGTATTCTGTTAAAATATATATAATAAATCAAACAGAAAATATAGAACAATACTTACACGTAGGAACAAACGTTTCTAAGGAAAATATATACAGTAAAAAACCAACTGTATATATTTTAAGTCTGGGCATTTTTTACGTATTTTTTATTACCAACTTAAGATTGGAGAAACTTGTTTCCACTTAAGTTTAATAGAAGAGATAGAAAAAATTAAATTTTTTGGTGACAGTCATCGAGACGTAATAATTTGTATACAACTTTCAAGGCACACAGCCATCGACAAAATGTGCAATGGAATATTGTGATGTGATATATCGATTGACCAATGGTATCTTTTTTACGTGGAAATTATGACTCTTCTCTATTGTGAAGTCAAAATATTCCCAACCGTATAGGGTAAAAACATATGAGCGAGTTAATTCGTCACAAAGTAAGTAGCAAGCGCCCTCTAGAAAGTAGGTACGACATTCAGATTTATCGCCTTTGAAAACCCAACTACCCCGATTTTCAACCTGATATCTTCAACCTTTTTTAAATTATTTCGAAAATTCGGTTTCACTTTCAACACCCTGTCTCTTTTTAATGACTAACATTGGCCAACACATTTTTTAACTAAATTCTCTTATTTTAATCCCTATCATCAGTTGCTCTATAGCGGATAAGTTATGGGACTTGGACTATTTACCATTCCAAACCCTATTATCTATTTCTATTACCAAAGACAAAAATTTCCTATTCCTAAACCTAAAGATTTTAGCTATATCCGCCATTTTGTAAAAAAGAAGTCGGAATTGCAGACTCTATTTTACAGTGTCATATATAATTTATTTTGTGATGTAGGATTATCATTTTTAGTAAGAATATTAGCAAAACTATGACTAAACTTCTAGTGCAAACAAAGTTTGTCTACATTATACTCGATATCCAGGATAACTGAGGCAAATCAAAACATTCAAAAGATCACATCTCCGTTTTTTAATGGAATGTCTAATATTTTTTTATTTTACAATATTCCTGTGACAAAATACTTCTATTCTTCTTAAGCATGTCGTCTGTCATGTTTTTTAGTAGACTAAAGTTAAAGATTTTTAAAAATTGTTCAACTGTAATTGCAAATCCGCCCCTAATTGCGCAAACCGCAATCTGCCCCTAATGGCGTTTTAATAAAGTTCTGTATGTATAAATTTTACTGTTTTTTAGATATCAATAAAAAAATTACAATAGAAATATTGCTTTTGAAATGAACATTTTTCGTTTTTTTTTTGCAAGAAGCACCCATGCTTTTTGCATCCGATGCTTTTTGTGACCTTTTTAATATACTACTTAATTCAGCATAAATGAAAGACGAACGGCTATGCACTTAGCAATACCAGGAACGTCGGAAGCTCATTAGCCATAGATGTGGTGTTAGTCTATTAAGGGGGTATTCTACTCTAGAGGCAGGAATTTCGGACGTTTTTTCGATCTCTGTAAAAAAAAACGAAGAATATTTTTAATCTCCATTTTTTATCATTCGTTCATTTGTAATTTAGAATACATAAAAAATTAAAAAAAAATCAAAACTCAAAAAGTTATCGGCTGGAAAGGTAGAGGGTAAAAAAAGGGTTATTCTGGCGTGCATGGTTCCAACCTTTCTGATCATCTAAAACAAAAAAATCCAACCAATCCAAAAAACTTTTTTTTTCACATTTATTTTAACAGTTTTTTTTTATTTTTTAACATACTAAAATTATTATTTTTTACTTTAATCTGCTAAACGACATATATAGAGAAAGTTCACACAACATTTCAAATAAATATGTTCAGTAGAACTGGAGATATCATGCGCGCCATCTTGAAAAATGTTCTTTCGAGAAAAACGCGTTAAAGTTTCGCGCAGTCTAATTCATGTATGTACTTTATACCTACATTTTTTTAATCTGCGATTTTTGCTCCACACATTGGGCCTTTCTCTATTTAGAATAAGGACTATTTCATGAGGGAACATGACTGTCGATAGACGGAGAATCTCCACCGTCTATTGTTCGATCCACTCCGACGCCAGACCGGTTTGGATGCAGCGTCATTAAAATAGCTATATTTCCGAAAATAATTTGAATTTCGAAAAATCCTCTTAAAGACGTACAGTAAGGCCTCGTTAATCCGGAGAGGCAAAAACAAAACCCTTTCCGAATTATCGAGGCGTCCGGATTGTAGTATGCCATATTTAAGGGTAATAAAACATATGTTTAACCTCAGTTTCTTTAATCAATTTTTAAATTAAAGCATAAAGACAAAAATGTGCATGTTCAAAATTACAACCATGTAAGAAAAACAGTAAGTTAAAATAAAACCTTAGTTAATTCTTCTTGAAAAAGTCTGTCATACTCTTCTGTTTATAATTTTCGCACTTCATTTCAAAAGCCCGGTCTCTAAGTCGACGGAGAAACATAACTTCGTGACTATCAAATTCGTTATCTTCAGCCCATTTTAAAGTAGTGTTTAAAACTCCTACTGCCTCTGAATTACCAACTTTTTCAGAGAGAAACTTCAACGCTATTGTCCTCATCGTCCTCACGCCAATCTCCTCATCAGTTAACACTTCATATCTTTGTAACTCGCTTTCAATCATATCACCACCTACAGGAACAAGCAATCGCCTTTGTTTCAAAAACCACGTTAACAAAGCATCTTCTAAAATGGGATTTTCCGATTTCTTCAGTGTTTTTCGTACACCGGGACCACGTTCTGTTAGGCTAACAAACTTCAAGATTTTGTCTTTGTTCTTCTTTATGTCGCCTACAGTTGACCTGCCTATACTAAACTTCCGAGCAATGATAGTGTAGATGTCACCTTTATCTAACATTTCTATAATCCGCAATTTGTCTTTTAATGTCATTGTTGAATGTTTACGTGGCAGGGCCATGATGTTAGCGAGCGCGCTAAATTGACATTGCAGACGGAAGGTGATAAACAAAAGACTACGATGGATTGGCTCATGGCAGCCCGCACCTACACCCGCCTCCCCCGCGAACCCCATTGCCCGGCCAGATTACAGCGATCACCAAACAAACGGGAGTCCGGATTAACGAGGCCCTACTGTATTTTTAAAGGTTTTTTTGAAAAAACGATTTTTTCAAAATTCTGGACTAAAATACCCTCTTAAGGTGAGTAAATAAAAACTTTTTTTTAGCGTTTTGAAAATTCAGCTGATTGTGTCATAAGCTGTTTTTATAAAAAGACGCTTCAATTGTTTACCATGCCTCGTATGGCAAGCGAACAAAAACAGAACGCCAAGATCGCCGCCTGATGCTTTTGGCTTTATGAGACTGCTTCGCTATCACTGGGACAACTGCAAATCAATGGTTTCCAGAACACGGGAGGCCTATTGAATGTGGAGTGTTTATCGTCGAATATAAAGTTTTGGACTTTTTTATATCTTCCGCATTGGGCGGTACCTCTGACAGTAGAGGAATCGGCTTGAGTAGTGTAGAGAACGGCTATTGTGCCACCACGAATGGAACACAATAGTGTTTAGTCACGAGTCTCGACGTTATTTAGGCATGCATGATGGCCGGGCAAGAGTGAGATGACGACGTTGTGAACAACGAGATCCACAGTTTTCTGTTGAACGGCATGTTCCTCACACTGTTAGGATTATGGTGTGAGATGCCATTGCTATGGCTCTAGGTCACCTCTAGGCCCATGAAAGGGTGTTCATCAAAGGAAACATGACCGCACTTTGTTGCGTTCAAGAACTTGTGAACCCTTATCTCATGCCATACTTCAGGACACTCCCATACCCAATTTTTCAACAAGATAATGCCCGGCCACATATAGCAAGAGTCTTATTGGAGTTCCTCGACTCGAAGTACTTGGAGTACAATTGGACATGCATGGAACATCATCGGTAGAAGGTACTAAATTTACAACAACCCCCTCAAACTTTGGCAGCAGTTCGACATGAGGTGGAAGTCGCTTGGAATCAGGTACCCCAGGAGGATATTAATCACCTCATCAGATCAATGCACAGGCACATTAATGAGTCTGTAACAACTGTAACAAGTCATAGCACATCAACGCATTATTAGAGGCAACAGTGGTTGCCTCAGGTGGTCAGGTCAGGTGGTTGCCTCAAGTTTATCAGGTTGCACTGTAATTTTAATTATTTGCTTACTATGTCTTACTTTGAGCTTAAAAAGGAATACATAGTTTTAAGGAGAAATATTAAGAAACAAACTAGATTGGAATACCAGATGTTTATTACAAATAGTGAAAATTCAATCAATGTGGATCCAGTCCGGTTTTGGTCTTTTGTAAAAGCAAAAAAGAAGAGCAAACTGAAACAAATTTTTAAGAGTGATGGTGCATCGGTCTCCAATGACAGGATCCCGGACTTGTATTTTGAGTCTATGTTTAGTCCTCACACCGCTCAGTATAAGACCACCGTTTCTGGGAGTAACATCTCCGCTACTAATATACTAAAGATACGGGAGATTACTCATGTAGATTATAGTAATACGTTAACAAAATTAAAGCCGAAGAGAGCGGCAGGATCGGATGGTTTACCGCCATATATAATCAAAGCATGCGGTGACTGGCTAAAGGAGCCATTGATACATATTTATAATAACGTCCTTAGGTCGGGTACGTTCCCGAAATCTTGGAAGACTGTTATTGTAACCCCCATATACAAAACAGGTGATCGGTCACTGGCAGAAAATATTCCGTATACACAATATAATACTTATACACAATATACACTTCCGTATACACAATACGGATATATATATATATATATATATATATATATATATATATATATATATATATATATATATATATATATATATATATATATATATAGACACACACACACACACACACACACACACAATATTTCCGACTGTCAACACGGTTTCTTGCCAAAAAGATCAATTAATACGAACCTGTTGCATTTCTCACAAGATATAATGACTAATTTAACTTAAAAATCCAGACGGATGTGATATACACTGACTTTAGAAAAGCGTTTGATAGGGTTGATCATGATATATTGCTAGAAAGATTGGTGGAGTACGGTATGGGACAATCTTTGATCAAATTATTTCTATCTTATTTACGCGAGCGGAAGTTTATTGTTCGTTATGATGGTTACTTTTCTGAAAGGTATGCTGCGAACTCGGGGGTGCCGCAGGGATCGAATCTTGGCCCGTTGTTGTTTTTAATTTTCATAAACAGTTTGCCAGCTGAATTTCACTATTCTTCAGTTCTTCTGTTCGCTGATGATATGAAGTTCTATTTGCCCATCTAGGGTTCTGCTGATTGTACTAAACTTCAATCAGATATTAACAGAGCGGTACACTGGTGTAAGAGCAACAAGTTTGAATTTAACTTCTATAAATGTAATATAATGTCGTTGAGTGTTACGCGAAATACTTTTGTATTTAATTATGTTATAGATAGTTAGCAGTTGAAACGAGTTGATTCGATCAAAGACCTGGAACTGGACTATGATTCCAGATTAAATTATTCATCGCATATTGAAAATAAAAGAGCTGAAGCGCTGAGATCCCTTTGATTTTTGATTAGACAGGCGGGCCACTTTAGAAACCTGCAAACATTTAAAATTCTGTATTATACGTTGGTCCATCCGAAGCTGGAATTTGCTTCCGTAGTTTGGAATCCTGAGCGAATAACGCATATCAACTAACTGGAGAAAGTACAAAAGATTCTTAAGATTTGTGTATTTCAAAAAATACTCGCGATTTCCGGATTGCCATTCCGTTCATACGTCTAGTTTGAGAACTGAATTTAATATTAATACATTGCAAGTCAGGCGGGACTATTCCGCTATAATGTTTATTTTTAAAATCCTTAACAACTTTATTTATGAGTCCAGATTGCTGTCACAGTGTGGCATAAATGCTCCATCACGCCGACTGAGGCCGGTTCGATTGTTTGATGTGCCATTTTCCCCTACGAGCAGATGTCCACCGTTGTCCCAAATGCTGATGGTTGTCAATAATGTTTTATTGGTTTACAGCCACTGATATATTTGACAAAACGCGAAATTTTCCGAACAGACTCAGATATTTTCTTCGTGTTTAGAGCGCTCGCACTGAACATATTGTTGCAGTTATTGTCTTGCCCACGTTCGGTGTTCTAGTTGTGCTGTCCAGTTGGACACCCTCTGCGGTTTTGTTTGTTTGTTACTAATTCTCTGTTATCATTATTTTCTTAGTTCTTAGGTCCTAATTATTAGGCATTATGTTTAAGAATATAATTGTTTCTTTTTCTTTAATATATCACATTGTTAGTCTTAGTTATACATCTCATGTAATTACGCGATTTCTGTGTTGGGGATGAATGAATAAATAATTAAATGTCCTTATAATTTATGTAAATTATATATCTGCTCTTTTTGCGTTTCATTTAGTTAGTTATTAAAGCACCTTCTCGCAAAAATGGTCTAGCACGTTCCATTTTCAAATAACTACTTCTCCTTTATATCATGGGCTAATTGAAATTTTTTGTACTTGACTTTAGACTGGTATTGGAAGGGATATTTCCGCAGTATTCTACGAAACTTTAAGGGCAGTTTTATTGTTTTCTGTAGTTTAGTTTGTTTCTGTCTCGTTTACAGTACAGTCAAGTGTTTAAGATTTTAAAATGGCAAGTTCTAGGCGAATTTAGAAAAATCAAACGGATAAGTTTTGTTTTATATGTGGACGAATTATTTTAAAGTCACAAGCTAGATCTATATCCGAGGAAGTCAAAAAAACTTATCTTTTATATTTTAAGTACCAAATTGGAGATCAACATAAAAGTTGGGCTCCTCATGTTTGCCGTGTGAGTGCATCGCTAGAGAAATTATAAATTATTGGACCTCCAAATAAAGAAGTTTCTAGGTTTCGTAAAAAAACGTACGTGTTGCAATAATTAGCTTTCCATCAATGTTACCTTAAAAAAGTTTACATTTGTTGACCTGTGTTATTATTGACATTAAATCATTTTTACTGGGTGTTTGGATTTCTATGTCACGTAGTATATTTAACCCTATGCTAACCATATAAATTAAAGGTTTAAACATATCAAAGACTAAGAACAAAACAATGCTAAATATTACCAATAGCTTCATCCAATAGAAATAAAAAATAGTTTTCTGAAAACTGACACAAAGCTATATACAAGTATTTCTCTTTGTGTATGTACGTAACGATTGAGATCAATTGTGAAGATAAGCCGAACATTACCAGACGGTACTCTGGAGTCTATTAAATGAAATGTCAGTCAAACGATGGAATGTCTTCGATTACATTGCGTCTGGATGGTTAGTCCTTGGCCAGCACCGCGTAGAAATCAAAGAAAAAAATAATTTTGCATATTTCAGTTCTAGCGTGCCTCGCTGTGTAAATAAAACATCTACCGGAAGAGCGAAACGAGAAAATATTGGCTACGGGCGCGCAATTATACGACAGCGAGACTGAATGGCCGAAGACTGATATTATTGACCCCTATCGGCCGTCATTACAATTACAAATCAGGACATATATCTGACAGAGACGATGTCGACAGGACTACAGACCAAACTTAATTTTTGCAATTTCAGAAATAATGTATATGTGTGTATAGGGTGATGATTTTTCTGACGTTTTTATAATTGATGGATGAAGCTAACTTTATCAAAAGAACCAAGATCCATCTTCCCAACAGACATATTTGTTAGCTGTATTTTTGTTTTATGATAATAATTGAGAAACTGATATATTTAATATTTTCCGCTATACCAGGTGCGTCGGGTAATGATTACACTAGTTTACACGGTTTTTATACCCCAGCTGAAAATTGTTGATTGTTTATTTAGGTAAGAGTTATACAGAAATAATATTAAAAAAATTCTGCTTTCACATCTGCTTTTAGAAATATTTATTTACTTAAAAATGGAAAAAAATCTTAGTAAGAATAATAAAAAAAATAAAATGGGTAATTTTCGTCTTCTTTTTATAGTTATACGGATCGGTTTTTGTTTTAATGGATCAACAGTAATCCCGTATCTTGTTTCCATCCCAAAATCCTTGATGTCGTTCTTCAAAATTCTTTTAAACTTGGTGAAAACGTTCCCCCTGTTCGACATTCATACTTCCTAAGTTTTCAGGGAAAAAATTCAAATGCGAGTGCAGGAAATTAATGTTCACTCCCATCTCTCTTATAATTTTCACTTTTTTTTTATTTCCCAAAAATTCTTCGACAACCATTTTAAATGACTTTCAAGCAGTTTTTTCATTAACAGATAAAATGCTTTCAAACTGAGGATCTTTTGCAACTTTACGGATCTGTGGGCCAACAAATATACCCTCTTTCAGTTTTGCTTCTGTAATACTTAGAAAGATTTTTTGTAAATACAAGAAAGCATCTCTATTTTTGTTTAGCGCCTTGACAAAGTTTTTCATAAGGTAGAAGAGGTAGAATAATGTCTTTTGGATCTACCAATGAGTTATGTTTAATGTTTATTTTGCCCGAAATATACTCGTTCCGAATAGGCCATTTTTTTCTTACATAATGATGCTCTCTGGTCCTGCTATCTAATAGACAAAGGAAACAAGAGTATTTTGCGTAACCACCCTGCAATCCTAACAACAAACTGATGACTTTGAAGTCGCTGCACACTTTCCATTGGTGTTCTTCATTCTTCATTAAATTCATTAAAGTACACATCGTTTCACAGCTCTCTTTACAATTCACTGCTTGTCCTATTGGCATAGACGGTTTCTTATTACCATAACAGCTTTCAGACTATATTTTGAAAGGTCTACAAATAAGCACCACTCTGTTTTATTATAGTTTTGATTCATTGCTTCAAAAAGTCCCGGAATATCAGTACAATAACAATATTCCCCTTCTCTTTTCAAAAATTCTGAGTAAACTTTGCTCCTGTTTTTGGACAACGCAACTTTCGTGTCTGGTCTTAATAAATTCCACTGTTGTAGGCGAGAACTAAGAAGCTCTGCTTTAGATCTGGATAATTGTAAATCTCTTATAAGTTCATTTAATTCAGCTTGGTTAATTAAATGTGGAGTGTTTCCTTGAAGAGAGAAATCGTCAGAATCACTAGAAATCAATTTAACTTCAAGATCACATTCACTGTCATCTTGTAGTATATTTTCACTCGAATTATCGGGATAAATTGCATATGGAAAATCTTTCGAATGTAAAATTGGCTTAATAACAGACGGAATTTCGGCATATGCAATAATCGCCTTATTTTTTGTATTATATCCCATTTTCTTCGCAACACAAAAGTAAGTCATTTTCATGATTACTAGGTTCTCTTCATAATATTAGTGATCCAAATGGAAGGTATACGTAATTTCCTGATGACCACTAGAATAATACGATTCTACAGTTTTCATAAAACCCATGAGACATCCACTTTTTATCTGGGTTCGTAACAGGAAATCCAAAATAATAATGATATGCAATGTCTGAATGATTGTGGCGTGTTCATATATTTTTTTTCTTTATTTGGGTTTTTCGCCACGATCAAAACTCAAAAAATATCTGTTCTTATATAAATAAAAAAATCACTAGGTAAAAACAAAAAAAAATACCATACGGAGACAAATTTCTTAGTGATCGTTTTTTGTAATAAATGTTCCTAACGAACACAATTTTAAAAATATAAAAATGTTCAAAAATATACAACGTTAACGTTTCGAAGGGTCTTATCCCGCCGTTTTCAAAACGAATCTATAAAATATATTACATTAATTTCTCTATATAAAGTAAATATAAATAAACAAAGAATAAAAGAACAAAAAACCTTCTTAGAAAGGGCGATTTCAATAAATCTAGAATTTGTCAACACGCATAGGAATCAAGACATAAAATGTGGTCCAATCAAGCCATTTTTCGACATCTCTGAAAAGAAGTAGTTGTAGGAAGGAGCCAAGTCTGGTGACTACGACGGGTGGAGCAAAAGTATCCAGCCAAGTGGAGAAATGTTGTCTCTGACCGCTTTCACTGTGTTTGATAGGGCGTTGTCGCGATGCAAATCACTTTTCCGCGTCTTGTAGCCCACTCTGGTCGCTTTTCGATCAATGCATGGTTTACATTGATCACTTGTAGAAGGAAGCGAACGGTATTAACTGTTTCATCTGGTTTCAGAACCTCGTTGTACCTATCACCCTTCTGATGTAACAAAATGTACAGCATTGTCTTTCTTTCAAAGCGATTGGGTCTTACGGTCGATGTTGATGGTTGGCCTAGTAAAATGTTGCCAGGATTGTTTTAAATTTGTTATAATGTGAAAGTTTAGTGCCTGTAATTTCAATTTTGACATTAAACTACAATAATGTGTAAGTATTCCGTGTTCTTTTTGTACCAAAACAAACTGAATTTTCAGTGAATAAAAAATCAAACCGAAAACTGAATTCGACCCGAAATTGAGTATCTAATACAAATGCGACTTTGCCAATTTTTGGGATTCATGGTTTTAGGAAACTTTTTGTTCAACATGATGTAAATCACAAAAAGATTCAACCGCCAGACCAAGCGACAGTTGACAAAATACAGATTTCTAATTCATCGAAAACGAACCAACAGACAATTTCCTTTTAGATATTTATCAAATGATCGCTTTATTCTTTCTGAAACTCTAGTTTTTTGATGATCGCGTGCAATAATGCTTACGTCTGTGTGCTTGGGGGTTTATATAAAATGTATACATTATTTTTGGACGAAACCTCAGGCGAATCGATACCAAATGTGTCATTTAAGTTACAAACAAAATTCTATCTAACACTTTAATCCAAGATGAAAACCACCAAAAACAGACACCTCTAACATATTATATTTTAATATGCGATATATATATTTTAATATGCGATGAATTTCATATTAAAATAAAAAATGCAGCAGACGATGAAACAAAAACACAACACACTCACTTATATAACGAACATCTACTGACTGTCGAACTAGCTCAAAAAATGATGAAAGTATCCAACCAAGTATCCAACCTTTGAAGCGGTAATTTATAATATGCATAAAGCAATAAGCTTTCCCAAAATACCAACAAACAATGTGTATAATAAAAGGCAGTTGTCATTATATAATAAAGGGGTACATAAAAGGTCTACTAACATACCTCTTTCGTGTGGAAAGAGGGAACTGCCCGAAGAGAGACGCAGAAGCTGGTTCTTGCCTTAAGAAATTCATTGAGAAACATTTGCCTCCTGGTATAAAGGAATTAGTCGTATGGTCTGACTCTTTGAATATAAAACCAAGGACGGAGCATATGATTCTGTAAGTGGGACCGAAATGGTAGCTGCATATGGCCGACTACTGTTTCCGGTTTAGCAGTGGCGTAGGGTAGTATGAATAAAAACAATAAACTGATAAAAAGTCACAATTGTTTAAAACAATAAATTATTGAAGACTTACTAGATACTGCAGAGAAATGTAAACATTTAAATTAATTAAAAAAGTCTATTTTTTCAAAGAGTAAAGTGTCTTTTATGTGGTCAATACGACAAAAAGTTATTAAGAAATTGGAATCTTCTGCCATAAAATCATATCATTTTCAAAACTTGGTTAGGTAATTAATTGCATCTTACACCGAGTTAATGTTCATATTGAAATTATGTATCTATATATATATTTATATACACAATTCACAATTCACCTTGAATTCACCTTGATGATCTTGAAGTGGGAATTAATATAGAACGAGGTGTACGGCAGGGTGACGCAATATCGCCTATTCTTTTCTCGGCTGGCCTTGAAGAAGTATTCCGTAAACTGGATTGGGAACAGGATGGTGTAAAGATCAATGGTGCAAACTTAAACCATCTTAGATTTGCAGATGATATTATTCTCATTTCACAAGACCCAGAGGAGCTGCAAAGACGCATACAAGAACTGCAAAGGGCTGGCGAACCATTTGGCTTGAAAATAAACCTGAAAAAGAGTCAGGTTATGTTCAATAACTTCGCTCAGGACAGAAGAATTTCAGTTCTAGGAAGGGATTTAGAGATTGTTTAAGAGCAGACTCCCTGTCTGTTTAAGAGCAGACTCCCACTTTGCCTGAAAAGAAAAGTATTCGATCAGTGCGTTCTACCCGTTATGACATACGGAAGTGAAACCTGGACACTCACATCGCAATCAATTCAAAAACTTCGGGTGGCACAGAGGGGAATGGAAAGATGTATGCTTGGCATTACCAGACGAGTCAGAAAGTCCTGCCCATGGATCAGGGAACAAACAAAAGTCTGTGACATCATTAGAAGAGTAAAACAGTTGAAATGGAGATGGGCAGGCCATATAGCGAGGCGATGGAACGACAGATGGACCAAGGCAATCCTGGAGTGGATACCGCTTGATCGCAAACGTCCGCGAAGAAGACCGAAAGCACGATGGATTGATGACATCGTTAAGTATATTGGACCCGAGTGGCAGAGGAAAGCCCAGGACCGTGAAGGTTGGAAGCATGCTGAAGAGGCCTTCATCCTGCAGTGGATCGATGCGGGCTGATGATGATGATATATATATATATATATATATATATATATATATATATATATATATATATATATATATATATATATATATATATATATATATATATATATATATATATATGAACATTTTTGTTAGGTGTTTGACCGGGAATGAGCTCCACCCATCCTATATATAAAAGTAAAGTTTTGGGATTAGAGGCGCATCAGCAACTGAGAAGGCTATTTAGCAACTGGACCTACAGCTTAACGTGGGTTTCGAACCACGGTCATCAGCTACCGAAAACCCCGGTCAGCACGCCCCTCGGGCTATCAACCCTTGGTTTTGTGCTTAACCGAAAGTATCTCGAGAAGCCTACCGACTGGCGAGTGACCAAGGTAGAAAACCTCCCAGAAGGCATCTGGCCTTACCCAGCCTCGAACTGGCGTGACTGAGGGGTGATTCCTTGTCAGATTTTACATTCTTACCTAGAAACATTCACAATAATTTTAGAAAAACTTTTTTGCCTAGTAGGGGATTCGAACCCGGTCCGCATTAACTGTACGATGCAATTAATTTCATCTTACACCGAGTTAATGTTCATATTTATATATATATATATATATATATATATATATATATATATATATATATATATATATATATATATGAAAAAATATGTGAAAAAATACGTTTTTAATTAAATTAAGTAAGTCTTCATTAATTTAATACAGTAACGATAATTATACAATAATTTAAGTTAAATCGATTTCTAGTGATTCTGACGATTTCTCTCTTCAAGGAAACACTCCACATTTAATTAATCAAGCTGAATTAAATGATCTTATAAGAGATTTACAATTATCCAGATCTAAAGCAGAGCTTCTTAGTTCTCGCCTACAACAGTGGAATTTATTAAGACCAGACACGAAAATTGCGTTGTCCAGAAACAGGAGCAAAGTTTACTCAGAATTTTTCAAAAGAGAAGGGGAATATTGTTATTGTACTGATATTCCGAGACTTTTTGAAGCGATGAATCAAAACTATAATAAAACAGAGTGGTGCTTATTTGTAGACTTTTCAAAACATAGTCTGAAAGCTGTTATGTTAATAAGAAACCGTCTATGCCAATATGACACGCAGTGAATTGTGAAGAGAGCTGTGAAACGATGTGTACTTTAATGAATTTAATGAAGAATGAAGAACACCAATGGAAAGTGTGCAGCGACTTCAAAGTCATCAGTTTGTCGGTGGAATTGCAGGGTGTTTACGCAAAATACTTTTGTTTCCTTTGTCTGTGGAATAGCAGGGCCAGCTAGCGTCAATATGTAAAATAAAAAAACCTATTCGGAACGAGTTTATTCCGGGCAAAATAAACATTAAATATGACTCCTTGGTAGGTCCAAAAGACATTATTCTACCTCCTTTACACATTAAATTGCGCCTTATGAAATACTTTGTGAAGCGGCTAAACAAAAATAGTGATGCTTTCCTGTATTTACAAAAAATCTTTCTAAGTATTACAGAAGCAAAACTGAAAGAGGGGATATTTGTTGGCCCACAGATCCATAAAGTTGCAAAAGATCCTCAGTTTGAAAACCTTTTATCTGTCAATGAAAAAGCTGCTTGAAAGTCATTCAAAATTGTTGTCGAAGAATTTTTGGGAAATAAAAAAAAGTGAAAATTATAAAGGTATGGTTACGGATTTAGTAAAAAATTTTCAACAGATGGGAGTGAACATGTCATTGAAGCTTAATTTTCTGCACTCGCATTTGAGTTTTTTCCCTGAAAACTTAGGAAGTATGAGTGATGAACGGGGGCAACGTTTTTACCAAGTTTAAAAGAATTTTGAAGAACGACATCAAGGATTTTGGGATGGAAACAAGATACGGGATTACTGTTGATCCATTAAAACAGAAACCGATCCGTATAACTATAAAAAGAAGACGAAAATTAGCCATTTTATTTTTTTTTATTTTTCTTACTAAGATTTTTTTTCCATTTTTAAGTAAATAAATATTTCTAAAAGCAGATGTGAAAGCAGAATGTTTTTAATATTATTTCTGGATAACCCTTACCTAAATAAACAATCAACAACTTTCAGCTGGGGTTTAAAAACCATGTAAACTAGTGTAATCATTACCCGACGCACCTGGTATAGTGGAAACTATTAAATATATCAGTTTCTCAATTATTATCATAAAACAAAAATACAGCTAACAAATATGTCTGTTGGGAAGATGGATCTTGGTTCTTTTGATGAAGTTAGCTTCATCCATCAATTATAAAAACGTCAGAAAAATCATCACCCTATACACACATATACATTATTTCTGAAATTGCAAAAATTAAGTTTGGTCTACAGTTCTGTTTTGTTACTGTCGATATCGTTTCTGTCAGATATATGTCCTGATTTGTAATTGTAATGACGGCCGATAGGGGTCGATAATATCGGTCTTCGGCCATTCAGTCTCGCTGTCGTATAATTGCACGCCCGTAGCCAATATTTTCACGTTTCGCTCTTCCGGTAGATGTTTTATTTACACAACGAGGCACGCTAGAACTGAAATATGCAAAATAATTTTTTTCGTTGATTTCTACGCGGTGCTGGCCAAGGACTAACCATCCAGACGTAATGTAATCGAAGACATTCCATCGTTTGACTGACATTTCATTTAATAGACTCCAGAGTACCGTCTGGTAATGTTCGTCTTATCTTCCAAATTGATCTCAATCGTTACGTACATACACAAAGAGAAATGCTTGCGTATGATTTTGTGACAGTTTTCAGAATTTTTTTTTTTATTTCTCTTGGATGAAGCTATTGGGAATATTTAGCATTGTTTTCTTCTTAGTCTTTGATATGTTTAAACCTTTAATTTATATCGTTAGTATAGGGTTAAATATACTACGTGACATAGAAATCCGAACACACAGTAAAAATACACTACTGCACTAAATACCTGCATAAAAATACACTACTGCACTAATAACACTACTGCACTAAATTACCGGACAACGCGTGACGTTTACGTGACATTTACGTGACGTTTACGTTTGAATTTGTAACTGCCCTTTCAAGGCATGCTATGTAAACAAATGATTTATATAAAAAAAACACATAATACCATTAATTTCAGAAATGATACAGATAATTTAAGTTGTATATATAATAACATTATTAAATAATAAATTTTCATAATTTTTTATTTTTATAAATTCCATCTAATATTCCACATAACAAATTCAAAACAATTAGGTTATAATAAAAAACAAAAATTTAAAAGGTGAAAGAATTGTTAATTATGTCAAAGTCAAACATGTCGTTTAAAATTTTTTTTTAAAAAATGATCACATATTTAAAAAAAATTAAAAATTAATTGTTTGTTTTAATATTGGTATGTTTTTAAATGTAAGTTTGTGTTTTTTATAAAAGTTATATGTATTGTAGAATTATTCTGAGGATGGTTCTTTGTTTGAACCCAAAGGTTAATAAAAAATAAAAAATTAATTACTGACCGAAAAACCTAATAAATAAAAAAAATAATTATATATATATATATATATATATATATATATATATATATATATATATATATATATATATATATATATATATATATATATATATTCATTAATGAAATAAAAAGCTGTTTTCATATACTACACCGTTTTTGCAGATATAATTAATTCTTGTAGTGTAAATAGTAGTCAATAAATAAAGCAAAGTATTAGATATAAACTCGAGAATAAACTCTTTACAACAAAAAGTTTTACAACTAAAAAAATAAATTTCTAGAGTAAATGCTATGAAATGTTTTTATCAAAACAAAATAAAAAAATTACATATTTTAAACAGTTCACTTCAATTGTTTGAACAGCATTTGGTAGTAGTCTCACTTTTACCTTAGATGTTCGATCAAAACAGTCCTCATGATGGGAACATAAAAATCTACTGCGGTTTGAAATAAAGGGTTTTTTATTAAAAGTACACTGTTTTCTTCTATTTGGAATCTTTGGGAAATCTTGAGAAAATATAAGAGAAGTTTAATAACATGAAATCCAAATCACAATGGAAGTAACATTCACATTTACTAGTATAATAATTTCTGAAAAGGATTTTAAAAAAAGGTAACACTCTGTATGATTAGTTATATTTTATAGATTATATGAGTAATGTAATATGTTTTATACGTCAAAGGAAAACTAAAAAATTATCAGAATTTTTAAGGCCCGGTATCTCAGAAAACTAAACATTTTAGAACATACAATAAAAAGTTAAGTTCTAAAAATAATCCCTATCTTGAATAAGATTAATTATATTATTTTACCTAAATTACAAGCGATACGTTTACTTCGTAACCTTAAAATGTCATTGAAACAAAATACGTTTTTATTATAGTATTAATATGTATTTACATTAGAACACACAAAAAGTGTATTCCAGTACACTTATTCGGCACATATTATTGATTAAAACACTCGAAAATTGCACAAATCTACTAATAAACTTCGAAGTTGTTGACACCAACTATCAAAATTCTAAAACAACGAGTCATCTGTGGTGTTCCAACATGCCCGTTTCCGTCTCCATTTAAACGTGCATTAACACAAGAAAGGCTCCTTCCTGTTGGTTTTATATTCAAAGGTCTGACTTATGTAGCGCGCAAAATAGAAACATTAAGATTGTATTAATGCTGAAAGCCGTTTTAGAATCTAATCTCATAAATGATTTCCATTCATTAATGATTTCATTAAAACATATTTATTTCAAGTTACTCTGGCCATAGTTATCTTTCAAGTGACACAGATTCGGTGAAATAGCGAGAGCCCTACAATATCAGATCAGAATATATCCTTTGAATGAGTATAGGTCATAGTAATATAAGAGAGTATAGTATTATAAGTAATATATAAGTAGTAATATAAGAGAGTACAGTAACGAGAGTATAAGTATAGTGAAGAATGAGTAGTAAGCGTCACAATTGCCCTAGAAAACGCTTTGTGTGAAAAAAAGATAATTCTTCTGAGCACAGTAGAAAAAAGCATTGTGAATAGAAAGACAGATTTAAACGGCGAAAAAATTAGCTGGCTGAAGGCAAAGATAATAAAAAAGGATAGTCCATATTTTATATTTTTAATATACATACTTGAAGAAGAAGAATATAAAGAGATAAATATAAAGGAACAATTGAGAAGAAGAAAGCTTTCACAGTTGTGTTTTGTTGTGCCAAAACTGAAAGTATTGTATCCAAAAGGCAAAGCTATATCAAAAAACTTGCTGATATTAACAGATTAAAACTTATTCCAGCAGACGTTAGAAACTTCTATGAAAACCTTCAATCGAGCAACTTCGATGATGTGGACGGATTTAGACGAACTGTGGACTTTGAAATAGAAGACAACAGCGATGATGTATAAACATAATATACCTTAATATTGTTATTATTAGTAAATGTTTTTCCAGTTAAATAAACACATTTATTGTAAAATATATAAAGAATAAAGAAAAAGACCCAAGCTTTATTAACAGCAAATTTTCAAAGAGCCAAGCGCCAAAATAATCAAAAATCTGTTTTGGCAAAAAATATTTCGTTTTGAAAAACTGACATGAAATAAAACGAAAAATATAGCATCTTATCCACTGTTGCTATTTTGATAATAACTAGTACCTGATTTTTTAATAAAGTAGAACTTTACACCTTAATTACTCCAAAGTTTAAAAATGTCGCTTGGTTCCTTTTGGTATTACGTTTATCCGGTTATTTACCTGCCTATTAAAATATTTTCTTCTTTCTGCAATATATATATATATATATATATATATATATATATATATATATATATATATATATATATATATATATATATATATATACAAAGCTGTGGGATAAATAGTTTTCAAGATACGGCCGCGATCCATCCTTAATGGGACACCTGGTATATATATATATATATATATATATATATATATATATATATATATATATATATATATATATATATATATGAGGTAAGAAATAATGACAACTGCTCTTGTAATAACGACAAACGACATAGTTTCCCCAACGTGTTAAGAAGACAAACCCTTCGAGACTCCTTAAACACCCCCCTGCCATTCCACCACTCCACCCTACATTCTTCGGGTGGTTTTTCCGTATGTACGAATGCCGCTTAGATACGATCGTAATTTCTGAGATATTTTTGGTGTGTCTGCTGTCACTGGTCGATAGTCCGGCAGCTGGGCCTCGCGGCTTACGAACCGCATCCGCGATCGCTCGATAAGATTTCGAACCTATCTTGATGCGGTTCATTTCAAAACCCTTTCAAATATTTACGGTTGTTTTCGGAACGTTCTCCGACGTCCCACGCTACCGGCGACCGAAGAAAATCCTTCGGTTTCTAATGATTGCCAAGATCAACGAGAAACCGTTTTAATGACAGTGCCCACAGTTGCTTCTTTTAATCCTTTTTAATTTAATTGATAGCACGTGAAAACCTGTAGGATTTATGTATATATACCTTGAAATACATCCCATTCTTGACAAAAAATCCTTTCCCATCTCAGTCTTGGACGTCCAATTGTATTTTTTCCTCGTGTTTTCGCTTCATGGAGCTGCTTTGCTAATCTCTCTTCATTCATTGTTTGGATGTGTCCTAGCCAGCTATTGGTTTCGTTTCCGGTTGTTTCATTACTGTCGTATTTCTCACTCTACCCTTTCTTGTAATTCCCTCTATTTTGCGTAGGAATCTTATTTCTAGAGATGTAATTCTACTTTTGTTTCTCTTTGTTAAAGTCCAAAATTCGCTGTCGCATATCATTGATGGTCTCACCACTTTCTGATACAGCTGTGCTTTTACCTCTTTCGGCATCTCTCTTTTTCTTAGGAATGTTTTTTTAGGGGGTTTTGCTTTTCCTATTTTTTCGTTCATTTCACCGTCCATTTTTCCGTTTCCTTCTATTATTGTGCCTAAATACTTATAGTTTCGGACTTGTTCCATTACCTTCCTATCAAGTACAATTTTATGTTTTATTTTTGTGCCTACAATTACCATTGTTTTCCTTTTGTCGATATTTATTCCCATGTGTATTTTTCTTAGCTCTTCGTTATGTATCGCTAAATTATTTCTTCAAAATCTGCCATTAGGACTATAGTATTAGCGAACAGTAATTCTTTTGTTGCCACTGTTTTCATTTTCTTGTTATTTGCTTTATTATTTTTTACAGCATTGCCAATAAGTACTAAAAATAACACTGGGCTCTTTACGCAGCCTTGTCTTAGGCCGATTCTGTCTCAAAATCTGTGGCCTCATCGCTTTGCTTTCTTAATTTATTCTTGTTGTTGTATAAGCCTTTAATCATCTTTATAAGACCCTCTTCTGTTCCTTTTTTCTTTAGCCTTTTCCAGACATTCCTTCTTTTTACTCAAATGCATTTTTCAGCTTAATGAAACAAATTTGGATTTCGGTTTTTTTTACAGTTTTTCTCCTAGTTGTTTAATTATAAATATCAAATCTTGTGTGGTTCTAACTTTTCTAAATGCCATTCTATGATTTCTCTAATGTTGCTCCTAATTTTTCGCTCAATCTTCTATTCTAGTAAATATTTTTCCAAATAAACCTGTTAGTGTGATCCCTCTATAGTTTTTACATTCTTTGATGCCTCTTTTTTTAAAGAAGGACAATATTATACCCATATCCCAGTTTGTTGTTTTTTTCCTTCTTATTATTATATCGTTTTATAGTGACAAAAATTGTTCCTTTGCTGTTTGTCCCAATATATTTCAGCATTGCTGCTGTGATTTTGTCTTGCCTTGGAAGACAAAATTATATATTCATTTTTTCTTAAATATATAATTTAATATATTTATTTAATCTATCTAACCTTACCTAGGGTTGAACTGACGTGTCTGAAAATTTAAGGAAAAATTGGGGAAAATCGTTTTATTTAAATGCTTTTTCTCTTTCTGTAGACAGAATGTTAAAACAGAATAGCTAATTTTTAGTTAGTTCAGTGCTCGAACTGATAAAATATTGTGTTGTGTTTTTGTGCGTTTGCCATCGATCTACATCAGTCATATTTTTCTGACATTGTGCCATCAAACCTTCATTTATTCTTTTCATTGCTGGATTTTATGTCAAGTAAAATTTTATATTTCATATAAATTTTTATATTTCAAGTCAAAAGTACTGTTTTTGTTCAAAAATTCGGTTGTTTCGAGTTCAAATTCTGTCCAGGAGACTAATTTAATCTACTAGTCATGGCTATTAGTATTGGTAACGATCGCAAAAAGGCCTCTAATAGTGTACAATTCGTGCCCATATCTAGACCAAGTTGAATGTCGTCAAGGTTGCTTCCAAATTAGCCACTCTTTATTTTACAAGCTTTTCAAAAGACTAAGGGTTGCAAAAAGCAAAAGCTTGCTAGTTTGATATTCACCTTTAGATGTTAATTTCGTTGCTTTGTAATGATCTTGAATCTTGAATGTCAATTTGCAAGTCGGCAAAATGACGATTATACACGCATGTTTTTACAAGAAGTTAAATGATAAAGGCTATTGAAATTATATTTAAAATTTGTCACGTTTTCAGTGTGGTTTTAATTTTATTACCAGCTATATCTTTTAGATTAATTTAAACCCAGATATGTAGGGGAGGTAGGCTAAAATCTGTTGCTACGTCTTCACTGTGCCACTCATAACAGTCACTTGGTGGTCAAGGCATGTTTCCCTCCGGTTGTCCTTTTGATCCTTTGAAAAGATTTTCGGGACCATTTTCGCCCAGATTTTCTTCATTCCTGACCGCCAATCGACGATCAAAACGCACAAAATTCCGACCCTCTGGAAGTTTGAAACGAACAGAGGTATGTGGAAGTACGGATGAAAGTTTTCTGTTATTCAACTATCTCTCTCTTCAAATATCTACCTACAAAGTTGTATATATATATATATATATATATATATATATATATATATATATATATATATATATATATATATATATATATATATATGGTCATGACCAACGATAAAACAATATTTACCAATTGTACTGTCCTTAACAATTTTAATGTTGGAAGTGACCACCGAATGGTACGAGCAAAGTTAGGATTAACTGTCGAAGAGAACGCGAAAGAATGGTAAGATCAAAGAAGGGCAAAGTGGATTCTGGGAAATTGCTGGTGAGAGGAAACGATTTTGAAATTGCTTTGTCTAACCGGTTTGCTGTGTTACAAGATCCGGAGGAAGTGGAATTATCACTTCGAAATCGCCAACAATGTACTTCAAATGGCTGCTTCAATAGCACTAGAAGAAAAATGTCTCAAAGAGACAAAAATCTCTAGTGAGGCCATTGATTTAATGAAGAAACGGCGGGAAATGAGAAATTCAGGAAGTCCTTTTGGCAGGGTCGAGTACACTGAGCTCTGCAAAACTATAAGAAAACGCATCAGAGAGGACACACGTCGATTTAACATGCAGCTAGTGCAAAAAACCCTGGAAGAAAACAAAGGAATTAACAAGGCTAAACAGAAGCTGAGAAACAAAAGAACGCAAATATATGGCTTAAGGCATATAAGTGAGGATGGCAAAGTATGCAAGGAGTGTACGCAAATATTAGAGGTTATCAGAAAATTTTATTCCCAGTTATATGAAGATCAGAATCAATCAAAGACAACTATACCCACGGAAGAACAAATGCCAGATATCCTAGTGGAGAAGGTAACAAATGTTACAGAATCGATGAAAAACGGCAAGGCTCCAGGAAACGACAATGTAACTGTCGAAATGCTAAAAGCTGGTGGTCGGACGTTACATAAAACACTAGTAAAATTATACTCAAAATGCCTTAAAGAACAAAAAGTACCTGACTTATGGAAAAATGCAGAACTGATCCTTTTACATAAAAAGGGAGCACAGCAAGATTTAAAGAATTACCGTCGAATAAACCTCCTATCAGTAATGTACACAGTTTTCACTAAGATAATTTCTAAAAGAATATTAAAAAAACTGAATGACGCACAACCAAGAGAACAAGCAGGATTCAGAAGTGATTCAGCAGAAGAGTACAGCAGGGTATAGAAAGGCATAATGAATCAAAGCATGCAATACTACCCCTGCTTAGCCAAGGGGTAGATTAAGCATTTGTAAACCTATTAGGATCGATATATGATGGAGCTGCAGCCACAATTGACCTTGATGATCTTGAAATGGGAATTAATGTAGAACGAAGTTTACGGCAGGGTGACGCAATATTGCCTATTCTTTTCTCGGCTGGCCTTGAAGAAGTATTCCGGAAACTGGATTGAGAACAGGATGGTGTAAAAATCAATTTCTCCTTTTTCCTTTCACAAGACCCAGAGGAGCTGCAAAGACACATACAAGAACTGTAAAGGGCTGGTGTACCATTTGGCTTGAAGATAAACCTGAAAAAGGGTCAAGTTATGTTCAATAACTTCGCTCAGTACAGAAGAATTTCAGTTTTAGGAAGGGATTTGGAGATTGTGGACAGCTTTATATATCTTGGGCAGAGGATTTCAATGGAGGGAATACTGCCCGGGTGGTGGAACGGCATGTTAAATGTGGCTTATAGGCATTTGACAGGCTCACCATTGTGTTTAAGAGCAGACTCCCACTTTGCCTGAAAAGAAAAGTCTTTGATCAGTGCGTTCTACCCGTTATGACATACGGAAGTGAAACCTGGACACTCACATCACAATCAATTTAAAAACTTCGGGTGGCACAGAGGGGAATGGAAAGATGTATGCTTGGCATTACAAGACGAGACAGAAAGTCGTGCGCATGGATCCGGGAACAAACGAAAGTCTGTGACATCATTGGAAGAGTAAAGCAATTGAAACGGAGATGGGCGGGCCATATAGCGAGGCGATGGGATGACAGATGGACCAAGGCAATCCTGGAGTTTATACCGCTTGATCGCAAACGTCTGCGAAGAAAACTGAAAGCACGATGGATTGATGACATAGTTAAGTATATTGGACCAGAGTGGCAGAGGAAAGCCCAGGATCATCCTGCTTCATCCTGCAGTGGATCGACACGGGATGTTCGGAAAAGCTTCCACGGTCGGTAATATTAGAATTACTAGGTTCTCGAATAGAACCGCGATTTATATTTGTAAAATATCGACGTTTCGGCTTCCACTTTGAAGCCATTATCAAGAGAGTTGATTTACCCCATGACTTCAATCTGCCTACTTTCCAGAGTTCACAATATGGCCAGTTGACTTGGTCGTGCCAGTTGACCAAGTATGTATTCATGTATGTACACAGTACATACAAGTAGACTTCAAGCTGATTTATATTTGGTAATGGAATGTTTTGGTAAAAAATTATATTTTCTGGTGCTATAATAATTATTGGAATACCTACATATTTTATTATTTACTAGGAAAATCAGGATATGCCAAATATTTGTGCTAGATATAAGTAAGATAGGTGTCAGTTCAAGATTTTACAGTTTTCTAAGAAATTGTAAAGCCAAAATGTTTGCAAATATGAAAGAATTAGTTGTTTTATGGGTCAAATTTAATTCTTCTCTGATCATTCCTGACAGCCAACCGACTATCAAGACGCACAAAATCCCGGAGTTTCTAGCCATTTGAAACGAACAGAGGTACGTGGAAGTACGAATGCAAGATTTCTCGTACGGATGAAAGAATTTAAGTACATTTTCAGGATTTTTTGCAGTTGCAACGGATCTACAATCTATTCTCGGCTTTCTGAGAATACCTTGAATCACCTGAAAACCTGAATCTCTGACAATAAAACTGTTTAAACGGAAGTTTTGCGAAAGTTTCTGTTGCACTTTGACCAAGTCTAAAACAAAGATGATAGCGCACTGATGTTCAAGTCACTCATTCTCAGAACGCACTACAAAAATACGGTTCGCGAAAAAAATTGCTTCTGACTCTAGGTAGATTAAAACAGCATTAACGACGCAGCACATGTTATCCCTCCTCCTCTCTAAAGGGGAAGCCTTGAAAGGGAAGTTTCTAGATCCAGCGCACGGCATCAACCTAATTATTTTATTTTTACGCCTCGTATATAAAACATTTTACAAATCCCATGAGCTTTGGAAGTCCACCATAATTGCCATTCATTGAAGAACGAGTTAGATTAAAACATGCTTTAAAACTTATTTATATGCTTATCTTGAACAGCTTTAATGACAGTGTAAATTCAATCTTCTAATCATTTTAATTTCGCTGATACCAAGTGAAAATTGACTCCTCTCCTTCGTCGACGAGATTTACATATATGTTAATTTAATTGCGCTTGATTCTAGTAAAAGCGTGGTTTTCTCATTCGGCCTCAGAATTGCCCAACACCCGGTATAAATTCGGTTAATAAGACGTCGGGACCGTTACGTACCGCGTATTCTTTTTTAACGAAGCTCTAAACAGCACGAACCAATACCCGGGTCATTTGCACACAATGATCATGGATCGTTTATAAATCTGGTGTGCGCGGGACATCGCTGACCCTTGGCCGGTGACGACATCATCGACGTCTTTACGTCATTCCACATGCTTCTTTTTTTTTATCTGTGTCAGGATGATAACATTACTCAACTCTTGTACAGCTGAAAGATTACTTGTGCGTCATCAATTTTTATCTATAAGAATCAAATCAAAAATGAATAGTCAAATTAGTGCTAACTTTCATAATGGACGTGGTTGGTGCCTCGAAATAAGGATTGATTTGGATTGGATTGATTTAAATCCCCGATATATTTATTTGTATATATTTATAACATGAAATTATAAAACCTCCTGTTATAAATCGATAGTTTAGCGTAAAATTTCGAAGTATCTCATGAAATTGTAAAGTTTTATGTCATAGATCGATCGAAGAATCTTGTAGGTTAAAATTGTACGGACAATTTCAAGTTATCACGAAATTTTAGGGAAGTATCAATGAATTGATGATCAACAAACAATCAAAACATGATCATTTTATTTACTCTATAAATATTATTGTCGATACCAATTTTTATATGATATAAACGTTACCAAGGTATGGGAATATACAAATCATTAAAAAGTTGCATTACTCCTGTATGTGTATCAACAACAAAGTTATATTAATATTGTTATATGAAATTATTTATTTTTATCTCTGTGCCGTGAAGTAATATTAGTTACAAAATAAACAATTATATTTGTGGATTAATTATATTGTTGAATTTTGCTCTGATTGGACTTCTTCATTACTATTATATTCTAGGAATGAAATAATAGGCTTATGGAAGCTAAAATATGTTATAAATAATTTATATTCAAGTTTATTTGAATATCTAAATAATTTTTTCGCTGGTGCAGCACAAACTGTAAGTATTTTAAGTATTACACAGATCATATATAATAAGACACGCGTATTATATTAAAATGCCACACTGATTACATGCAAAACGTGGCCGATGACGACTTGAGCCGAGTATACACGATTCAGTGCGTCATCGACCCGAGCGTGACGGTTGACCTTATTCACTCATCAGCAAAAATGTGCGTAAATAAGTTTTCACTTCAATAATTTTCCTTATATTTAAATAATTAGGTAAACTAATAAGTTCATTAATCAACCATATTATCTATACAGTTATATATCCTCATCTGATTCTGACGAGGAACTTTAATTTGCGTTCATTTGAGCCCATAATGGCTCAACTTCAACATTGATAATGTGTTGTTCACAGATAAACCAGTCTTCAATTAATTTCCCTGTAGGTGCTAAAGACTTTTCCCATACTTCTTTATTATTCTGTTCCAATGCTTCTTTCCATTTATGTTGTACCTTTTCAGCATTAAATCTATCTTTACTAATATATTTAAAATAATAAAACTACAATGCGGAAGTCTTAAAATTACATAGCTATGTTCTCTTTCTAGCTCATCCAATTATATATATATATATATATATATATATATATATATATATATATATATATATATATATATATATATATATATATATATATATATAATCCGACTTCCCCTCGGATGGCGTATATATGCAACGTTAGAATTCTTTGGATTGCGCCCAATGAGACAAAATCAAAAAAAAACAAAACGTTCATTTAGGCGGAGACGCAGGGTGTTCTGTGTTCCACATGAGATTGTGGAACCCAGCAGTTGGGTGTCTGATGACACTTAGCACTGTTGTCTCATTGGACGCAGTGCAAAGAATTCTAACACTGCATATATTCGCCATCCGACGGGAAGTCGGCGAAAAGTATGGGTTGTTGACTGTGGATGGGATATTCCTATTCTTGCCGAGAGAGCATATGTCGGTGCCCTGAAGAGTCTAAACATCATGAGACGAAACATGGAAGGAATGGGTGGGGCCCGTTCCCAGTAAAAATAATCAAGTAATAAACAAAATGTTCGTATATATATATATATATATATATATATATATATATATATATATATATATATATATATATATATATATATATATATATATATATATATATATACATGGTGTTAGGTAAACATGCGGCAAAAATTAAAGGGGTTATTCCTTGACTTATTCTTGGAATATTTTGTAGTATGATGATTTTTGAAAACCCCCTTTGTTTCGAAGATACAGGGCGAACAAAATTTACGACATTAACAACATTTTATTATCAAAAAGTACGTGTAAAGTTGCTCAACCTACAATAAATGTTCGAAATGACTTCCTCCAGCCTTGATACAAGCATTCAATCTTCTCGTCATTGACTGCCGAACTCTTTCAAACGCACTAGGGTCGTTTCTAATTGAGTTACACCCAGCAATTATCCGATTTCGCAAATCATCCAAATTCTTCAATAGAGTAGCGTAAACTAATGACTTCAGATATCCCCAGAAGAAATAATCCAGGGGGTTTAAGTCCGGGGATCGAGCAGGCCATGTGTGTGGCCCACTTTGACCAATCCAGCGATATCCGTATGTTGCTATTAAAAAATCACGAGCAGTCAAACTGAAATGTGGTGGTGCACCGTCGTGCATAAACCACATTTCATGCCTTGTTTGCCAATGGTACATCTTCCAGAAACTCAGGCAGCGTTGCTTCCAAAAGTTGCCATACACCTGGCCAGTAAGTCTTTGTGATAGAAATACCGGTCCAATTAGATAGTCGCCTACAATTCCAACCCAAACATTCAAAGAGAACTGATGTTGAAAACTATCTTCGCATAAGTCATGCGGATTTTTATCTGCCCACACATGGTTATTATGAAAATTCCTTATTGCGTTTCTTGCGAAAGTGGTTTCATCGGTGAAAAGGATTTGTGTCAGGAATAGAGGGATGCGAAGTAAAGTTTGCAATATCCATTGACATAATGCAATACGTGGAGGAAAATCAAGAGGTAGTAGTGCCTGAACGCGTTGAATGTGGTATGGGTACAAGAAATTGTCCTTAAGAATTTTCCAATTTGTCCAGTGACTCACATTCAAAGTATTTGCAATTTTTCGCGTAGAACTACAAGGTTCTTCAGCTATCATGTCCAGCACATTCTGTTTCAATTGTACCGTTCTTACAGTCAGTGATCTTCCTGACCCTTCAGTTCCTTTCAATGTGCCTGTTTCACGAAGACGTCGATGAATGTTTTCGAAGATTTTTCGGTCAGGGACATTACGGGCTGCAAATCGTTCACTGTACAATCGCCTAGCTTGTAATCCATTGCCATCAGAAAGTCTATACATGAAGTGCATGTCAGTCATCTCGGGGTTTGTATACATTATGATAGAGCACTTCACTCACTATTTAAGACACGTCAAACAGCCAAACGTCACTCAATCTATGTAAACAAATGCGACCGATGAAATCCACTTAATAGATAAAACAGCCGTTCCAAATGAACGAGATCGAAAAAAAATGTTTTGTACTTGATAAACTCATTGACGTACATCCTACTTTTATTTACATTAATGGTTTCAACAAATATCGAATATGGTTGTCGCAAATTTTGTTCGCCCTGTATCTTCAAAACAAAAGGGCTTTTTCAAAAATCATCATAGGACAAAATATTCTTAGAATAGGACAAGGAATAACCCCTTGCATTTTTGTCGCATGTTTACCTAATACCCTATATATATATATATATATATATATATATATATATATATATATATATATATATATATATATATATATATATATATAAATCATCATCAGCATCATCAGCCCGTATCGATCCACTGCAGGATGAAGGCCTCTTCAGCATGCTTCCAACCTTCACGGTCCTGGGCTTTCCTCTGCCACTCGGGTCCAATATACTTAACGATGTCATCAATCCATCGTGCTTTCGGTCTTCTTCGCGGACGTTTGCGATCAAGCGGTGCGGGCGATGTGAGTGTCCAGGTTTCACTTCCGTATGTCATAACGGGTAGAACGCACTGATCGAATACTTTTCTTTTCAGGCAAAGTGGGAGTCTGCTCTTAAACACTATGTTGAGCCTACCAAATGCCTACCAGCCACATTTAACACGCCGTTCCACCTCCCGGGCGGTATTCCCCTCCATGGAAATCCTCTGCCCAAGATATACAAAGCTGTCCACAATCTCTAAATCCCTTCCTAAAACTGAAATTCTTCTGTCCTGAGCGAAGTTATTGAACATAACCTGACTCTTTTTCAGGTTTATTTTCAAGCCAAATGGTTCGCCAGCCCTTTGCAGTTCTTGTATGCGTCTTTGCAGCTCCTCTGGGTCTTGTGAAATGAGAATAATATCATCTGCAAATCTAAGATGGTTTAAGTTTGCACCATTGATCTTTACCCCATCCTGTTCCCAATCCAGTTTACGGAATACTTCTTCAAGGCCAGCCGAGAAAAGAATAGGCGATATTGCGTCACCCTGCCGTACACCTCGTTCTATATTAATTCCCACTTCAAGATCATTAAGGTGAATTGTGGCTGTAGCTCCATCATATATCGATTCTAATAGGTTTACATAGGCTCTCTCTAGACCTTGGCTAAGCAGTGCATCCATTATCGCATGCTTTGAGATGGAATCAAATGCTTTTTCGTAGTCGATAAAAGCCAAGCACAGTGGCATGGTGTATTCGTTGTGCCTTTCTATGACCTGCTGTACAACCTGGATGTGATCCATTGTACTGAATCCACTTCTGAATCCTGCTTGTTCTCTTGGTTGTGCGTCATTCAGTTTTTTTAATATTCTTTTAGAAATTATCTTAGTGAAAACTTTGTACTTCACTGATAGGAGGATCACTGATATATATATATATATATATATATATATATATATATATATATATATATATATATATATATATATATATATATATATATATATATATATATAGAAAAATTGTGAGGTGGGCGACACGCAGTGTGGAGAAAACTTAACCCGTTGAGAGTAGGCCCAATTTGAAGAAATGGGGACTGCTACCGGATAGAGTAGATATCCTGTGTTAGTCTGGCGCTGTCAATACTGATTTGTGACTTCTGATTTGTGTGAATCTAGACCAACCCTGCACATTTGATTAGCGAATTACGAAGCTGTATCGGCTGCAAATCGCTGGAAGAGTATTGTTTAACTGGACCCGGAAACCAAACCACCCATCCATAAGCCTGTTGATGTTTTGCAAAAGTTTTTTGAAATTGTTGCCAACTCATTTTCAGACCCCACTAGAAAAATTCGCACTCCAAAACAGAATTGCTACTGACCACAAAGTGACTCTAGAGAGTTTAAACTTGCAGTGAATACGCACCAGATGTTAACCTGCATTCCCTTTAAAAATGGTCATGGCCGACAGGGTAGATCGAGCTCTGCTTTATTTAGTTGCTTCTCACAATGTATAGATTCTCTTCCGGAATATTTTTAATAAGATTTTTAATGAACTTTAGAGGTGCTGTAATTTTGTTCATGCAATTACATGACATTTTTTTCCTTTGTCGTTTTAAAAAAATCTTCCTAGACACCAAGTCAGGAAGATATGATATGCGGTTCTACATTGCGAAACTGACTATTTTCGGCTTGTTCGTTCCTACTTCTTTGTTGCGCGAGCTCAAAAAACGAAAAAGTCAGCAATTAAATTTATACAAGGCGCACAAAAATAAATTAAAAATTTGACACAGGATCGATGTCTTCGGCCGATAACACCCTGATTAATACATCTCCGGGTGTCGGTCGTTTCTTTTTCCGATCGACGTGGCATTTTTTCGGACAAAACGTCCACCATTTCGAGCTTCATTTCCCAGAACGAATGCGGACGGCGAATTATAATTTCTGTCCGTCAATCACGGCAATCGCTCTTCGATTAACGCGGGATGGAACCCGCGCAGTTCGCTGTCTTTCGCCATGACCGAGCAGTTTTCGCGGAAAACGTCCGGAGAGGCTTCATCCAACATAGTCACTGACAAGTCAAATTTATTGCTAAATGAGTGGTAAGCTCACAAAGAATTATCCGACAGGAAATTTCTACGTTTTAACTCTCACATGACATGGTTTTTTGGTGCATAACAATAATTATCTGTAATTCTTAGTAAAAAAAAAATATAAGGTGGGGATATTTAATCTCATTAATTCTCAAACGTTTCATCAAATGCAGAACTTATTCGAGCCAGATTTTTTTCTCGTCGTATTCAAGGGTCGTTTAATAAATCTTTAGAAAAAGATAGAAAAACGAATTATTTTAATCCGTTGTTGTCACACGTCGAAATAATAACTTAACGGTCACACGTGGTCCAGCGGACCCCACGCAGAAAAACAGATCTTATTTGTGTTCTATTTTATGTATTGACTTAAATCTTGCGCCAAACTTCAATTTAACATTCCCTCTAAATAATCCAATAGTTGTTTTTCTTATGTTTTAAAAATAATCAAAAATCGTTAAGAAAAAAAACTCACGAAATTAAATTTTTTTTTACAAATAAATCGTAGATATTTTAATTTTTGCACTATCGAAAAAAATCGAACGGCGTTTTACTCGGGAAACAATATATTTTGAAGAAAAAAATAGTTATTTCATAAATTCTGAAAAAAGTATATTTATTTTGAAGTCGTTTAATAAATCCTTAGAAAAAGATAGAAAAACAAATTATTTTAATCTGTTGCGGTCACACGTCGAAATAATAACTTAACGGTCACACGTGGTCCAGCGGACCCCACGCAGAAAAACAGATCCTATTAGTGTTCTATTCTATGTATTGACTTAAATCGTGCCCCAAACTTTAATTTGACATTCCCTCTAAATAATCCAATAGTTGCTTTTCTTATGTTTTTAAAATAGTCAAAAATCGTTAAGAAAAAATGCTCGCGAAATTGTTTTTTTTACAAAAAAATCGTAGAAATTTAAATTTTTGCACTATCGAAAAAATTCGAAACGCGTTTTACTCGGGAAACAATATATTTTGAAGAAAAAAATAGTTATTTCATAAATTCTGAAAAAAGTACATTTATTTTGAAGTCTGAATTTACGAATTTCGGTCAATTTCGTAAAGTGAAAATGGTACATTTATACATGCAAAATAATGTAAAAAAGAGGTATTTTTATTTGGAAAATTATATATTTCATCGATGATAATATAAAAATAGAAATATTTTTAAGAAAAATGAGTTAAATCAACAGCGAGCACCACAATCGATGCACAAGTACATACGGTGCTCGAGCTGTTCGCAGGCAGGGCACTGTATTTTTTTCTTTCTATTCTTTGATCGTTGGTAAAGTTCACACCTTTTTTTGCTTGGCAACTCAACTCTTCCTTCATAAACTGCTTCTCTTTTGCCTAGAATTGTAACAATACCGACACGCAAACTCTTGCGAACCGCTTCATCATTGTATCGACTTTCTAAGAAAGGTTTCACGAAATACATACACATTTTATCCAAGCATTCTTTTGTTATTAATTTTTTATCTATGTCTTTATTCGCGTATTTACATTTCAGTAAAATACGTGAATTTACTGCAGCTTAATCAAGCATTCCCTGGAAAACTCGCATAGGCCAGCGATGAGTCTTTGTGTGTACTGTATGAGAATGGCAAGGCTAATCAAAATAATCTGTGCCATCTTTAGTTATATAGTCAAAGCACTATATATCCATAATATACTATAATTCATAAGTCCGATAATAGCTCGCAATTCCTCTTCATCTATGTGATGGTAGTATATCTGAAGATTAAGATTCTGTGCTATCAATGATATACAATGGTTTTCTATTTCAGTATTAGTATTTTCAACGATAATTTTTGATAATGTTAGGAGCAAAAAGCGTCATCCAAAATTCTTCGATAGTTTGTTAAATTAGTTGCTGGGCCAGAAGGTTTTGAAATGAACACTGGATCAACAATCGTAGTAAGATTACGAGTCGAATTACAACGTGTATACCTGAGTTAAATTACTACTTATATACAATTATATATATTAATGATATACCTGACCGACGGTTAGCGAGTTTTGTATCCCAAACAAAGCCGTTCTTTCTCCTTCTTAGAGCAACCTCGAACAGGGGATTCCAAAAAACGCTAATCTAACGACGCGTTTTCAGAATCGTTTTTTATTTCTTCATCTGCGTCTGTGTTATCTGAGTCATTTTGTATATCCGGAAACTCGGATTGGTCTGAGACATGGCCTTCTGTCTCTGAAATCTTGATCAATCCATCGTGCTTTCGGTCTTCTTCGCGGACGTTTGCGATCAAGCGGTATCCACTCCAGGATTGCCTTGGTCCATCTGTCGTCCCATCGCCTCGCTATATGGCCTGCCCATCTCCATTTCAACTGTTTTACTCTTCCAATGATGTCACAGACCTTTGTTTGTTCCCTGATCCATGCGCAGGACATTCTGTCTCGTCTTGTAATGCCAAGCATACATCTTTCCATTCCCCTCTGTGCCACCCGAAGTTTTTGAATTGATTGCGATGTGAGTGTCCAGGTTTCACTTCCGTATGTCATAACGGGTAGAACGCACTGATCGAATACTTTTCTTTTCAGGCAAAGTGGGAGTCTGCTCTTAAACACTATGTTGAGCCTACCAAATGCCTGCCAGCCACATTTAACACGCCGTTCCACCTCCCGGGCGGTATTTCCCTCCATGGAAAGCCTCTGCCCAAGATATATAAAGCTGTCCACAATCTCTAAATCCCTTTCTAGAACTGAAATTCTTCTTCCTGAGCGAAGTTATTGAACATAACCTGACTCTTTTTCAGGTTTATTTTCAAGCCAAATGGTTCGCCAGCCCTTTGCAGTTCTTGTATGCGTCGTTGCAGCTCCTCTGGGTCTTGTGAAATGAGAATAATATCATTCATCTTTACACCATCCTCTTCCCAATCCAGTTTACGGAATACTTCTTCAAGGCCAGCCGAGAAAAGAATAGGCGATATTGCGTCACCCTGCCGTACACCTCGTTCTATATTAATTCCCACTTCAAGATCATCAAGGTGAATTGTGGCTGTAGCTCCATCATATATCGATTCTAATAGGTTTACATAGGCTCTCTCTACACCTTGGCTAAGCAGTGCATCCATTATCGCATGCTTTGAGATGAAATCAAATGCTTTTTCGTAGTCGATAAAAGCCAAACACAGTGGCATGGTGTATTCGTTGTGCCTTTCTATGACCTGCTGTACAACCTGGATGTGATCCATTGTACTGAATCCACTTCTGAATCCTGCTTGTTCTCTTGGTTGTGCGTCATTCAGTTTTTTTAATATTCTTTTAGAAATTATCTTAGTGAAAACTTTGTACATCACTGATAGGAGGCTTATTGGACGGTAGTTCTTTAAATCTTCCTGTGCTCCTTTTTTATGTAAAAGGATCACTTCTGCATTTTTCCATAAGTCAGGTACTTTTTGTTCTTTGAGGCATTTTGAGTATAATTTTGCCAGTGTTTTATGTAACGTCCGACCACCAGCTTTTAGCATTTCGACAGTTACACTATCCTTTCCTGGAGCCTTGCCGTTCTTCATCAATTCTATAGCATTTGTTACTTCCTCCACTAGGATATCTGGCATTATATATTGTTCTTCCGTGGGTATTGCTGTCCCTGACTGGCTCTGATCTTCATATAACTGGGAATAAAACCTCCCGACAATCTCTAACATTTGGGTATGCGTCCTGCATACTGTGCCATCCTCACGCTTTAAAGCATATATTTGCGTTCTTCCGTTTCTCAGCTTCTGTTTAGCCTTGTTAATTCCTTTGTTTTCTTCCAGGGTTTTTTGCACTAGCTGCATATTGAATCGGCGCGTGTCCTCTCTGATACGTTTTCTTATAGTTTTGCAGAGCTCAGTGTACTCGACCCTGCCAAAAGGACTACCTGCATTTCTCATTGCTCGCCGCTTCTTCATTAAATCAATGGTGTCACTGGAGATTTTTGTTTGTTTGAGACATTTTTCCTCTGGTGCTATTGAAGCAGCCGTTTGAAGTACATTGTTTGCGATTTCTTCATATTGAACTGATATTTCCACCTCCTCTGGATCTTGTAACGCAGCAAACCGGTTTGACAAAGCAATCTCAAAATCGCTTCCTCTCTCCAGCAGTTTTCCAGAATCCACCTTGCCCTTCTTTGATCTTACCATTCTTTCGCGCTCTTTTCGACAGTCAATCCGAACCCTTTCTCGTACCATTCGGTGGTCACTTCCAACATTAAAATTGTTAAGGACAGTACAATTGGTAAATATTGTTTTATCGTTGGTCATGATGTAGTCAATTTCGCTTGTGAGCCCAGATGGACTTATCCATGTCCATTTTCTGCTGATATTTTTCTTATAGAATGAATTCATAATATATAGTTCTTGTCCTTCAGCAAAATCAACTAATCTGTCACCTCTATTGTCTCGCTCACCAGTTCCATATGGGCCAGTTGCACTTTCGTCCGTTCTTGTTGTTCCAATTCTGGCATTAAAATCACCCATCAGGATTTTGTACCCACATTTCTCCTTGTATAAAAGCTGGGCCACATCATCATAAAATTCCTCAATTTCCTCATCTTTATGGCTTATAGTTGGTGCATAAGCTTGGACGATTTGAAGCCTAAACTTTTTATTCAGCTGAATGACGCATTGGGCTAATCGGTCGGATGTACTTTCAAATTTTACCACACTGTCCTTCAGCTTTCGATTGATGAGGAATCCTATTCCGCCACATCGGCCATTTTCCGTACCTCGAGTGTAGAGTACGTGTCCAGTTGGTTCCAGTTTGATTAACTCTTCACCCTTCCTTCTTGTTTCACAGAGCCCAATAATATCCCAATGTATGTTGTCAAGTTCGATTAACAGTTCTTGCAATCGGGCCTCTGTTTTCATAGTCCGTATATTTAACGTTGCAATGTCAAAAGTCCAATGGCAGCCTGATCTAACCCGGTGATTCTTAGCACCGCATTCTTAGCACAGGTAGTTGCCCCTTGGCCTCCGGGGAATGAGGGCCGTGTTTGAGGTTGTACTGTCATATTTCAACATATTGAAATACCATGTTTAAGGTATGGACCGTAATCTGCCACGCTGGTCCAATGCGGGTTGGCAGATTTTGGATCATGTTAGTCTGAGGCCTCCGCTTTGACCTGTCCGCCAGGGGTGACCCTCCCAGGAGCATAGACTCCAGACGGCATAGCTCAATGCTTCATTGCCCTACTCAAACCCCTTTACCACGTCAAGGTCTGATCCACAAAGGGGATATATATATATATATATATATATATATATATATATATATATATATATATATATATATATATATCTATATATATATATATATATATATATATATAGATATATATATATATATATATATATATATATATATATATATATATATATATATATATATATATATATATATATATATATAATATCCATTATTTACTGCCGGAAAAAAATTAGTTTTTAGTTCGTGCATTAATACGTTAATAAACACGGTTTAACGCCATTAAACGATGAAATTTTTTTTTATTATGATTTTGCCACACTAAGACTACATGGGGTCTACTGGACCCCACGAAAAAACACGTCCGTACTAATCCGACTCTGCAGGTCAACGCCATGAATACCTTTGTGACGTGTTGAAACTTGTTGTATAGGGTTCAAACAATAACAGATGGCGCAATAAATCTAATTCCGAAAAGAGCCACAAAGTTTGTCTGGGATCCACTGGACCGCGTGTGACCGCAACGGGTTAAGTAGATTTTTTTATTTTTCGACATCATCTATTTTTAGCTCTATACACTTTTCCAAACGTGTTTTCAACCTTTTTCCTCAAAATAGGCATCCGTGTAATAATTAGAACTTTAGTTACATGATTTTGGCCATTGAAACTGTATAGGTGTGCATCCGTGCATTGCCTTGATGGAATAGGATCTTTTTCTTTTTGAAATAAGGACGATTTTTCTTGATTTCTTCGCTCAACCGGTGCAATAACGACGCATAATACTGTCCAGTTATTGTTTTTCTTTTTTTTCAACTAATCGGTTTGGATGATTCAGCGTGCAGTCCAAAAAACTGGCCATAACCTTGCCGGCCGATTTTGCCGTCTTTGCCTTCTTCGGAGCTCGTTCGCCTTCAAAAACCCACTGTTTTGATTGTCCCTTTGTCTCTGGAGTGTACTAGTTTTTCTATGTTTTGTTCACAGTGTTATGTATCGACACAGAAACTCTTATTTCCAGAGTAGTCACTTCCATTGGACGTCCCGAACGATGTTCATCATTTGTGAATGTACGGCCACGTTTAAACTCATTTACTCAATCATAAACAGGTGCAGACATGCCATGAACTTCCGACAACTGAGCTTTGATTTCTTCTGGTGTTAAGCCTTTTAAATATTAGTGTTTACTCACCATTTGAAACTCACTTTTTTCTATATTTCTAAATAAACAAAAGTGTCTTGCTTCATGCTTTCATGAAACCATGTGATGAATATAACTGAGACTTTGTTACAGGTATCTGGTGAATAATGATGCTTAGTAAAAAGAAACCATTTCCGATGCTAGGAGCGTTATCTCTTGGGCAGTACCTTCCAAAACTTCATTGTTGTTTAAACGATTTCAAATTAGAGTCATATTTTTTTCGTATGGTCAAGTTCGGACGCGCTAAAAATTACCCTGCACATGAATTTCTGCGACAGTCAGTATATAGTCTGGAAACGTGTTCAAAATAGTGTTCACTCACAAACACAACATGGTGAATGGAGAGACGTCGGGATGCATCTTTTACTAGATGACGAAACAGGCGCCGGTCCAATGACTACACGCGCCTTTTCGCTTATGTAAAGGTCATTAATACTGTAAAGTTAACATTTACGGTAATCGCGGCAGATGGATCAAGTCACGATCGTTGTTTTTGCGGCCGTCGGCCAGACGTACAATGCGTTTGCTCTATCGAAAAGTCGCATCTTATAAATTTGGCCTTTTTCTCGCATTGATGACGCCCCACACGTGTATCCTGCATCGTCTCGCCGATAGTATTTCAACCGTTTAGAGGAATAATTAAAGGTGGAAAAAATTAGCTTGTCTGCAGATTCTATCATAGTGGTGGGTAAATGAGAGAGAGAGACGCTTACTAGTGGGCTAAATATAAAAAGGGAAATATGTTGTATCTGATTTTGACGAGAAAGGAATAAAAAAGGGGAAAACGTGACGACTTAGGATAGATTAGCAACTTTAACTTAGGCCAAATCAATGAACTCTTATCAGAAAAAAGCCGTACATGAGATTACGTACTACTATGATCAAGAAGGAAGATGATTTTTGAAGTAAAACGCAAATTATTTAGTTATTCTTTCAAATTTATCTTGGCTCTTCAAAGTAATCATTGCAACATATCTATTCCATTCCGTTTTTCAAGTATTCGCAATAGTTTTTATACTCTGTTGCTTGTATTTCTTTCAAAGTCGTCATCTAGTTCTCTTGAATGGTTTCTGTTGACTCAAAATAACATCGACGAAGTGATATGTATTATATTATTATTATTCACGTATGGGCCCTGGTGGACCACGCGAACTACAGTTAGGGGCGTTTGTTGTAGTTAGCCTTCCTTTGCGCCCATACTAATTTCATTCTTTCGCTATGAACTTTTTACCTTTCGTCAGAACAAGTTGTTCTAGTCTTCCTACATTTTTCTCTCTGGCGAACCTTCCAAACGTTAACCTTGTGTCTGAAACATACTCTATCCTGAATTTCACTTTGTGTAATATTTGGTGATCGTAGGTCCTCTTTAATTACAGCAATCCATTTAATTATTTCTACTTTAGCTCTACTCTTATTTTCATAAAATTCGACTATTTGTCTAGTTACCCTACTTGGATTCATCCGTTTTATGTGTCCGTAAAACTTAAGTCTTCTTTTTCTCATATCGCTATGTATATCGGTGTATTATTTTCTCGAAGTCGGAATGTTGTGCTATTTATTTGTTTGGGGCCTAAGATTTTTCTTTCTTACCTCTCATTGTATTCGATGTCTCTCTTTCTGGCTTTCTGACATTCTGGTTTAATAACTGTGTTGTAATGTCTCAGTTTTGTGTTTTTAGATATGCATTTTTTGTTGTAAATGTTTTGTGTAATTCTCAATGCCGTTTCCATTTTTTGACATCTACCCTTATTGGCCGCTTTTTCCAACCCATTTTCCATGATTATTTCACCGAAATATTTGAATTGAGAGACTCCTCTGATGTCACCATATTTTGTTTTTAGAAATGGTGTTCTTGGTCTGTTGCAGGTCATGTATTGTGTCTTTTCAAAGGAAATTTGCTGGTCAAGGCTGGTCAATATACAAGGCCGACTTTTTTTCACGCCACTCGTGTATTACTTTTTCTAGAACACAGTTGGTTTACTTAATGTTGCTTTAATAATTGCCAACGTTTTCAGATCTAGTCCTTGATCTTTCAAGATTTGGAATAAAGATTCGCGATCAATAGAATCATATGCTTTTTTGAAATCTACAAATGTACAGATGAGATTTTTATTGTACAGTTTTTGATGTCTTAGGATCAACTTTAGATTCAGGATCTGTTCAGGGCAGGATCTGCCCGGTCGAAAACCTGCTTAATATCCACCAATTTTAGGTTCTAACTGTCCCTGTGCTCTGTCTAGTAGACATTGAGATAGAATCTTGTAACAAACTGGGAAAAGAGATATCCCTCTGTAGTTGTTTACATCCGTTCTATCTCCTTTCTTGTGTAGTGGATGGATTAGAGCATCTTTCCAATCTTCCGGAATCCGTTCGGTTCACCAAACTTCTTATAGAATTTTAGTTATTTCCTTGATTGTACCTGGACCAGCGGATTTCAAAAGTTCAGCAGTGATTCCATCTTCATCAAAAGCCTTGTTATTTTTAAGTCGCTTGATTTGCCTAATCTATATAATTTGTTTGTTTAGGGTTTAGTGTTGGTAATTTATTTAAGGGCTCAGGGCAGTTTAGTAGTTGTACAATATATTTCGCAAGTTCTTTGCTATTGTCTTGGTTATTTAGAGCTAATTGTCCGTTTTTCATTTGGAAGCAAAGACTTTGCGGTTGAAAGCCTGTTAATTTAGTTTTAAATGTTTTGTAAAAGTTTCGGATGTTATTTTTTTGGAAATCTTTTTCTCTTTATTTAAGTTTTCATATTTTCTTTTAATTTGTTTAATTAGCTTCGATGTTTCTTTTCTTATTTCCAAAAAGATATTATAATTTATTGCTGTTTTTGAAATTTATTGTTGTTTCCAATCTTTGAATGCTTTACTTCGGCTTAATACTGCTTGTTCTCAAACTTCATCCCACCACGGATGTTTTCTACTTTTTTGTAAAGGGACCAACTTTATGGCTTTTTTAATAATTTTTTGTTTCAATTCTTGCCAGTTCTGTGCTGGTTGATTATTAAGCTCTTCTGTTAGGGTTGGTTTTATTTTCGTAGGGTCAAACTTTGTTATTAGCAGTCTATTTTGAATAAGTTTTCGAGGTTTTAAGCTAAGTTTGATTCTAGTCAAGTTGTGATCCGTGTCTATGTTTTGTTATTTTCTTCTTAAAATGAGTTGACATTATTTTTAGATTAAACTGCGAACATAGTTCAACCAATCTTCTACCTTTATAGTTAGTCCATTCATGAGCGGGAAAACTGCCGACTGTTTTCCTGTACTTTCTTTCTTTCCCTAGTTGGGCGTTGAAATCACGCGCATCAATTTTAGGAGATAGCCTTTTCCAGAATTTTTGAGGCCTTATTTACTTTTTCAGGATTATATATTTTCTGGGGAGGTGTGCATTGATTAATGTATAGTTTTTGTTAGCGCACTTGAGGGATAGTGTCATAAGTCGATTGTTTACTGGCTGGACAATAGTTATAGAACCAAGAATGTTTCTGAAAGCAACAGTTTAATGCTAAAATTTGAAGTTTTTTGCTGATTCAATGTTCGCCCCAATTCGTGTGACTTTCCTGGGCGCATGAGAGAATTAATATTTACCGTTCCAAAGAAAGTTTTTGTTTTCGGTTTCAGACGTTGGACAGAGGTCTCCGACTCCCTCTGAAAGATTTTCATTTAAGCCCGGACGCCCCAGAATCCGAAAGTCCGGGTGTACCTGCAAAGCTCGCAGAGGATTGTTTACCTCTTGGGGTATTTTGTAATTACTAGAACGCTTCATCTTGTACTTTGAATTAAAGGTTTGAACCATGACGGTTCAGAGGTTAAGACTGGAGGGGTTAGTTTCAGAATTGAAATCTCAGCCGCACCACTGGTGAACAAACGCTCACCATTTAACTGCTTGATACAAGTCAGACGCTAAGTGGATTTAGTTTTTTTTGTCTTGGTTCGGGGCTGCTTATTTTGATAGATTCGCAGCTGTCCATTAATATCTAATGGAACTTTCACTATCTACCACCCATGACCCGTCCAGTACCTTAGGCGAGGTATACTGAAATAGTATATATGTATTGTTATAAGTGTATATAGACCCACTTGGATCACGCAAAATATTCTGACTCATTTTCGAGTGTTCCTTCTGATCCTCCGCACCTCTCTCATCCTTTCTCCGTGGATTCTCTTTCTCTCCTCCGTCCACCTTGTCCCCCATCTCCTCGAAATTTCGTTCGCTGATGCAACGTTCCACATATGTGTTTTGTTTCTTACGTTCTTCTATCCTCAATACCTGTCGGACCCATTTGTGTCTTTCCCAGATCAGCTCTGACTTGTGCGATCCATGGTACTGTTGACTTGACTCATTTTATGTATGTAAGAGTTCTCTTGTTGAATCTTATCGGTGGGAATCTAGTGATATGTCCATAGAATTTATTATTATATATATTTATTTATTATATATAATTTTGGGAAATTTTTCTGTCAGATATAAAAATCCAGCACCATTTTTGTCCATCGCTTTTACAATATTTTTGAATGTTTTCAGGTTTGTTCTTTTTTTTTGGAGTTTTGAGTTTTATATGAAAGGATGATAAAAAAAATCTTCAGAGTTCACTAGAGGTGTAATTTTAACATTCTTCTGTCCTGGAGAAAGTGACACACTAAACCACGCTTTATAGGGCCACTTTATATATAATGATTTTTTCTATCTCTATTGTCCCATTTGCAAATAAATGTTTTGTGTAACCAAACTGCAATCCAAGCAAAAGAGCAATGACCCTAAAATCTCCACAAATTGTCCAGTAGTATTTATTGTAATCAATCTTTTCCAGAAGGAATTTAACTTTTTCGTAGCTTTCTTACATATTAGAACCATAGACTACAAGCTACTAAAGGAAGTATGTTTCCATTGTGTAGCAACACTGCTTTCAAACTAGTTTTTGATGAGTGAATGGACAATCGCCAGTGACTCGAATCATTATAAAAATTTAACACATTTATTAGGGCATGAATGTCATGTCTGCTTGAGAAAAATTAGGTTTCAATTCATCGTCGCGATGGCGAAAATAGTGAATAGGAAATTTTTGTACTGAGGGAAAGTAGATTCCAGCCGTTGAACCTACATCCCAAAAGCTCAGCCTGTTTTTTAGATTAATGTAAATCACATATCAAATCATTTAGGTCACCTTGTATCAATAAATGTGGCCCTTTTAAAGTACTTGATTCATAAGTTGAGTCGAATTCTGTCTCTAAGTTATCGTCTTGACTAAACAGCTTCTTGCTTTTCTAATGGATTTAGAGGTGTTAGCGCAGGTAATTCAGCACTATGTGGGATTGGTATTTTTACAGATGACATGTCTTGGGTACTTTATGGTGTGCTTTGACTTAGTTGTGATACTCTTCATAGTTGTTATACAAAAATATCAATCACTTACGTGATCTGTTGGTTTCGTCCAAATCATTGGCACAGCAAAGGGCATATGTCCCTTAGCTCAATCTAGCAGAAATCTCATAGCAGATATGTAGGACTCAGGATTTATGTTGATGGTGCAGAGGAAAACCAAAGTAACCCAAATTATATTTGGTTACTAATGGTTTCGACGCTGACTGGTAAAAATTAATTCTCCACACACATAACAAAAACTATCCGGGTGATTTAAACCCTTTCGGGTCATATTTACAGCCTTAACGAATGACAAAAAATTTAAATTTATTGACTATGATATTGACTATGAAGTTCAAAAATGGCGTTATTCAAACAAGTATAGGTATATTAAGTTGAAATTCAATATGTAGCTATCACAAAAAAAGTGAGGGTGACTGGAAAAAATAACATTGTTTTTGTAATGAGAGTAGATAAGTAGATAAGATTTGATAATAATCAAATATATGACAAAATTAGTGTGACAAAAGCAGTGTTTATTAGTGTATTTGATCAGTGATTATTCATTATAAGATCCTTGATTTTCATAATATTTTCTTTATTAGGAGACGTGGAAAGTCTTTCTGAAAGAGATTCATTTTCAATTGCTTCTCTAACAGCACTAGTCGTCCTTGTACCACCTGTAAACATTTTTTTTTTACCTAACTGCATCACTGCGTCGCTTTCTTGACATTTTTAATCCATCAGTATGAGAAATCTTTAAGAGCGCAAAATGTAATGTAATTTTTTACTCGATATATCTTAACCTTTTATTTATTTTTTAAAGAACTACAGAAGGTGTCAGATTTTTAACTTAAGTTTGAAGGTTAGATTTCTAACTTAAAAAGCAAAATGATATAAAACTTCTGTTGAAAGTCAAGAATAGTCATACGAACTTAAACAACAAGTGATTGTATCGATAGGTCAAGCGTGCGAATTTGAAACCAAAAGTTTACCTTATTTTTTTATTAAAGCAGTAAATTAATAATAATTTATAAAATCGTGTCTCTTTCTTTTTGTCTAACATAAATTATAATCTAAATTTAAATTTTCCAGCAATGCTAGTCCTTTTTCTTCTCCTTTTTCTTCTTTTATTTGTGATATGAGATGTTCCATGATAATTAACCTGCCATTCGATGTGCCATGTGATTACCATGGTTGACATTGGTCATGATGACGTGACAGTGACTCCTATCGAACGTTCAGACACACTAAAAAAATCACCCCTTAGATTTAATAATCTCCTGAGCTTATTATCGGTGAAAGTCTTTTGGAATTATAAAAAATATATTTAAAATAACTTCGCGAGATCTCTTGCGATATTCATTGAATGAAACGGACAATTTCCTCGCCTATTACTGCATTGAAATTCCATAAAAATCATACTGCAAGAACTCCAAGCACTCACTCATAATAACAAATAACAAATATTTCATATAAAACTCCAACAACTGCAAATTATTATTATCATTATTGTTATTATTATTCAGCGATGCAAGTGCAAGAAGCAACGTCTTGCATAATTTAAAACATAACCAGTAACCGTTACAGACACCACTCTCGGTTGCAGCTTCGCACTGCAATTAACCGCTCGCTCTGAGAAAGACAGAGCGAAAGAGCGAAAAAAAAACCCGAAGAAGAATAAGGATGCAAGGGCGACTGACGCGGCCTTGAAAGTGACAGGCACGGTAGGTCGTGAGCTTTAGTGGGGCGTGCATTTCGAATTTAGATGTAAATTAAAAGATTGGAAGCTGGAGCAACGTCAATTCATTAACTAGGTGGCTCCTTTCGACCTGTAGGTAATTGCTTGGACTTATTGTAGTGCCTGTCTATTTCGGGCAGGCTTCTACGAATTTAATATACTCATAATTATTTTTTTCACTTACTTATATTATAATTGATTATAGTTGGATTAATGAAAATTTTAAAAATTTTCGATATGGATAAATTACGATGATGTTGATTTAAAAAAATCGGATATTCCAAGAAGCAGTTTGTTTGATAACTAATTTAGGACATTCTCCCAAATTAATACCGGGAGTTTTTCACTAAACCAGAAAATATTAGTGAAATTATACAGGCTAATAGTAGTTTTGGTAACAAGGTGTTTCGAGCTGACTTCATACGAATTAGATACCCTGAATTCAAATATGGCATTATTGTTTTTGCCAAGGAGCTCAAGATTCTAAGATATAACATTTTAATGAAATATACGTTACACTATTTTAAGCAAAATTCATAGATCAAATAAAAAAACTAAATACTAAAGATAAATGGTAACATGGCCAATTTACCATATTTTTATTTACTTTTTAAATTCCACCAGTAATCTGCCATCATGTAAGCATCTCATCTTTCTTGGTAGCAGTCCTCCATAGTTTTGATACCCTTGTGAAATCTACCACCTTGTTCCTAACTGGGTCTCCTAAATTTTGAGCAAAACAGTCTAACTGGCTGTGTAAATAGTGCACCTTAACGCTCATGTTACACCCAAAGGATCTGAAACTGTTAAGAAGTTTGTTTACCAGTTCAACAGTTTTCAGCTTTGAGTTTGCCCAGAAAATTTTCGACAACAGCAATAAGTGAAGTTCAGACTTTTCGATCAGCCTCATTCATAGAATTTACGAAGACAGGATCCATAATGAATTGTCTTATTTGTGGGTCGTCAAATAGTCCTGCTTTAATCTTTTCCGGCGGCATTTTTTTCCCTATATATGCAAAGCATGATCCATTCTTATCAAGAGCCTTTACAAACTGCTTCATTAGGCCCTGTTTGATATGCAGTAGAGGAAAGCTGGAGAGGAAAGAGGAAAGCATCACAATCTGTGACCCAGAAGAATATTAATATTAAGAGACAGTTTCCACACCTTTCAGTCTTCAGACAAGCATTGAGAATGCCAAGTGTGACCTTGGCAAAACGTCTGCACGTTCCCAACAAACCGGACACAAACGATCGGATGTTCTCCCGGAGTAATAGTCTAGCATATATATATATATATATATATATATATATATATATATATATATATATATATATATATATATATATATCCAGCTTGAGAACATATTTCCATCAAAGAATGATCGAATGCCCACAATGTGTCAGCATGTGGTTCTTTGATATTTATACGCCTTCTGATTTTAATGATACTATTCAAACAACTGGAACGATTATTTAAGGCTGGAAAAATATTTAAATATGTCACTGCACGGTTGATCTTGATCTTCATGAAGTCCCCAAGAGTGCGTCGAAGTTCCGGAAACTGAGGCCTTTATGTGGATAATTCAGAATCAAGTCGTATACACTAAGAAATATCAAAGACATATCGTTAAGGATATACGAGTATCAAATGAAAACTATAGGAAATATCACAACACATATCAATATATGTTTAAAATAATGAAGATGACGGTTATTACCTAAAATTTTTTGGGGGAATAAAATTGTTTTGGCTAAGTTCCACACTTTATTTCAAATCCAGTTTGGCTGGGAGAAAAAGTGAAAAGGGATAGACAATAATAATTTTCTTTTCAACGATCTAAATGGTAGATTTCCTACAAGGTACAAGGTTTTTATTGTATGAAAATTACTTTGAAGCACCAGTATTTGAATCAAAGCATTGAAATCAATTTGTGATTTTTCTGCATAGTGCTGCAGCGTACCGTAGCAGGTCTGTTATTAGCCTGGCTAGTTTCCTGTTTCGCGATTTCACATCGGGGGCAAAGACAAGACGGTATTTAAAGCAATTTCCGAGAAGTCGGACGCGATCCGTTCCTCTACGATTAATCACAGGCATTATGCTTTGACATTTAGTTAAAGCAACTTCGCCGCTCGCCCGGATGATTTATATACCGGCAAACGATCACCAGTTACCGGGTGGTCAAATTACGTATCCATTTATTTTCGTTTTAACATGTCTTTCGTTGCACGTTGTCTGCTATGTGTGTGTGTGTGTATGTTTTTTTTCGCCGACCTGGTCGCTCTCTTCGGATTCGTGACTCTTATTTTTCCTGTAAACGCTTCTTAAATTATAAATGATATTTAAAGGTTTTACAACGTTTGCCATTTTGAAAGCAAAATTATTGAAACATGTATCATCCACGTAGAAGATTTATTAGGCTGACTCTGCAAGAGTTCATGCAGTTTTTGTATTAACATTTCTAACGAATTTTTTAGCTAAGTTTTAGCGTGGATAAATTGAATTTATTTTTCCAACCAATGTTTTTCCAACAGATAATCTACGTGCAAAAGGAAGGACAGTAGATTTACTAATCAAGGCCAGGCCTAAAGCAAGGTACTAAAGGGTATTCCATTAAGAGGTTTCGAATGTTGGTAACCTATCGAATAAAAGAAACGTTTCATAACATACCTTAAAGTTATTTATGGCAGTGCGAAGCTGGATAGTGTACAATTATACGTGGAATACAACATCTGTCAAATGACCGCCACGACTTCTCTGGCAGCTCAGAATTCTTTTGTTGAAATTCTCGATTACTGCTGAACACATTTGCGGAGTTATGTCACGAATTATTCGCCTAATTTCTTCTTTCAACTGTTGAACGGGTTGCGGATTATTTTCGTAAGCTTTGCTCTTCACATAGCCCCACAAAAAATAGTCTAGCGGCGTCAAGTCGCATGACCTTTGTGGCCAATTTACGTCCCCATTTCAGGAGATCAGCCTTCCTCCAAACTGTGTACGCAATAAAGTCAATGTTTCACGTGCTGTATGACATGTCGCACCATCTTGTTGGAACCACATATTCTCTAAATCGATATCCATTATTTGATCCCATAAAAACACATCAATCCTCGTTCGGTATCGTTCTCCGTTTACTGTAACAGCTCGTTCATCTTCATCTTCAAAAAAATACGGTCCAATGATACCCTCAGCCCAAAAACCGCACCAAACTGTGATACGTTGAGCATGCATCGGGATTTCGTGGATTTCTCTAGGATTTTCATTGCCCCAGATGTGACAATTTTGTTTATTTACGTAACCGTTTAAGTGGAAATGAGCCTCGTCACTGAAAATGATTTTATCGCAAAAATTATTGTCATTTACCTTCATCAGTAGAATCCAATTGGCAAATGCACGGCGTTGCCCATGGTCGGCTGGCTTTAGCTCCTGTGTTAGCTGAATTTTGTAAGGATAGGAGAGGCTGATCTCCCGGAATGGGGACGTAAATTGGCCACCAGATGGGGACGTAAAATAATAAGAAGGGTAACATGAGGAAAGAAGGTCAACGGTTTATATAAGGCAGAACATCAGAATGAATAAGGAAATATTATTAATTTTTAATATTTTTAAAGTCAAGGATAAACAGAATAGTGAAATCGGGAAGACACGAGTCACTACGCCACATAGAGAGGATGGAAGAAGATAGGGTGGTGAGCAAATTTACATGGAGAAGACTACAAAGTAAAAGAAAACAAGGACGACCAAGAAAGCGATAGAGTGAGCTTCTCGTGAATGATATGAGAAATAACTTCTTACTACAGGGCTTTGACAAAGTTTTTCATTAGTCCAAGTTTAATATGGAAATGCGAAAGAAGTACCTTTTTTGGGTTAACAAGGGGGCAGATGAAGTAACTTTACTTTAAAAAAAGTTCTATGAGGCCAATCTTACTTACTGTAATGTTGTTTCGTTGCCTTACTGTCCCGTAGATACAAAAAACAGCTATACATTGTACCCCCCGCCCCCCTTTTTAAATTCCCACAAATATCCCACCGATATTGTTCATATTTAACGCGATTTAGTATGGTTGCTAAGTTTGGGCTAAAGGAATATGTGGGTTTTTCTTTCCATTAAGAAGCAAGACTGCTTTTAGGCTGTATTTCAACAAAACCATGAAAATACCCTACTGGGAAGGTATATGTTCTATATTTATTAAGCTCATTCGTTAAACTACAAATATCACGATAAACACATAGCGCCATTTTGTATTTTTCAAGCATACTTTTATATTTTTCTATTTTATAAAAATTGAAAAAGTTACATTCCGTTTTCGGCAAAGTGAAACACTTGCATTTTCATCTAACAAGTTCCACTGTTGAAGTCTGGAACCAAGAAGTTCCGATTTTTGTTTTTACAATCCCAGGTCATGTACCAAATCATTTCATTCTTTCTGAGTTATTAAAAGCTGTTAAGGTTCACTGATAGCTGTTAAAAATGTTGGGTCACAACTGGTGGGTCCTGATGAAGAATTAAAGTCACCGGGAAACATGTTGTCTAGGTTTAAAGAATTTTGTCCCTTTGCTTTTTTGAAATCTCTTCTGTTTTAGTGACTCACATCGTCAATAGGTTCTCTTCACACTACAGGAATAGTAAATGGCATAGAATTGTTCTTGCGATGCATCCATTGCAATATATTTACATGACAACTCTTACAGCAAACATGATGAGTCCAACTATTATCTTGATGTCCAATTTGGCACTTAAAATATAAAAGATAGGCTTTTTTGACTTTAAAATAAATCGTCCGCATATATAATAAAACTTATCCACTGAATTTCTCCAAAATCGACAACTAGAACTTGCCATTATATATAACATCGACATGATATAAAGAAGAAGCAGTACTTCAAAATGAGACGTGCTAGGCCATTTATGTGAAAAGGGGTTTTTAATAACTACCTAAATGACACGTTATCACGGACAGTTGTACCAAGTTAAAAAATAAATGGTTGTATCAATAAGTAAATCACGCGAATCTTTAAAACAAAAATCCTATATTTTTTGATTATATTAGTATATGATGTAGCTTTTTAAATATTCGACTGCCTTTGCAGTATTCTTGTTGCATTTTCGCTACATCCATCCAACCTGAAGTTGTAAAATTGTAGACGTTGTCTCGCTGTCCATCTCCATCCATCCGCAACGAGTGACAAAGACGTTCTCCATCTCTGACGTGTCCTTAAATCGTCCTGTTGGGCATAAATCCCGCGACGACCGGTCTTGCGGTCTTGCGAGGTCCTGCGGCCAATCTAAATTCAATCACAATATCACAACGGGCTGGGGTCTCCGTAACGCGCGATCACCAAGATAACTGACAATATGTATGCAAAGTGGAGGAGCGTTTACAGGCGTTTTACGTCCCGCACAACGGCCAACAACGTCGTCGAGATGTTTATGGTGGCCGGGATGTCGTTTCGTGCTCTTCGGCCTTTTCGGTTTTCGATAGATGCGAAAATCGAACATGTTTTGCTGTGGCGAGAAGATAGAAGTCATCGTGGACGAATAATAAACTGTCCACCAAAACAGTTATGTTGGCGGTAGTTAAATTTTGAACAGGAAAAAGGCTGATTTCAATAATCGTAAACAGAATATATGTGACTGTTTATAAGGTAATACCATTCCATACCCATTAAGAGGGGAAAATTCCTTTAGACGCATCAAAATGAGTCATTTTTCAAGTCTAATTTTCTTATATCGCTATGTATATCAGTGTATTGTTTGATTTCTTGGTTTTCTCGAAGTCGGTATGTTGTGCCATTTATTTGTTTGGGGCCTAAGATTTTTCTTATGATTTTTCTTTCCTTCTTTTCAATGTCCTCGATGTCTCTCTTTCTATTCATAATGAGCGTTTCTGCCCCATATAGACATTCTGGTTTAATAACTGTGTTGTAATGTCTCAATTTCGTGTTTTTAGATATGCATTTTTTGTTGTAAATATTTTGTGTATGTCTTAATGCAATTTCCATTTTTTGACATCTACCCTTATTGGCTGCTTTTTCCAACCCATTTTCCATGATTATTTCATCCAAATATTTGAACTGAGAGACTCGTCTAATGCTACCATATTTTGTTTTTAGAAATGGTGTTCTTAGTCTGTTGCAGGTCATGTATTGTATCTTTTCAAAGGAAATTTCGGGTCCTACCTTTTCTGCTCTTTCTTTTAGGATTTCAATCTGTTTTTGTGCCGTTAATATATCTTGAGTCAAAATTGCTAGATCATCAGCAAACGCCAGACAATCTATTTTGATGTTGATTCTCCCCAGTTTAATGGGCTGGTCAATATTCAGAGCCGACTTTTTGTCACGCCACTCCTGTACTACTTTTTCTAGAACAAAGTTAAATAAGAGTGGCGAGAGTCCATCCCCTTGTCTCACTCCAGTTTTAATTTCGAAGGGTTCTTAGATGCCACCCATGAATTTAACTTTTGACCTTGTGTTAGTTAATGTTGCTTTAATAATTGCCAGCGTTTTCAGATCTAGTCCTTGTTCTTTCAAAATTTGGAATAAAAATTCGCGGTCAATAGAATTATATGCTTCTTTGAAATCCACAAATGTACAGACGAGATTTTTATTGTACAGTTTTTGATGTCTTAGGATCAACTTTAGATTTAGGATCTGCTCGGTCGAAAACCTGTTTGATATTCACCAATTTTAGGTTCTAACTGTCCCTGTGCTCTGTCTAGTTGACATTGAGATAGAATCTTCTAACAAACTGGGAGAAGAGATATCCCTCTGTAGTTGTTTACATCCGTTCTATCTCCTTTCTTGTGTAGCGGATGGATTAGAGCATCTTTCCAATCTTCCGGAATCCGTTCGGTTCGCCAAACTTCTTCTAGAATTTTGGTTATTGGTAAAATTATTATTATTATTATTTAGAAAATCGGGCGTCTCGGGCATGAGGTCTAAAAGTGCTGTACTGGTCACTCTTTTCCTATTTATCTGAAGCCAAAAAAAAAACAAACATTTCTTTCTCTTTCTGATATAGGCACGGGAAGGATAAACCTATGAAACTATAAAAAAGTATTAAATTAAAAATTAAGTAAGCTTTAAAACAAAAAAATCTTCAAAGTTTGTACTATTTTTTCGCAATTTTTACGATTACGAATTTATTTTTATTTTACACAAAATCTTTAAAACTTTAGGTATGGCCTTCTGATAGTCATAACACATGGGCTGAAAAGTCCCGGGCCTAACAAAGAAAACACAGTTTTTTTGGTTCAAAATTAGCTTTATTCATCAACGTAATCTCCATCAAGAGCAACGCAATCATTCCAGCGCTGTTCTAACATTTCAATACCACTTTTGTAGAATGATTTATCTTTTGCCTCAAAATAGGCCTCAGTTTCAGCGATAACCTCTTCATTCGTGCGAAATTTCTTACCGGCGAGCATTTTTTTCAGGTCTGCGAACAGTCAGTAGTCGCTGGGAGCCAAATCTGGCGAATACGGTGGATGTGGGAGCAATTCGAAGTTCAATTCATGTAGTTTTACCATTGTTTTAATTGACTTGTGACACGGTGCGTTGTCTTGATGAAACAAAAATTTTTTCTTTGCCATATATTGTCGTTTCTTTGCAATTTTGGCCTTCAAACGCTCCAATAACGCTATATAATATTCACTGTTAATGGTATTTCCTTTCTCAAGATAGTCGATGAATATTACACCACGCACATCCCAAAATACCGAGGCCATAACCTTTCCAGCCGTTTGTTGTGCTTTCGGGCGCTTTGGACGAGGTTCACCAGTTGCTGTCCACTCAGATGACGATCGTTTTGATTCCGGAGTGAAGTGATGGATCCATGTTTCATCTATTGTCACATATCGACGCAAAAATTCCGGTTTGTTACGTTTTAACATGCCCAAACACTGCTCAGAATCATCAACACGTTCTCGTTTTTGGTCAACAGTGAGCAAACGCGGCACGCACTTTGAACAGAGCTTTCTCATAGTCAAATGCTTATGCAATATAAAGCCAACACGTTCTTTTGATATCTTTACGATGTCAGCCAACTCACGCAACTTCACTTTTCGATTATTCAAAACGATTTTGTGGATTTTTTTATGTTTTCTGGCGTTGTCACCTCATTTGGACGTCCACTGCGTTCTGCATCATCGGTGTCTCTACGACCACGTTTGAAGTTAGCAAACCAACGTTTTATTGTTGTTTCTGATGGAGCGGAGTCCCCATAACGCTTTTCAAGCCATTGCTTCGCTTGAACGGTATTTTTTCCCATCAAGAAGCAGCGTAAAATTAAAACACGAAATTGTTTTTGATCCATTGTTTTGAAAATAACAAAAGTAGCGTCACTCTTAGCACAATAACTCACAAACTAATGAATAGAATATCATGAAATTTTAACAGCTGTCTTTTGAAGGTTAGTATTAACTGAAAAAAGGTGACTGCAATAAAACTAGCGCCATCTATGTGTTAGGCCCGGGACTTTTCAGCCCATGTGTTATAAAGAAAATCCTCCCAAGATTTCAGCCGAATCGTTTTTTGAGTTATCACAACTACCAGTTTTTAAAAACACAGTTTCGAGATAAACGCGTTAAATGTTTCACTATCATAAAGCGATTAGTTTTCTGGAATAGGTCTGGATTAAGTCTCTTGGAAAAGCAGATTATTTTGCTGCTGTTTTCGGGCTGTACGAGCTGCTTTTGTTCCGGAAAGACTCCTCTGGTTGTCTCGTTACTCGCGCCTCATCGGTGGTTTCCCCGAAAATTTTGGCATAGGTGCCAATAATTACACTTGCACTATTCACACAAAAAGACTTGCACTATGACTTGTACTTGGCCCGAAACTTTCTCCGTGTTTATCAGTAAATTGATTACCTTGATAATGTCTTTTTGTAGAATTTTTTCAAGCAATATTATAAAAGAATATAAAAAAGATATCTTAAATAATATAAAAAGCACTGGAATATCTACACATCGTATTAAAAACAATCATTTTATCGATATAAACACTTTTAAATTATTGTATTCAGAAAAGAAAAGTAAAAATTAGATCTACTAGAAATATAAGAAATAAAACTATCCTTAATAAATGGTCATATATAAAAATCACGAATGACCAGATAAATTTCTAAAACACCCCTGTAATAGATAAGATCATATTGTAATTGAATAGCCCGGTTTTTACCTGCCGATATTTACAGCTCAGCATCTAAGGTTTGGATGCTTCGTCGTGCTAACATCGGTTAAGTACTGTACATTCGCAGAACTCTTCGTTCTCTGCCTCTGTTAGACAGTGACCTACTCATCTTTTCGTTTGTGCATCTCAGAGGCCAATTGTTAATTAAACTGTCTGGGTCGCGATATGCGAGTATATAACTCCGTAAATATTTAATATATTTATTATTCCTCTTGGCAGTATGCTCTCAATATATTATATATTCAAAATATGAAAAAAAAATTCTAAAGGAGTTGCCCCCCTTAAGCCCTGAACATAATTCTAAGTCTTTTTGACTACATGTAACATATATTTATGAAACAAGTAACAAATTGAATCTTCGAGGTAATCTCCACCACTTTCATTAAGCTTTAAGCAACTGTTAAGTCTCAGATCCCAGAAAAAATCCTGGTAGTTTTAATGTGATAAGTCATTAAAATTTTTTTACTTCCACAAGAGATATGAAGCGGTTAACAAACAGATGATGTTGCAAGGATCGGAAGAGATGAAAATTTGAAGAGGCCAAGTCTGGACAATATACCGGGTGGGATAAAAAACCCCGGTCCAACTCGGTGATCGTTTATCCTGAAGCAAAATTACTTCCCTTCTTCCCTTGCAGGTATAAGGATATTTGGTTTTACGGTACTAGTTGACGGCCCACTGATGGCTTCTTTGGATTATCCACCTTTATCGTCACAGATCGCGATCTTCTGGAGGAAGGTTTTTTCTTCTTGAATCTGGAGATGAAATACACAACAATATAAGAGCGCCTAATATTATTCTTACCGGTGAGTTCACAGAGGACCCAACCACTCTTCTTTTAAATTTTATTACGGTAATGATAATTAAAACACTTGGTATTTGTGTCACAATACATTCAAAATATTCTCAGACATGTTTCGGTCTCACGACCATCCTCAAAGAGAGTTGTATATAAACTAAACTAGAGTTTCAAAGTACTGTTAATGGAGGTTGGTTTTTTTGCCTGGTTAAATTTATGACATTTTAATAATTTCCGAAGTCTAGTTGGATGTTTGTTAGGTTTTTACCGTCGCATATGGCTTTTTTAATTTGGGAAATTTCCAAATAATTTAACAGCCTGCTATGATTGCAACTATGTATTAATTTGACATCATTATGTGTATTCAAAAAATGGTTCTGTTCTATACAGTTGTTTGATTATGTAAAATTGAATATTTATGTTGTTTTAGCATATTATTGAGAGATCTACTAGTTTCGCCTCATATATATATATATATATATATATATATATATATATATATATATATATATATATATATATATATATATATATATATATATATATATATATATATATATATATATATATTCTTCTTTCTTTTTTTTTCGTGGTTGCCCTCTTTTCTTCACAATGTTTTTCTTGTAACCAGCTGGTTTGTTTTTTACTGTCTAAAATTTTTTTTTTCGCTGTCCTAATTTTAGTTTCCGTTATGTTGTTTGTTTTTTTTTTTTTATTTCCTCTTCTTTATTCTTCTTCTAGACAATTTTATCGTTGGAGTTTAAACATTCTGTAGATTGTTTAGCCCGTTTAGACACGCTCACCGTTATTTTTAGGATAAGAGATGATTGATGTAAACATAAGTTGGAAAAAACACCAAAAAAAATCTGTCTTTGCTCGTTAAGGAATTTATTATTTTTTGTTTGGGCCCTTGATGGAGGGATACGATCCGACAACGATCAAGATGTTGAGGATTTCGTGCGCAGTTGGCTCATGACCCAAACTCAAAGTTTATATGAGCAAGGAATTAACAAACATTAAAAGCGCTGGGAAAAATATGTAGAGCATGGAGGAGATGATGTCGAAAAATGATCAATAGTTCTAAGCATAAGTTCTTGCTGATTGGTGTGGCGATTCCAGGAGACGGAATTTAGTTCAACGGACGAAGTTTTCATAAAAAGGAGAGAAAAAATTGAATAAGAATTATAGTTTAAGAACCGAAATTTCCCGACTTTGGAAAAGGTCTGCGACAGTCGTCGCTATTATTATAGGGGCACTAGGCACTATCTCACCCAAATTTATGGACCGCTTGCGCAGCTTGAGGGCATTTCCATTGCCGAGTTGCAAAATTCAACTGTGAGTGAAACTACATTAACTCTACAACGGTATCAAGCGATTCCCACCTTTATGGTTTAGGGGCGAATTGAAGGAACAGTTCCAGTATATGGTATGATGATGTTTGTGATCTTCTGTGTTTGTTGCTATCCTTGTTGTGTATCAGTATTTTCCTGAATATTCATCTAGGATATATATATATATATATATATATATATATATATATATATATATATATATATATATATATATATATATATATATATATATGTAGTGTTAGATTTTCTTGGACTGCGTCCAGTGAGACAGCAGTAGTTGGGTTCCACAATCTCATGTGGAACATACAACAACCTGCGTCTCCGCCTAAGTGAACACTTTTGTTGGTTGGTTGACCGAGAAGGAGCCCCACCTATCCCTTCAACTAGATAACATATGTTTCGTCTCTCGAGGTTTAGACTCTTCAGGGCGCCGACATATACCATACCATCAAGAATAGGGAGACCCTATCCACAGCCAACAACCCATGTTTTTCGCCGACCTCCCGTCGGATGGCGTATATATGTAGTGTGTGTATGTATGTTGTGTAGTGTGTCGGCGCCCTGAAGAGTCTAAACCTCGAGAGACGAAACATATGTCATCCAGTTGAAGGGATAGGTGGGGCTCCTTCCCGGTCAACCAACCAACAAAAGTGTTCACTTAGGCGGAGACGCAGGTTGTTGTATGTTCCACATGAGATTGTGGAACCCAACTACTGCTGTCTCACTGGACGCAGTCCAAGAAAATCTAACACTACATATATACGCCATCTCACGGGAGGTCGGCGAAAAACATGGGTTGTTGGCTGTGGATAGGGTCTTCCTATTCTTGATGGTATGGTATATGTCGGCGCCCTGAAGAGTCTAAACGTCGAGAGATGAAACTTATGTCATCCAGTTGAAGGGATAGGTGGGGCTCCTTCCCGGTCAACCAACCAACAAAATATATATATATATATATATATATATATATATATATATATATATATATATATATAGTTTTTTTCCTTGGGGAAATTGGTTGTTTTCGGGCTTGCGGTCAGCAGTAAAACAAGTGCTTAATCGTCTCAATATTTCGTCATTGTTTTGATGACTTCATCAGGAGACTCTAAAATTATGTTTTTCTTTTTATTATTTAATAAATAATGAAATAGTATAGAACACCAACATGTTAAAATATAAATTCACATAACAATAAATATATAAACTTACAATTAATGACTATGGTTTAAAACGTGTGTATCTAAATAACGTTCTTGAACGATACGGGCCCAACCAGGAATTAACAATCTTTTTAAACACTAAGGTATTTCAACCTACAACCATCGAGGTTGAAAAGACTGGAGCACTTTCAACACGAACATCCATTGTTTGGTGTTATTTGAGAATATGGCAATAAATACTGCTAAGACCACTCGTATCTGATTTAAAATTCATCGTGGTCTTATTTTGTCTTATATGACACATCTCCAAAAACAGTCTTTTTTGTAGTTATTCATCTGTTATATGACTTTTACATTGTCGAAATCCATATTATGTCCAGTATTGAGGAAATGGTCAACCACAGCACATCTGTTGTTGTGATTACGACAGTCACTCTTGTGCAATGTCATTCTCTGTTTAAGTCACTGACTGGTCTGTCCTATATAAGACTGTTCACAATCTTTGCAGGTCAGTTTATAAATTACATTTGATTGTAGACCGATTGGAATGGTATCTTTGATTCTGGTGAACAGATTCGCGATCGTTAGTTGATTGTATTGACTGATTTTTATGTGAGGAAAGTCCTTGAATACGTTTGTCACCCCTTGGGATAGACCATTCACTTTTGGGATTTTTTTGTAAACTAATTCTGGCCGGTTGTCTTCTAAAGGGCCATCATAGAATTGTGTGCTGTATATCAATCGTTTCAATATATTTTTCGGGTAACCATTGTTCAGAAACAATTCGTATAGAATTTTAAAATTTTTTTGTAACAGAGTGCTATGGCTGATCCGTGTGATCCTGTTTTTCATTTGGACAATTGTGTTATATTTTTGGCTTCTGGAGTGATTTGAATGGTAGTTGATGAATCTACCTGCCGCAGTGGGTTTCTGGTACCAATCCAAGATTATCTTGTTGTTGTTATGTAATCTTATTACCTTGGTGTCCAGAAAAGGTACCGAATTGTCCATCTCTTTCGGTACCTTTTCTGTATATATACCTATCTATATATATCTATATATGTATATATATATATATATATATATATATATATATATATATATATATATATATATATATATATATATATATATATTATGCTTAAAACATTCATTTCTGTTAAACTTTTCGCACCTAATCTTAAGCATTGCAGTTGGAAATGTGCTGCTGCGACAGGCGATAAATAAAGACATTATATATCTTATACCATTAGGTATTATAAAGTTTATTGATTAATAGAACAAAATTATTTTAGAACATTGGCATCTGACTAAAATATATACAGTTTTTCAAATAAATCATTACGAAAGCTGCAGAAATATTTTTATTGGCAAAGTAATTCTGACACTTGTCAGCATGTTTATTTTGGATTCGTACACTTTTGTATTTAATAATAGAGATCTCTTTGGGGAGGCTATTGCAAAGCACGGTTATATAACTAGGTATAAGTCAAATCTCGTGAATGAAAGATGTAATTTTAGTTTTATAAAGAAGAATATGCTGTATACTATTATGAAGATATATAATACTGTTCCGGAGTGTGTTCGAGATCTGCTGATTGGTCAGTCTGTGAAAATGATCAGAAGATATTTGTTGAGCAATGCTTATTATTAATTAAATGATTTTGAACAAAGGATAATTTCAGGATCATCCTTGAAACAAAGGATAATTTAAATTCAATTAAATTATTAGAATGGCTTGGGTTCTTTCTTTTTTTTTTGTGCTTTGTGTTATAGATATTATATTTCAGTTGTGATTAATTGTTTCTGTTTTTTATATAGAATTAAGTGTTTATTATGTACTTTCTTAACGATGTTCAATGCCTTATGGTTTTGGGAACCAACACCTTCATCAATCATTTTTAAAAGGTCTACAGGAATCTTATCAGGAGGCATTTTTATTTTTCGCAGGTCTTACGACAGGGCCATCTCAGGTTTTACATTTTCTAGTCCTTCGTAGCTTTTATAAGACAGGTTGTAATTTTATAGGTTGTGGTTGTGTTTTAGGTGTCTATTTTATTTTTTCAAATATTTTTTGTCCATCAAGAATTACTTACCCGAATTATCGGATAAGATATTTGAACCTCTCTATTTATACATATCTGCAAGTTAGCTAGAATTTTTAAATTCATTTAACGTATCGTGTTTCCTCTTTAGATCCACCCGTTTCTCTGTAAGTTTTAGCTTTTTCAGCAAATTGAATTTTAAAAGATGAGCAAACGTTATTATTTGCGCTGTGAAGCATCATGTTTCAAATGTAAAGATGTCTTTCAATTGAGTTATTCTGGATCCGAAAGTAGATTACGTTCTCGTCTACCACGAGTCGCCTCTGATACGGCATGGACCGTTGTCCCTCCGCGATGCTATCTCTTGGGCCCGTGTGCTCGAGTCAGCGACGTGATGTTGGCTTAAAAGAATTACAACAACATCTCAGCGCCGAATATCATCTTTCCGACACCCCGTGCTCGTTATTTTTTTACTGTCTTTGTTTTCGAACCAACGATCTCGTACATTTAGAGCACTCAAACTACAAAATGATACATTTATTCAAATTATATTGATTAAAAAAACATCTATTACATCTATGACACAGGCTAACTTTTCAATTGAAGTGATAGATTAGTATTTCCAAATACAAAATTGTAGGAAATAATTTGTCTAAGAAATATTTACGAATAATGCTTTCCGGTGTTGCCAGATTTCTTCAATAGCCATAAAAACAATATATAAAACAATATTTTTTTTTTAAATCGTAATACCATATTTTTTTAATATAATTTGACAAATCTTAAAATTCGAAATGAAAAATGTTATGTCACATTTCTTTGAGTAGCTGTTTTAAAACAATCAATTATTCATCAACAACAATATCATTTTTTTTGCTAAAAGAATGATGCTTATAAATGATAAGCAATGATTTTTTTTACAAATGCTCAAACTGGTGCCCTCTTTGTAATCTACAATAATAAACTCTTTTAACAATTTTATTAGTGACATTTTTCAACATATTAGGCGTAATGTTATTAATTGCTCGTCGAATTGATTGTTTCAATTCATCAACAGAATTAGGAGCTGTTGCGTATACTTTGGTTTTTAAGAAACGTTTTAAAGTTTTGAGGTCAGGTGTCCTAGCAGACCACTCTACTGAACCTCTTTGTCTTATCCATGAAGATAATCCCGCATATTTCGCGTATAATGAGGTGGTGCCCTATCCTGTTGGAAGTAGAACAGCCTTCTTTCTGCTAACGGCAGTTCATCAATAAAAACTCAAGTACAGTTTTATACGATTTTCACTGAATTATATTATTATGACATGTTTCACCAACACAGTGGCTGATCTGAAGAGATGTTGAGTATAAACTGAATTAGTTTTCTCTAATTACGGTTACAATATTCCTTAAAAATACTTTATTGTTTTATGACACTGAAACTACCTGTAATTTATTTTTATTGCGTCTGGCTCGATCATAACCCACACAATTTTACAGTGGAAAAAGGTGTTACATTACAAGTTTAATAAAGGTGAATTGTTTCTTTCTATTTGGTCATTTAAGATTATATTTGAATCGTTTAATTTATTAATTTCTAACGATTCCGGCGACAGTTTTTTATTTTTATTTTTACATGTAGTATTCTAAAATCATCATCGAACTTATGGTCATTACTGAGCAGGTGTCCCGAATAAGCCGAATCAGTTCTTTTATGTATATATGATTGTTTGTGTTCTGATATTCGTTATATATTTGCCCAAACTATTGTTTGTTTTAAAGGTATTCCTATGTAATTTAATAAAATATAACATGAATGTTTAGGTAGATTTACTGGATAAATTTCAGCTAAAGCTTTTTTATTTAAAAAAAAAATGATAATATATTTTATTAAAAATTTATAATATATAATTCATTGAAAATCGTATAAAACTGTAGTTTTATTTTAAAGTATTTCATAATGGATTTTCATCAAGTAAAAGTTGAAACCATCAATTACAATATCTGTAATTTTGTCTATTGATCATTCCATTTAAATAAAAAGCTGGTTCGTCGCTATGAAAAATGTGCTTCTCGAAATTGAATTGCTGACGGTTCTTGTCTAAAAATCAGTCGCAAACTTTCAATCTTCTATCACAGTCATAATGATGCAATTCTTGTACGCTTCTCATTTTGTATGGATGATAATTGTTCCCCTGTATAGTGGCCTACACCTTTAACTGAGAATAATCTACTTCTTGGGGAATTTTGTGCGTTAACTTGTGAAGATTTTCCACATTAGAAAGAAGAATATTTTCTTCAACAATAACAGTTTGCATCTTTTGAGGATCCTTGGGCACACACTATTAGTTGTTTATAGTTTTACTAAGTTATTTCTTAAAAACTCCGGATTTGGAGGAGACTTATCGGGATGATTTAAAAAAACTTAAGCCAACCGACATGAAGAAAACCTAATTCGACTTTCTCGTTTTGATTAAATCACTGATTAATTTTAGCAACTGAATTAAAAACTTATTTTTATAGATAGTCAAATAAAAAATAACAGCTTTCAAATAATACAATGCCAGCACAATAATGATGGCTCCTTTCAAACAACACAATTTTTGTCTAATTTTCAAGGCCTACTATTGCTACGTTAGCTTCTTTTTGATCCTGACGATTCCAGATTGTTTTAGTTGTTTTTGCTAATTCGGCTACTTCAAAAAAGAACTGTGACAATATTTTTTATTTCAAGTTTTAAGATTTGTCAAATTATGTTAAAACAATACGGAGTTTGCCATTTTAAAAATAAATGTTGTTTTTAGTAGCTACACCGGACAGCATTGCTTATACATTTTTCTTAGTCAAGTTGTTTTCTACAACTTTGCATTTGGAAGTACTAGTCTACCACTTGAAATAAAAAAGTTAGCCTGTGTCAGGTTTGAAAAAAATTACACGGTTTCTGGCCTTAAGCCGTCATCAACTGGGCTCAAGCTGAACGCCTGGAGAGCAGATGAAGGGAACGACTAAAGCCATTACCATATAAATCGGCCATATATATATATATATATATATATATATATATATATATATATATATATATATATATATATATATATATATATATATATATATATATATATATATATATATATATATATATATATATATATAGTTTCTACGGTATCCCGTGTTAGCTGAATGTCCACTGGTAAACGGTTTCGCTGACGTTTCGATGGAATCTCATCATCATTTTCAAAGCGTTTACTCGACGGTGTTTCGACGAGAGCAATGCGGCTTTCTTTCTCCATAACTTTTCGAAGGTCTTCGTGTCGTGCTAAATTCCTTCCCCGTAAAGGTATATTATGTTTTGATGAATGTTTTCACAGGTGTGAAGGTGTGAAATGTAATGATAGTTTCTTGGGTATCCCGTGTTAGCTGAATGTCCACTGGTGGACGGTTTCGCTGACGTTTCGATGGAATCTCATCCATCATTTTCAAAGCGTTTACTCGACGGTGTTTCGACGATAAATGCTGGAAAATGATGGATGAGATTCCATCGAAACGTCAGCGAAACCGTCCACCAGTGGACATTCAGCTAACACGGGATACCCGATAAACGATCATTACATTTAAGTAATGTCTGAATGATTGTGGCGTGTTCATATATTTTTTTCCTTTATTTTTATTTATCTATTGTTGTCAATGTAAGTATCGTTGACATATACAAAAAAATATATTTACTTTCACTCGTTACTTTATATATTACAAATTAATATAATTTATTTTTTAGTTTATTTTTGAAAACGGGGGGAGAGTACTCTCCGAAACAAATGTTAACGTTAAACGTTAACGTTAAAAGTTTGTAAATATTTTTATAACATTTTTATATCTTTAAAATTTTGTTTGTTAGGCAAATTTATTACAAAAAAGAATACTGAGAAATTTGTCTCCGTTAGATGTATGGATCATACATCCAACTACTGGGTTCCACAATCTCATGTGGAACACACAACAACCTGCGTCTCCGCCTAAATGAGCATTTTACTGATTGCTTGACCGGGAACGGGCCCCACCTATCCCTGCAATTGGAGGGCATATGTTTCGTCTCTTGATGTTCCAGACTCTTCAGGGTACCGACATATGCTCTCTCGTCAAGAACAGGGAGTCTCTTTCCACAGTCAACAACCCATACTTTCGCCAACCTCCCGTCGGATGGCGTATATATGCAGTCTTAGAATTCTTTGAACTGCCTCCAAAGATACCACAGTGCTGAGGGTAATCATACACCCAACAGCTGGGTTCCACAATCTCATGTGGAACACACAACAACCTGCGTCTCCGTCTAAATGAGCAGTCCGCAGTTCTGCCTATTCTAATTGTTCATATATATGCCATCCGACGGGAGGTCGGCGAAAGTATCGCAATCGCAAAAGTATAGCAATCAGTAAAATGGCCATATATATATATATATATATATATATATATATATATATATATATATATATATATATATATATATATATATATATATATATATATATATATATATATATATATATATATTACACATTTTTACAAACGTTTTTAGAAATACTGAAAATTAGCTTGAAAAAAATCTTATTTGACTCTAGACATACAAACTCATCGGATATCGTTAATGGCAAGAATTTTCATGTCAGATCGCGTGGGAGTGGCAACAACATACGGTGTCAAACGCGTTTACGAGATCTTTATAGATGGCGTCTGGCGATATGGCCAACAGTCAGATCGTCGAGGTCCAGAGCGAGCAGCACTCGACTCTCTCGTTTGTACCATCATGAAGAACAAGGCGACTTTGCAAACGAAAACATTGTTTAAAATCGATAAAAACCAGAATGGTATCTCGGCTCGTTTTTCTTTTGTATCGCGTTTGTTTCCTGTCAGCTATTTGGCTGGAGAACATTATTGTTTTCGATAATGTTCCTGGACAATATTTAATAATATGTAAATAAACATACAATTTTGCCTTTTTTGGCAGAAACACCCAATATTTATTTTTATTCTTTTTGATCCAATAATCATTTATTTTAACCAAAAAAAAAGTTTTTTTCCGATTTTTCTAGCAACAGTTCTATTTCGTTGGATTTTTAATTTTCAGTTGGTTAAGGTGAATATTTTTATTATACTGTCATCAAAGTATGCGTAATGTTAGTCAATGATCGATCGATATAAACCAGACGAAAATAAACGTTGCCATTTCTAGAAAATTTAATCTGTTTTCATACATGTTTTCCACATAAATGGTTGCATTTTGGATACATGGATACATGTTATAATTGTTCTTGTTCAAAAAGCTGTAAATATTCATTGATTAAATTTACGAAAGTACTTTTCCTTACCCCTTGTATATTGAATTTAAGAAAACCAATTCATGATATTCACTGATTACTATTGACGTAAGTTTAAAACGTTTTATTTGGCTTTTCCAACTGGAATATCTCGAATAAAGACGTGATCCCCCGAACTTAACAATAACCCTCCATTGGTCACCTTTAGATATCTGATATTAACCATCCATCTCTCTCTCTCTCTCAACCTCTTTCTCTTTCGATTTCCTTTTTGTAAAATTTATTACACACCAGATTTAATAATACACTGTTCCGTTCGAAAATTATTGTTTCTCTTTAATTGCCCTATAATATACTACGCAGAGTATACATGTACATTACCATCTTGAAAAATGATGCTGTAAAGTGCCTGACTCTCCCTATCTTTCTTTACCTGATGCCCTAGGAAAGAGAGGTGTAGAACGAGTATAGATCGTGCCACCTTCCATGTCCTAAGCTGTTATTAATTTTATAACAGTGGTATATGGCATTTTGTTGTCGAGCGTTATTTATTGGGTCTTTCTTTACGGATTATTTTTTTATTAGTTTCGTCTTGGCGATATTTTAGTACATGCTAATCTTATACATGTAATTTCTCTGTATTCCACTTTTTAGATAGTAAGAAAAAATAATTAATGGAATGCTTGATGTAAGAATGCTTTCTAACTGTTCCACTTTCTTCTATTCTAACGTGATTTTTTGGGGAAACCGATACATCGCCATCGTTTATTTTTTGAAACAAAATAAATAGGACTGAAATGACAGACATTCACTTTAATTAGAACATGAAAACAAAACAGAAACATAATAAAATTTAGAACATAATAACAATGAAAAATATAAAAAAACATATTACAAGAAGTAATAATCAATGTAAAATTACTATAATTGTTCTATATGACCGCCAAATTGGTTCAAACACTGATAACTCTGTCATATACTTCTTGCGAAGTAGACCTCCGAATTTCACCTAGACTTAGATTAGTGAACACTGTTCAATAATTCTTCTCTATTTTGTACAGGCCTAGAGTACACTAGTTCTTTTATGAGGCACCAGAGGTGAAAATCCAATGACGTCAAATCAGGCGATCTGGGTGGCTAGTCCCAGAGTCTCTGTGGTCCAATCCACCCATCCTCGAACATCAAGGTCAACTGTTGGTGTATAGCTATAGTGGAATGTGCTGGTGCATTATCCAGCTGATACCATCTGTTTGCTCTGTCACGTGGAGGTAGAAGTTTGGGGAAATCACTAACAAACCCTCTGACTATCTAGCCCCATTCAAATATTTATTGTACACTTGATATGTTCTCTTATGACATATCGATTGTCTTGCCCAGGCGTGATTATTTCGGTGATTTATAATGCTGAATTTTGATTCACCAGTCCACATAATCTTATGAAGAAATCTCGGATCTCCGGTCCGAGTCGAACTCGTCCGAAAAGTCGACTCGTCTTGCCTCATCACCAAGACGTTATCCGTGCAAAATTTTCTTAGAAAAGGGATGAATTTTATGTTTTTTTAAAACAAAATAAATAGGACTGAAATGACAGACATTCACTTTAATTAGAACATGAAAACAAAACAGAAACATAATAAAATTTAGAACATAATAACAATGAAAAATATAAAAAAACATATTACAAGAAGTAATAATCAATGTAAAATTACTATAATTGTTCTATATGACCGCCAAATTGGTTCAAACACTGATAACTCTGTCATATACTCCTTGCGAAGTAGACCTCCGAATTTCACCTAGACTTAGATTAGTGAACACTGTTCAATAATTCTTCTCTATTTTGTACAGGCCTAGAGTACACTAGTTCTTTTATGAGGCACCAGAGGTGAAAATCCAATGACGTCAAATCAGGCGATCTGGGTGGCTAGTCCCAGAGTCTCTGTGGTCCAATCCACCCATCCTCGAACATCAAGGTCAACTGCTGGTGTATAGCTATAGTGGAATGTGCTGGTGCATTATCCAGCTGATACCATCTGTTTGCTCTGTCACGTGGAGGTAAAAGTTTGGGGAAATCACTAACAAACCCTCTGACTATCTAGCCGCATTCAAATATTTATTGTACACTTGATATGTTCTCTTATGACATATCGATTGTCGTACCCAGGCGTGATTATTTCGGTGATTTATAATTCCTTGCCTGCTGAATTTTGATTCATCAGTCCTCATAATCCTATGAAGAAATCTCGGATCTCCGGTCTGAGTCGAACTCGTCTGAAAAGTCGACTCGTCTTGTCTCATCACCAAGACGTTATCCGTGCACAATTATCTTAGAAAAGGGATGAATTTTATGTTTTCTTAATATTACGTGGATTGATATTCTCTAAATACCCAAATCTAGCGCTGTTGTTGGACTTGAACTTCGTGGATAAGATTGAAAATAAGGGACTCATTCACATCTTCATTATCTATTATGGGTTTTATGTGATTTCGTGTTGCCTTTACACTTCCAGTTGCCAAAAACCGAGCTTCGATTCTTGCGAATTTTCTGGGAGTCATTGTTGGTAGGTCCGGATATAATTCGTTAAATAATCTGCATGTTCGTCTGACAATTCGTCCACATTCACCATGCGGATAAAACAAATTTAACAAATCACTATTGGAATATTCTTCATTATTCTCCATTATAAACTGTTTTTTAAAATAATTACAAAATCACTAAAATTGTAAGTAGATATCTCACGAATTAGTGAGCTGATACTACTTTGACATAATATCAACTTTGTTTCAATTCAGGTCTAAATCAAGACTTACTGGATAGGACTTTTGGAGTTTCATCGGCTTCTGATAAAAAATACATAGAGATTAAGTAGGGAAAGTTATAGCGAATCGATGCAGAATCAAATACCGCGACGATCCAATAATATTCAGAGTGTCACATTTGAAGGAACGAAATTTAATGTAATTGGCCGTCAAATTTTGGACATCCTGTAGAAGATAAATTAATTATCAATGTGGATTTCGAAAGTATTATTCTTGTGCTTTCGTCTACCCCAGAAGCGCTTAGCACGAATCAAAAACGTCTTTCAACATTTTTAAAAGAATTAGGATATTTAAGAAACAGTTCAAAATAGATATAGGGAAATCTGATGGAACTCATCATGACATTTTCTCAGAAATCTAACACTGAAATAATTTACCGGTTGTTCCATTTAAAATAAGGTAAAGTTACTGTGATACTACGGTGCTATGACCTTGAAAGTATTTTTAAACGAAAGGGAAGCTTAAATAGCGCTGAAGTCCAGAAAATTCGAACAGCTAATCGGTATATTTGTGGTAATGTCTTCTCACAGAAGGTCTGTGTTATATGTGTCTGTTTATGTCTGCTCTTATCTATTAATGCAAATGCAATAGTTAAATTGCAAATTTTTGAATTATTAGAATTGAAAATATCTATCGAAAAAAAAACATATTTTTTTATTTGAAATTTTGTGTCACAACGATTGGACGACGAATCGAATACGAAATAAACGAATAAAAAATAATTATCGAGATTTTTACTTGTTAGAATTAATTCTAACTGAATTAAAATTAATAAAATTTAAATAAAAACCGCGTGATTACGAACGCGCCGCGATTTGCTGCTATGTTTGTGATGTCAGAATACTACAGAAAGTGTTTCCACGTTGGTACTGGCAACGGCTTTTCTATATATAGTGTCAAAATTATTGTTTGTTAAGTGCAAAATAAAATATTGTTGATTACTAATTTAGTTCAGTAATGCGTGTCAAAGAGTTCATAAAGGCTAATTCTGATAATATACCTGCTGTGGATATTTTTATGGTTATAGATTTTCTGAAATATGGCATTCAGTTCAAATTAGGTAAAGTTCGAGGTAATCGAATGGTAGGTAAGTCGTCAAATGTGTATAACAAACAAAATTTTTCTATTAAATATAATTAAACTATTTGTAGGGCGTCACGAGAAAGGTACGGTGACAAGGCTATAGGTTTTGTTCACCCTAAAACGCTAAAAGGACGTGTATGTCCAGAACAAAAAGTTCGGAGTAAAGCTTATACAAACATATATACATTGATTATTAATGATACATTAAGAAAAGTCCAAGACACTCAATGTCACGATTGTACCTGCAGAGCTTCATAGGTGGTTGTAAAAATGCATTAGCACCACTCATGTGGACACATCGGAGAAGCGAAAATCCTACATCTACTGAAGAAAAATGTTAAACATGGAGTAACCAAAAGAACTTTTATAGTTTTATAATTATTTTTTGAGCGAAAAAACAACATACATCATAATTAGAAAAACAAAACACATACATACTGTTTAAATCACTAATTTTATTTCAATAAAAATACACTGTTAAATATACATAATAAAACTTCCCCCGACTGGGATAATATGCATAATGTATTACAGTAAACTATAGCTTATACAAAATTAAAACCGTTGAACGTCATTAAGCACGTGATCAAAATTTCGGCTGTGCTGTTGCCAGATTGCGATTAAACATCATAACCTTACTTTAGCGAATCATTTTCACAATTTTACTTTAATAACAATTAAAAAAATTATCCCCAAATTAAATGCAAATTATAAAGGAAGTTACAAAATTATAATAAATGTTGAAATGTAAAATGCATCGTTCAAAAACCATCGACAACATTTTTTAATATTTGAATAGTTATTAAAATACAAAGATTATATAATTATCAGTGACATTTATTAATATATAATATGCAAATACTAAACAAAAAAAAAACAATGAAATATCTTCATGCACTTATTTTCATTAATCAGAGTCTGAAAAGTACTGACTGGAATCAGTGCTATCATCTGCAGTATTTATAACTAAGGGAAGAACTTTCTTGCAACTATCTAAAATAAAAATTTTCAAACAAAGCTTTTCATACTTTTTGCATATTTAGGTAACTTACAACACAATGACATACGGCATGCGTCAAACAGTTGTTTATCTTTTAATTGCTCATGTAAGGAATTCAAAGTTAATTGTGCCCTGAAAATTAAAATTAAACTGCGACTGCTTACGATCGGTTTAAGAACAGTCTTTTCTGCAATTCTTAGCTTACAAATACTTACTGCGTTCAAACATGATATAAATGGTGTCACGAATAGAACTTGTATCCAAAGCTGCAGTATTGGTAACCCTTTTAGTAAAATTACGTTTTCTAGGCGAATTTAAAACTTCATTTTTTTTCACTTTTTTTGAAATAGTACTAACAGTGGACATACTTAACCTTAAGGCTGCTGCAACACTCTAAAAAAAATTGACTTAAACTAAACATATCCAAGTATTTACAATTAACTGAACATACCTCTCCAACAGCCGCAAAGGGTAACATGGACCATTATTGCCTCGTTCTTGTTCAAAATTGTGTATCAGAGATGCCAGAAACTCTTGACAACGACGATTTAAATGATTTGGCATTTTACAGGCGCGACTTGAGTTCTGAAAGAAACTGTTTTTGATCACAAGGTAAAAATGAAAGTAAACGTTTAGATACAAATGAGATAATCTTCAAATGTGTCAATGAATATCAACAAGACAAATTTTAAACCCGACAATATCGCACATGCTTCCAAGCGAACACAGCCGCTAAATTTGATATTTATTGAATACATTTCATTTGATTATTTTATTATTGAATTTTTGTAGTGGTATTTCTGCTGTTCTTTAATAGCGTCATCGATGACGTGCAACGGTTTTAGTTTTGTACAGGCTATACATTAATAATCAATTCAGAATAAAACAATCTCTACCCAAAATTATGTACATATTTGTTTCAAGTGTGCAATACTTTTAAAACCATACCGATTCTTCAAACCATCACACTAAACTCTATTAACAATATTTTGAAAAAAATCCACCCATACTACATTATTGTTTTAATTAAGGTATTCAGTATTTTTAAAACAATGACGATTTTTCGCCTTACATGATTTACAAATCACCACATTAGACACTTGATTTATTAATATTTGCAAATGTAGGTAAATCTGACTACTAACTAACTCTAACGCATGACCAGTCGGAGATTTCCCAAATAAAAGAAGGCACCTAAACCATTTTTTTTTAGCGGAAAACATAGTCGAAGTGTGGGATTCTCCTGTTAAGATCTACCCACTAGAAAACCGCTATGTTCCAGAACATATCCTGGAACCACCATCAGTCTTCATTGCCTATAATACATTTCTTACCTATGTTTAAACATAACCTATCAAATGAATATGTACAATCAATAGATAAAATGTACCAAAATCCTGAGATACACTAAATATTTTAACTGTTTTGTCAACTGGAATATAAATATACTGATTTCTTTACTTTTTGTTTTGATTCCATGGAAAATTGCTTTGCCAGTCCTTAATTTAATTAGTTGTGTCCATAAAACTCACACAATCACACAAATTTATCTTAAATTATCCTGTAAAACGTTCATAAGTATAAGACTTTTCATATACGATTACCTTCCAAATCGGTAGTTGGATTTTGTTCTGGTCTATTGTTGTCTGATTCTTGAATATTATTATTCGTATACTACAAAATAGAGGATCCTGTAGGGCTTTCTCATTGTTACTACACTCGATTGTACTGCTACATGTAGATTCTTTGCGGACACGCAGGAATATCCCTTGTTATAAACTTCTTATAAACAAAAATAAAAAGAACCCTAATCTGATTTTATTCTGAACATACTTTGGAGTCTCCATATATTATGTAAAGATATACGAATATAATGTCGAAAACAGCACCGATAGCCTAAATAACAATTAAAAGGAAGTATATTTTCAAATCAATAGCAAACCAACAAATTCAGTCAAAGATATAAGTTAAATCTATAAAATCACTAAGATCGATAAATTGTTTTATTTACCCCAGGCTTCGATTCATTTCGAACGTCCAGAAAGAGTCCAAAAGAAAATTTCCGTATACTTGAATGCCGAACTGCTCGAACCTATATTGGCGATATTAGCCTTCGGTACAATTGTGAGATCACAATGGTTCCGGTTTTTTTTCGGGAATTGTCGGCGTGTTATCGGTACTGGGTTAAAATTTTTATTTTTAATTTGATATAACTTTATAATTATAAGGAGAAAAATAAAAATAAAAATAGTTTTGTTATAAAACTAAAACAAAAAAAATTGTTCAAAGCCCAATTGTTATGACAGACAATTTTTTATAGTATATATCATGTTTATTATACTATGTTTCTATTCCTGTCTTTTTATTATGAACTTATTCAATTGTATTAGATTTTTTAATTATCTGGCTTTTTGACTGATAAAATTTCTGTTGAAATCGAAAAAAGTAGGTTTCTGTACTAGGCGCCTGTCCATATCTCTTCGCATTAACGTAATTTCGGTACATGTTTAGACTCTTCGGCTTTCTAAATTATTGGAATCTTTAGCAAACACATCTAGCAATGCTACTGGTACTCTTGTCTCAGAAATTGTCAGTCATACTCACTAACGAGAACATTATAAGGTACTCTCATATTACATTGAAATTCTGTAGAAGATGTCTTAGAACTGTAATGAATTTGATTCGGTAAAGATGCACAAACAATGTTTTATAAACGCGTTTTAATGAGGATGAATACTATAAAATATTCGATTTTTGTGACAGTTATTAACGGTGAATTTCCTGAATCCATTTGATTTATATAAATCTTGATTGTATCCAACATAATTGATATCCGAGATTCAATACAACGTCCGCCGACATCATCCTATCTTCGCTCGTAAATTTCGTCAGGAAACCATTTCCTGCCACGGCTACCGCATCGGTCCTCTTTCCTGCAAAAGCTCCAAAGTCTGTTGCGCCCACACAACAATGCCTGCCGATCGTATGACGTTCGTTGTTGTCACAAGAATTCGGACGAGGCGGACGTTTATAGATTCAAGTTGGATTATTTTAGTTTTATAAACTCGGTGGACACTAAACGTTAGACTAGGAATTAAAATATGGATTTCCAGTTACGAGAATTGCCTTGCATTCTGGTTTAATCGATCGGTAGACGATAATTTAGCTTGTTTTAGGCAAGAGCAATTTGGTTTCAGGTTACACTGATGGTGCGATTCACGCTTTCTACTTGGACATAGAGGAATATTGTTGTTTACATCGAACTGTGTTTCATATATGGGTTTAAAAACTAATTTTACTGGAAATATGCTTGTATTTGTTGTTCGTCCTATAAGGATTTTTATTGCATACGATATGGATTTTTGTACCAGTGCTTCCAATACTTCACCCCCCGCTTTTTGCTTGTTGTTGGCATTATGCATGATTTAAAACAAAACTTTTAGTTTGAACTTGCAGGAATATTGTACGAAATCCCACTAGCAAATAGTAATCTCTCAAAATCGCATAAATAATATCCTGAGCTTCATCAGCATTTTTTATAGTCGAAAAGCGAAAAGAAGACAGTGCCTCAAGTTTTCCTTTCCAAGCGACTTCACATTTGCTATTGATTTTACAGATTATACTCACAGTAGGCTGGTATATTATACCTCTTTTTCAAATCCAAAAATGGCACTTTAAAATAACTGTACGGCGGGAAAAAAAATTCTGATTCGATTACGTTCTCAGTTAATGAAACGTTTCAGAGCCGAAAATAATTAAATTGAAGACTTCAGAACTATATACGCACATATTGTAAATATTCTACATTTTGGGATTCTACGATTTTCAATAGTAAGAAAGCTGGGAAAACTTGGGTATGACCTGATCTTTAATTGTCATAATACAAGGTGAGATATTTCACTAAATATTCAAGTGTGGATTTTGCTTAACTTTTGAAATTTCTCTGCAGAAGATAACTATAGGTAATAAAAATTCTTCCATCTTGAAAATTTATGTAGGTTAATATAAGTTTATTTTACTTCCAGCTTGTTGATGTCCCTAACTCAATTCCGGTGTTTCTACCGATTTTTCAACGATTGGAGTTGGAATTAATGCGTTACAAATTTGGATGCTTGTTTCGAATACTTAATCGGTCATTACTCCGTACAGCATCCTTGATGCTATGCTTCTTGGTTGACAAGGAAGGTCTTCCTGAGCGAGATTCATTTACAACTGCTTCTCTACCATAACTAAAGTCCTTCTACCAATTGTAAACACTTTTTTGACATAGCTCCATCTAAATTTTTTAATATTTTTAATGAATCAGCACAAGAACGAAATGATGTGAAACCTCTATCAGATGTCAGTGACAGTTATACCAACTTAAAAATGAAATGATTCCATCGATATATAAAGCGTGCGAATTTTCAAAACAAAAGTCACCTTCTTTTTTGATGATAGTACTCTACCTTGTCTATTTCAATGACGTGCAAATACAAGAATGGCCAAATTTTGGCGAAACTTCATGATCCTTCACAGAATGAACTGATTGATACCCGGTATGATTTACAAACACTATTTATTATTTGTGAAGATATTCCGTTAAAAAAATTATATATATATATATATATATATATATATATATATATATATATATATATATATATATAAACTATAACATCTTTTTGGAAGGAAGAAAAGAAACATCGAAGATAATTAGACAAAATAAAAGACACCATCATTGAAAACAATCAACATAATGAAATAGAAAAAGATTTCCAAAAAAATAACACCCGAAACTTTTACAAAACATGTAAAACTACATTAACAGGCTATCAACCGCAAAGTCTTTGCTTCCAAAAGGAAAACGGACAATTAGCTCTAGATAACCAAGACAATTGCAAAGAACTTGCGAAATATTTTGTACAAATACTAAACTGTCCTGATGCCTTAAACAAATTACCAACACTAAACCCTAAACAAACAAACCCAGATTCATTACCACCGAATGAAAATGAAATAATTAGGCAAATCAAGCCGCTTAAAAATAACAAAGCTTCTGGTGAAGATGGAATCACTGCTGAACTTTTGAAATCCGTCTAGGTAGAATCAAGGAAATAACCAAAATTCTACAAGAAGTTTGGCGAACCGAACGGATTCCGGAAGATTGGAAAGATGCTCTAACCTAGCCACTACACAAGAAAGGAGATAGAACGGATGTAAACAACTACAGAGGTATATCTCTTCTCCCAGGCTGTTACAAGATTCTATCTCAATGTCTACTAAACAAAGCACAGGGACAGTTAGAACCTAAAATTGGTGAATATCAAGCAGGTTTTCGACCGGGCAGATCCTGCTCTGAACAGATCCTGAATCTAAAGTTGATCCTAGAACATCAAAAACTGTACAATAAAAATCTTGTCCGTACATTTGTGGATTTCAAAAAAACATATGATTCTATTGACCGCGAATCGTTATTCCAAATCTTGAAAGAACAAGAACTAGTTCTGAAAACGCTGGCAATTATTAAAGCAACTAACACAAAGTCAAAAGTTTAATTCATGGGCGACATCTCAGAGCCCTTCGAAATTAAAACTGGAGTAAGACAAGGGGATGGACTCTCGCCACTCTTATTTAATTGTGTTCTAGAAAAAGTAATACAGGACTGGCGTGAAGAAAAGTCGGGCCTGAATATTGACCAGCCCATTAAACTGGGGAGAACCAACATCAAAATTGATTGTCTGGCATTTGCTGATGATCTAGCAATTTTGGCTCAACATGTATTAACGGCACAGAAACAGATTGAAATCCTAAAAGAAACAGCAGAAAAGGAAGGACTCCAAATTTTCTTTGAAAAGACACAATACATGACCTGCAACAGACTAAGAACACCATTTCTAAAAACAAAATATGGTAACATCAGACGAGTCTCTCAATTCAAAGATTCGGGTGAAATAGTCATGGAAAATGGGTTGGAAAAAGCGGCCAATAAGGGTAGATGTCAAAAAATGGAAACGCCATTGAGACTTACACAAAATATTTACAACAAAAAATGCCTATCTAAAAACACAAAACTGAGACATTACAACACGGTTATTAAGCCAGAATGTCTATATGCTGCAGAAACGCTCATTTTGAGTAGAAAGAGGGACATTGAGGACATTGAAAAGAAGAAAAGAAAAATCATAAGAAAAATCCTAGGCCCCAAACAAATAAATAGCACAACATATCGACTTTGAGAAAACCAAGAAATCAAACAATACACATATATACATAGCGGTATGAGAAAAAGAAAACTTAAGTTTTACGGACACATAAAACGGATGAATCCGAGTAGGCTAACTAGACAAATAGTCGAATTTTATGAAAACAGGAGTAGAACTAAAGTAGAAATAATTAAATGGATTGCTGCAATTAAAGAGGACCTAAGATCAGAAAGTATAACACAAAGTGAAATTCAGGATAGCGGCTGTTTCAGATACAAGGTGGATGTTTGGAAGGTTGGCCAGGGAGAAAAATGTAGGAAGACTGGAACAACTTGGTCTGACGAAAGGAAAAAAGCTCATAGCGAAAGAATGAAATTAGTATGGGCGCAAAGGAATGCTAACAACAACAAACGTCTCTAATTGTACTTCGTGTGGTCCACCAGGGCCCATATGTGGATAATAATAATAATAATATATATAAAGAAGTAAAAAAACTCCATATACACACAGATATATATATATATATATATATATATATATATATATATATATATATATATATATATATATATATATATATATATATATATATATATATAGAAAAGCAACTGCTTTGGAACCCGACCCCTTTTAATTTGGCTGACATTTTGAAATTATTCGTTTTTGAATAAATGTTTAAAAAAAATGCAAACAAATTTTTCAATTCATCTTCTTTAAAATCTTTGAGTTTTTTGGCAAAATCAAGAATTTTTCAACGTTTTTTCATTGTTTTTCTAAAAAAAAACTTCCATTAATTGTACGTGTGATATCGCAAGTCCCATTGTGGGCTAACCTTTTTTGTCTATTTTTTTATGTTATTTTATTATGAAAACAAAGTTAAATTGTGCAAAAATCAAAAATTTTATAAAGTTCCTTCAAAAACGAGGAATTTTTGAAAAAACGTTTTATATGATCAATTTTTGAAAGAGTTATGACTAGTCCAAAAAGCCAAATCAAATGTGCTTCACCTCGTTTGTTTTCAAGTAAATATCGGAGAAATAATTCCAAGTCATCAACACCCACTTTTACACCAGTCTTGATTATTTGGTTGTAAAGTGTGCCTCTAATTATTTTTATTTATTTCCGCATTTATTTTCTCAAAGTCATTTCAAACATCCTTATTATATTTCCTCAATTATTCTAGAGGTACTGTTTAAAATATTTTCCTTTTTGTATAGCATTTTTGATCTTAAGTGAAATTTGTCGAATTCACCCTCACTTTCATAGCGGAAATTTTTCCTAATTTTTTTCTATTTAATAATTCTCATTCACCCTCTGGAGAACGATATGGTAAATGCCTTCTAAACTAAAAAACGGCCTGTATATATATATATATATATATATATATATATATATATATATATATACACACGGGGAATACCTAATCTTTGATGCAACTAATGCATTTGATGCACGTACCTAATTTTATCTAAAGTAAAATTTTGGCATCTGTCAATTGGATATTTCATAACTTGGTTAACACATACATCTCAGCCTTTAAACATAAAAGGTTTGTGTGGTACGTGCCTGTTGATTTCTCCTATACCTTTACGATTTTTGAGCACACTTATAAGCTGATGATTGATGCAATAACATTTTTGCTGAATACGGATTTATTTATTTCCTATTCAGTCATACTCGCAATTTAAAAAATAATTTTATTTAATATGAGGGTCTCAAGTGAAGTTGCGTTTGACCGCAGAACATATTTGAATCAGATTATTTCCCGTCATATATTCAGTTTAAAAGTCCCATCTTTCAATGAGGTATAATATCCGAGCCTACTGTGAATATAACTTGAACAATTGTGATATCGTTTTAAAAGCAACATTTGAGGCACTGCCTTTTTTTTGTCTTTCAACTGAAAAAAAAAGTGTCATGAAAGCTCAGCAAAGGATTTTTCCACCTTTGAGAGATAGTTCTGTTTCCTACAGTTCTTGTAAGAAGTTGTTCCACTGCTAGTGCTCGGACAGGAACTCGTAAACCAAGTAATAAGCTAAGGAAAATTCAAAAGGTGATCGGCTATGAAGTTACAACTACTTTGATGTTGGATGTTGTTTTGTCATTACTCTCCAGGTCCAGAGAGGCGATAATTTTTCGTTAATCTTGGTGAGCCATCGGCCAATATAATAAAACCAAATATCCATGTCAAAAAGATGTTGATATGGTGGAATCAGCTGGGGGTCGTGCATTATGAGTTACTCCAGTCTAGTCAAGTAGCGACTGATTCGTTTTCGTGGCGTTCTGGAGGGAAAAAGGCCTTCCTGGCAAGAGAAGAAGGGACTTTAGAAACGATTAGGAAGTTGGGATGGGAGATTTTATCGCCCCTGGTGAATTCTACAGACTTGACCCCTTCGGATTTTCTTTTCTTACAATTCCCACAACATCATTCTGTTGACTGCCCCTTCATATCTAATACTTCTTGAGGAAGTATTACCTCAAAACTATCAACTTTTTTTCCATTTGGGATTCGAGAGTTGCAAAAGTAATACAGATTACCTCGAAGAATAAATTTGCATTACTTTTTACATTAATAAATGTCTGTGGTAGTGAAAAAAGGCCGATAATTAAGAGAATTAAGACCAAATAGAATATAGAGGAACTTTTGATGATGATCTATAATTAAAAGGGAAGTAGGCACTTGAAGAATACAGTCTAGAAATTAGATATGTAATATAAAAACACTAGTGAAAAAAATGTGTCTAGACAAAATTTCAAATATAATTCCAAAAACAGGGCATAATATTGCAAAAATATTGCAAAAAATATTGCAAAATAAACCTAAGAACATTCGAAGGATGGGAACTTTTTAAAATACCAGAATTTTATTCTCCAAAAATGAAAATACAAAATTTTATCATCCATTAATAGGAAAATATTACCATCGACAAAGTGCCACATAAAACGTCTGAATCTTATGTCAATAGTAAACAATTAATTTCGTAAATCGATTTTATTTAAACAAATCTTGATTGTACCGTATTGATGTAACCGTTTCCTGCCACTGCTGCTAGATCGGTTTGTTTTCCCGCAAGAACCCTAAAGTCTGTTTAACTGTTTCGCCCACACGACAATGCCAGCCGATCGTATGACGTTCGTTATTGTCTCAGGGAGTCGGACGAGGCGGACGTTTATTGGCTCGGGTTAGTTTATTTTAGTTTCGTAAACTGAGTGGAAACAAGGCACCAAACGCTAGAAACTCGGGATTGAAATATGAAATTTCAGTTGGGTGAGTGTGTTACATAGTTTAATCGATCGGGAGACGATAATTTAGCTTGTATTCAGCGAGATCGTTTTGGTTTTAGATTACATGATGGTGCGATTCACGCTTTCTACGTGGATATAGGAGAATGTGGTTGGTTACATTGAACTCGCACTATTGTGGGTTTCGCAATTATTTCACGGATCTGAAAAGAATATTTGGTTTGGTTTAAAGTTAAATCCTTTCGTAAAATACGCCATGTTATGGATTCACTGAGTTTAATATGTCTGAATGTCGACAAATGAAACTTTCTGGGTCTTCAGCGTACCAACTATGCTCTTGCGAACAACGACTAAAACTATTTGTTGATCTTCTTATATCTTTCACCGAACCAGTTTCTTGAAATTTTTGATCTATCAATTCCATTGATAGTGCTTTCAGACGCACGATTGTACAAACCATAAATATCATGTAATTTTCCAGTTTTTACTGAACGGTCATTTTCATAAAATAATTCAACAGTTTTACGCGTTGTTGTTGTCATATATTACATTTCTGAAATGAGACTAGATCTAGGCAAATTCACAACGCCATCTGTGTTTTATTCAAGAATTTAAAAACCGCTCAATTTGAAAGACCCGTTAGGCTGATAACTTGCATTTTATCACTTTATGCTTTTATACTTCAAAACGCACAATTCGCGGTTCTGGAGAGGATTCCGTTGGGGAAACCACGGTGCAAAAATGGTTTAGTCGGTTCGGAGGCGGGGATTTTGAAGCGGAGGTCGAAAAAATAAAGGTCATAAAACCTGAATATCCAAACACTACGGTATGCGAGATGGTCGCTAAGCTAAAGTTTTTGTCCATCTGAAAAAAGAAGAGTATATCTGCCGATTCGATGTGTGGGTCCCTCATGTAGTTAGGGAGCGAAATCTGCTGGAAAAAATGTTTAGTCTTTATGTCTGAAGCTGATGGTAATTGGTGCTGAAAAGTGGATTATTTACAACAAAGTACAAGGAAAAACTCACCGTTTTAAGTACAGCGAAAGACGATCTTCATCCGAAGAAAATTATGAACACTTTTCACAACAAACCATCAACACTGGCTTTTACCAAAAACCACCAACCACCAACACCATCAACACCACCCCTTAATAAACAAAAAGGAACAGCGTTGTTGTTCATCATGACACTGCGCGACCATACGTTTCAATCAGAACCGTGAAAATATTGTTGAACATTAATTAGTATGATTTGCGCCGTTCATCTTACTCACCGGACATCATACCCCCAGATGACCATCTATTTTACTCCCTCTAAAATTATTTAAATGGGAAATCTTTTAAAATAGAAGAAAAATAAAAAAAAATTAAAAATCCTTAAAAAAAATAAAATCCCCTTAAAAAAATCCTTACGAACTTTCGGTACTATCCACTGTTTTTTGATTATCCCAAACTGCGAACTATAGAGACATGTGGCTAATAAAAACCTCTGGATTATACGGAAATCAATTTTCAATGTTTTTTTTCCTTCTGTTTTCGCTGTGCAATTAGTCCAGCGCCATTAAAACTTTTAAAGCTGTAAATATTTTCAAACAATATAGCTAATAACCTGTTTACGACAACAAAAAACGGGTTTTTAATACAGTTTCTTGTTTTTATCAACATATTTGTTATCAGCAGTCGTAGTCCATTAATTTTTTTTTAAAATAGCTTGAAATTAGCAACAGCGGCAGCACATATATTGGAAAAATCAATGATTTTGATTTTTTTTCCCATAATTTTTTTTTTTTGAAAGAGGAATTCTAAAAATGCATAAAGATATATGCTTTAATGTGGAATATATATTTTTTTTACCTTCAAGGTAATCTCCCTGCAAAATGCTCATTCTATTTTTTTTTCTTGCTTTCGAAACAGTTTTTAGTTAAACTCTCCTGAAAGAAGTGGTTTCTTCACGAGATTACTTCAAGGTTTTCTTCCAACGTAACGCGCCATCTTCATGTTGAAGCTAAAAACTTTTCAGACTACCGTCGTATTGATAGACACGAAAAACGAAATTCATCTTACTTTCTGATCATAGTAGTATAGTCCGCTTCCAGATATTTCCATGCCCTTCGGCAAAATGATAATTGCCCCAAAAATATCTGTTCCTATATTGGAACCTTTGGTGTGAAACATTAAACTTGAAGAGACTAAACCCCAAATCATTTTTTTGAACATCTCGACGCACGTTTCGCTAACCATGTTAGCATCATCAGATTAGTAGTAAATCTCTTCAAGTTTACCCTATAAATATCAATAAAAATATTCCAGTTTTTTAAAAGGCATCAGAATCGGAGTGGTTTAACTTCAGAATAATTTTGATTGTGATTTTTTTTTTTCACCCGTTCAGGACAGTTCATTGACAATGCCGGGTTTCAAATCAAGACATAGTCAATTAGACTGAAGGAATGACCTCACAATTCTCGTTTTTCCCAAGATAACTGCCTTTTGAGCCGTCGCAATGATATTTTCTGACAGTTGAAGTTGTCTGATGTGTTGGGAAATTTGCCATTCACAGTAATATCCATTCACAGTAATAACGAATGGTAAAATTTTTGTTTTTTTAATTTGTACATTTCTTTTAGTTCAAAGGCTAGCACTTCGTATTTCTGTTTTTGTCTCCGCATAGGCTTTCTCAATGTTTTCATCTAGTGATGTTGTAAAACCAATGATAAGATCTGTTTTATCTTGTTTGATAAATACCGTCATATCTGGTCGGTTGTGCATAATTTTACGATCGGTTATGAGGGCACTTCGTATTTCTGTTTTTGTCTCCGCATAGGCTTTCTCAATGTTTTCATCTAGTGATGTTGTAAAACCAATGATAAGATCTGTTTTATCTTGTTTGATAAATACCGTCATATCTGGTCGGTTGTGCATAATTTTACGATCGGTTATGAGGGTTGTGTCCCAGTATAGCCTAAAACCGGCGTTCTCCATGATTGGTTGTGGATTATAGTTATAATTATGCACCTGATTATTGAGAAGTCCAGTTCGCAATGCTAAATTCTGATGGAAAATTATGCCCATTTTATCATGCCTTTTAAGATATTATCGTGGTGCCATAATAGGACATCCCGCTGTGATATGTTGGATGCTCTCTACTGTGGACTTGCATTTTCGACATAAGTCATACATACCTTGTTCTTTTAGGATATGTTTCCGATAGTTTAGAGACGATACAACCTGATCCTGTGTAGCCAAAATACTACCCTCCGTTTCAGGGAACAAGTATCCCGCCTTGAGGTAAGCGTTTGAGTGTATTCTATTTACGCATCTTTTCGTCAAGTTAGCTTTATATCTACCGTGTAGTGTTTTGCTTGCCCATTCAGTTTCTAATTCTGTCAAGCATTTAGGTGGTGTTTCTTTCTCATTAGCCAGGTCTAGAGGTGAGAAGTTACAATTTATGCGTTTTAATGCATGATGAATCGGTAAATTCGTGGTATAGAAATAGCTTCTTAATTTTTGGACATGGATATTATCAGCCATTTCTACATTCACTAGACCCCTTCCACCCCTTACTCACTGTATATACAGTCTGCTGATATCTGTTTTCTGGTGGTGGTATCGATATTTTGTTAGCATCGTTCGAATGTTAATATATATTCCTCTTAAATCTGTTTTTGTCCATTTAAGGATCCTGAATGAATAGGTCAGGCTTGGCATGGCCCATGAATTCAGAGCGGTGAAGAGGTTTCTAGATGCTAGTTTAGTGATCAAGATTAACCTTTTTCTCCTATACAATTCATCCAACATTATCTTCTTAATCGATTTTTGTTCGATACCTATTGATTGGTGAAAGCCTAGATATTTATAGCCTTCTGGTAATGCTGTATTTATTATTGTGCCATCCATTAATAATATGTTTTGTTGTTCTGTAATGATGCCTCTTTTTATATGCAAGATTGCACATTTCTCCAGACCCATTTCCCTCTGTATATCAGAACAGAATGACTTGACTATTTCCAGTTGACTTTGGAGCTGATCTGAGTTTGTGGTGTATATTTTCAAATCATCCATATAAAACATTGATTGTGAGTAAATAAAAATATAAATATAAATTTTATTAATGGACCAATATGCAAAACCCATTTGAAATATTATTCTCTGGAGGCTAATTCTGATGCAAAGAACGTTGGTTTTATATTTCTTTAATCGCTGCAAATGAATGCAATATTGGCACAATTTGCTCTTCATACGTAACATAAATTTTGCTTCGAATTAAGTCTTTGTCACTTTCGTCAACACATTTGCTTTTACCTTTAGATTCACTGCGGATTCTTTTGGCTTTAATTGGCTTCGTCATAATATTTTTAACTGTAGACAACGGAGTTTTCGTTAATTAAGATGTATCTGTTCTGGCTGCATTTACATTAAGCCCCCTATTCAATAAAGAAGTATGTATATTTTTAACAATTTGCTTAGCATCAGGCGATGAATGTTTTCTTTTAAAATTAGCACTACCGGAGGCACAATGATCATTATCTTACCAAGAAGGTCACGTTTTTAGCACGTTTGTAATAACAAAACATACTATCGAAATTATAGAACTGCACTGTTTAAGAAAAGAATGTGAACTAAACTAAAATATTTCGAAACTACTAAACCAGATATAAAATTAATTTTATCTTTTTACCTGCCATTTTTTTAGGCCTGGCCTTGTTTACGTTTCTTTCAACTTTGCCGGGTTTCGTTACGGCAGGGGATGTTAAGAGTTTATTGCAGCCAATCGGTTAACCATATATCTTAAAACGCTCTATACCGCAATCGCCTCGTCACTCTGGAAGATCTGAAAAAGGATACTCGACAAGAAATCGGAACCATAACTGCAGACACTTTCTTGCCGCCGTGTTATGGCAAATTTAAGAGGTCGGCTTCTGGAGTGCCAGGACAGAAATGGAGCACATTTGGATAATGTGATGTTCAGAACATGAATTTCCAAGAATTTTTGTACATTTAAAGAATACATTTGTTATAATTAATCAACTTGTTTTTTTTAAATTTTATTTCTAAAAGTTAACATGACCTTGGACCACATTGTATAACGGATAAATATTGTCCGGTAGATTTTCATTGAAGCCATCAGCTTCTAAATGAGATATCAAGATTTCAACCGACCAAAATAACATATTCGGAAAGGAACGAGATAAAAATGACGCTTATAAATGAGAATGTAGAGATCATTTAATGGTCCTCATAAACTCCCCCGAAAGGATTCTTAGGCCAATTTACGGTCCCCTTCTCGGGCCGCATAAAGTGCGAAATATCTTCGTTAGCGTACGCGCCATTCTTTATATTAACGAGAAAGGTCTGAACGTCCGATCAGATGGCATAAATTTACGCCATTCGCATCGCTGACTTTTCACAATTTCTCGTTTTTAATTATGGCGAACCGTGGCGAAGGAAAGTAACTCTTCGCGTGGTGGAGTCGACCGTTCAACCGAAACTATCTCGCCAATTTTATTTCGAAAAGCGAAGAAAAGAATGGATATATTTTATTTAGGTGTATAGGTTTGCTGGTAATGCGGAACCTTTTAGTAGTGCTTTAACCCTTTCCTACCAGACTATCTATTTTTTTATGATTTTCTACAATTGTACTCTATTATATTACTAAGGTAGGTAATAATAACACGTAGTTTTTTCAAATTTTTGTGTGTGTTTGTATTTACTTTTGTATTTTTTTGTTTCTATTACTTCTGACTGTACCACAAGCACATTTTCAGTTTTCAATCCTTATAGCAAAGCAAAAGAGGAAAACAATTATCAAAATAGTCAATTTTATCTTTTCCCCTTCTTGCTCGTTCAATTCTAAAATGTCTTTGTCCCCTAAGTTGCAGTTTAAACATTTTGAGCTCATTTGTTCGTCTTTTCCCTGGTATATATGAAATTTCTTTATAAAGCCTTTCTGGTCAACCAAACAGTACAACTTGTATCCTTTTTTTGATAGGTTTCATGAGGAGCTATTGTTTCAGTACAGACCTACCCTTGAATTTGATAATCGACTCATTCACAATCATTTCTCGGGTTTCATGATAACACTGTTGATTTTTTTTGTTTAGCGCATTCACTACTGGTCTTATCTTGTACAGCTTGTCCTAGAAATTCATAGGCATTTGAGTAGCAAATCTGTCTCTTGGCATGGTTTTGCGTAAAACTGGATTGTTTAAATCAGGTTCCGATTAGTGATGGTCTGTCCAAGCTGGTCGAGTATTGTACCCATCTCATGTAGAAATTTAAGCATATGAATGTTAAAAGCTCCTCCAAGATTCAACACCTTGTCTTTCTATGTAGCGTAAAGGTTGCTTCGATACACGATATCATCTAATATTCCGTCAATTAATACTACAAATATATCATTCGTGTGGTACAGTGAGCAAAACATTATTGTACTACTTCGGTATCTGGTGAATAGTCCGGTAAATTTGTCTCTAAGTTTCGCTTTTTCCACTTATGATTTGGTTCTACAACCTTTTGTCGGGTAGCTCTTGGCAAGGATGCATGGAAGATCTATTTCGGGTCTGGGACTAGGGACCGGCGATGTAGATACCTGATCAATAGAAGATTCTGGTGGTAATTCTTCATTTGTAAGCGATAAGGGTTGGACTTCGTTTAGAACCCATTCAATACCCTCCTCAAAAATGTCTTTACGCTTCTCGCTGTGGGTAATTGAATATCCTTCTCGTTTTCTTCATCTGGAAAATCCACATCAGGCTCATCCTCATACTCTGGAAGGTCTTCCGACAGCAGAGCCTCAATGAGAACAGTATTTTTTGAAATAACCATTTCAGTTCATCTAGAACAAATAAAACAATAATTTAAATGTGAATTTAAAATGTAACTATCGGCAAATATAATAAAAAATAATCTACATTCATTATCTATATCTACCATAGAATTCAGTAAATTTGGAAACCAACCGTCACTGAGGGTACTTTTAGGTCCACGTCAATAATGTCATAAAATACCAGACAAATATCTACAAATTTAGTTGATTAGATAATAAAAGTAAATAATGAAAAAAAATATCATTTACCTAAGATTTACTATTTTTAAAAGAATTTTGAAAAATGCACATTTAAACTCGTTGACTATCCAACAGGTTTTAACCTGCAAATAAATTGATAGGCCGTTTCTCGCAGAACACCGAATAGAGCACTCTGATTGGCTCATGCGATCGGTACTAGAATGAATCATCAGTGAGGGTAAGCGGGAGTGTTTGCGTATTCAGTACATTTGACGAAAAACGAGGTGATACCTATTAGTACCTTCAGATAGGAAAGAGTTAAGTTGTACTAGGGTGTAATAAAATATATTTGCGTTTTTGAGGTACATAGTTACATCTTTGAGCTAGTAACTCTATTCGTTTTCGGTACCGGGATGAATTTTTGGAGGCGAAAATCTCGACGAAGCCTGTTCTTAGTCCATTAAATCAGATATGAAGTGTGTGGTCTTGCTAAAGGAGGTCTTTTCCACGGTTTACCGAAGCTGGATATTTTACGGTCAGAATAACATGTACTCTCTAAAGCTGAGCTGGATAGAGCTCTGAATTTATCGCACTACAATCAGAAACCAACTCAAAATGAATTATTATGATCTGATATTCTTCTATCTACAAGACTCATGTCTCTCCGCTGCCACTTCTTTCACCAGAACGGCATCTACCCTTTCTACTTCGCAAATTTCACAAACTGCGTCAGTTGGTTTGAAACTTTTTTAAAACAATGCCTTAAAATACCTCTAATTTCGCGAGTTACCTGACTTTTGGTATTCGATGAGAAAAAAACAAAACTATACCCTCCCCACACTTCCCAACATGCTTCCGACTTTCACGGTCATGGGCTTTCCTCTGCCACTCTGGTCCAATATACTTAACGATGTCATCAATCCATTGTGCTTTCGGTCTTCTTCGCGGACGTTTGCGATCAAGCGGTATCCACTCCAGGATTGCCTTGGTCCATCTGTCGTCCCATCGCCTTGCTATATGACCTGCTCATCTCCATTTCAATTGCTTTACTCTTCCAGTGATATCACAGACTTTCGTTTGTCCCCGGATCCATGCGCACGACTTTCTGTCTCGTCTTGTAATGCCAAGCATACATCTTTCCATTCCCCTCTGTGCCACCCGAAGTTTTTGAATTGATTGCGATGTGAGTGTCCAGGTTTCACTTCCGTATGTCATAACGGGTAGAACGCACTGATCAAAGACTTTTCTTTTCAGGCAAAGTGGGAGTCTACTCTTAAACACAATTTTGAGCCTGCCAAATGCCTGCCAGCCACATTTAACACGCCGTTCCACCTCCTGGGCGGTATTCCCCTCCATTGAAATCATCTGCCTAAGATATACAAAGCTGTCCGCAATCTTCTAATCCCTTCCTAAAACTCAAATTCTTCTGTCCTGAGCGAAGTTATTGAACATAACCTGACTTGTTTTCAGGTTTATTTTCAAGCCAAATGGTTCGCCGACCCTTTGCAGTTCTTGTATGTGTCTTTGCAGCTCCTCTGGGTCTTGTGAAAGGAGAACGATATCATCTGCAAATCTAAGGTTGTTTAAGTTTGCGCCATTGATCTTTACACCATCCTATTCCCAATCCAGTTTACGGAATACTTCTTCAAGGCCAGCCGAGAAAAGAATAGGCGAGTCACCCTGCCATACACCTCGTTCTACATTAATTCCCACTTCAAGATCATCAAGGTGAATTGTGGCTGTAGCTCCATCATATATCGATCCTAATAAGTTAATAGAGGGGGAGATAAGGCATAATATATATGCTTTATCTCCCCCTCGGCTAAGCAGTGCATCCATTATTGCATGCTTTGAGATGGAGTCAAATGCTTTTTCGCAGTCGATAAAAGCCAAGCACAGTGGCATGGTGTATTCGTTGTGCCTTTCTATGGCCTGCTGTACAACCTGGATGTGATCCATTGTACTGAATCCACTTCTGAATCCTGCTTGTTCTATTGGTTGTGCGTCATTCAGTTTTTTTAATATTCTTTTAGAAATTATCTTAGTGAAAACTTTGTACATTACTGATAGGAGAATTATTGGACGATAGTTCTTTAAATCTTCCTGTACACCGTTTTTATGTAAAAGGATCACTTCAGCATTTTTCCATAAGTCAGGTACTTTTTGTTCTTTGAGGCATTTTGAGTATAAAATTGTGTTTTATGTAACGTCCGACCATATGCTTTTAGCATTTCGACAGTTACACTGTCCTTTCCTGGAGCCTTGCCGTTTTTCATCGATTCTATAGCATTTGTTACTTCCTCCTCTAGGATATCTGGCATTTGTTTTTCCGTTGGTATTGTTGTCTTTGATTAGTTCTGATCTTTATATAACTGGGAATAACATTTTCTGATAACCTCTAATATTTGCGTACGCGCCCTGCGTACTCTGCCATCCTCACGCCTTAAGGCATATATTTACTGTTCTGTTAATTGTTAATTCCTGATTCTTGTTAATTCCTTTGTTTTCTTCCAGGGGTTTTTGCACTAGCTGCATATTGAATCGGCGCGAGTCCTCTCTGATACGTTTCCTTATTGGTTTGCAGAGCTCGGTATACTCGACCCTGCCAAAAGGACCACCTGCATTTCTCATTGCCCGCCGTTTCTTCATTAAATCAATGGTCTCACTGGAGATTTTTGTCTGAGACCTTTTTCTTCTGGTGCTATTGAAGTAACCGTTTAAAGCACATTGTTGGCGATCTCTTCATATTGAACTGATAGTTCCACTTCCGGATCTTGTAACACAGCAAATCGGTTTGACAAAGCAATTTCAAAATCGCTTACTCTCTCTAGCAGTTTCCCAGAATCCACTTTGTCCTTTTTTGATCTTACCATTCTTTCACGTTCTCTTCGACAGTTAATCCTAATTTTTGTTCGTATCATTCGGTGGTCACTTCCAAGATTTAAATTGTTAAGGACAGTACAATTGGTAAATATTGTTTTAAAAAGGAATAAAACAATTTTTTACTTTATTATCTATCAAACAACTTTACATTCTTAAACACTACTTTAAAACTAAGGTTTTACAGCTGTAAACAGGTTGCTACAACAGGTAAACAGGTTAGTTTTAAAGTAGTGTTTGAGAATGTAAAGTCGTTTTACGAAACTATCGAAAGTTGTTTTACGAAAAGTGATAGATGACAAAGTAAAATATTGTTTTATTCCTTTTTAAAAAATGAATTATCACAAAGTAACGGACAAATCAAGCAATAAATATTGTTTTATCGTTGGTCATGATGTAGTCAATTTCACTTGTGAGCCTAGATGGATTTTTCCATATCCATTTTCTGGTGATATTTTTCTTATAGAACAAATTCATAATATATAGTTCTTATCCTTCAGAAAAATCAACCAATCTGTCACCCCTATTGTCTCGCTCACCAATTCTATATGGGCCAGTTGCATTTTCGTCAGTTCTTGTTGTCCCAATTCTGGCATTAAAATCAGCCATCAAGATTTTGTACCTACATTTCTCTTTATATAAAAGCTGGGCCACATCATCATAAAATTCCTCAATTTCCTCATCCCTATGGATTATAGTTGGTGCATAAGCTTGGACGATTTGAAGCCTAAACTTTTATTCAGCTGAATGATGCATATATATATATATATATATATATATATATATATATATATATATATCATCATCCTTATCATCATCATCATCAGCCTGTATCGATCCACTGCAGGATGAGGGCCTCTTCAGCATGTTTCCAACTTTCACGGTCCTGGGCTTTCCTCTGCCACTCGGGCCCAATATACTTAACGATGTCATCAATCCATCGTGTTTTCGGTCTTCTTCGCGGACGTTCGCGATCAAGCGGTATCCACTCCAGGATTGCCTTGGTCCATCTGTCGTCCCATCGCCTCGCTATATGGCCTGCCCATCTCCATTTCAATTGCTTTACTCTTCCAATGATGTCACAGACTCTTGTTTGTTCCCTGATCCATGCGCAGGACTTTCTGTCTCGTCTTGAAATGCCAGTCATACATTTTTCCATTCCCTTCTGTGCCACCCGAAGTTTTTGAATTGATTGCGATGTGAGTGTCCAGGTTTCACTTCCGGATGTCATAACGGGTAGAACGCACTGATCGAAGACTTTTCTTTTCAGGCAAAGTGGGAGTCTGCTCTTAAACTCTATGTTGAGCCTACCAAATGCCTGCCAGCCACATTTAACACGCCGTTCCACCTCCCGGGCGGTATTCCCCTCCATTGAAATCCTCTACCCAAGATATATAAAGCTGTCCACAAGCTCTCAATTTCTCTTCCTAAAACTGAAATTCCTCTAGCCTGAGCGAAGTTATTGAACATAACCTAACTCTTTTTCAGGTTTATTTTCAATCCAAATGGTTCGCCAGCCCTTTGCAGATCTTGTATGCGTCTTTGCAGCTCCTCTGGGTCTTGTGAAATGAGAATAATATCATCTGCAAATCTAAGATGGTTTAAGTTGGCACCATTGATCCTCACACCATCCTGTTCCCAATCCAGTTTACGGAATACTTCTTCAAGGCCAGCCGAGAAAAGAATAGGAGATATTGCGTCACCCTGCCGTACACCTCGTTCTATATTAATTCCCACTTCAAGATCATCAAGGTGAATTGTGGCTGTAGCTCCATCATATATCGATTCTAATAGGTTTACATAGGCTCTCTCTACACCTTGGCTAAGCAGTGCTTTCATTATAGCATGCTTTGAGATGGAATCAAATGCTTTTTCGCAGTCGATAAAAGCCAAGCACAGTTGCATGGTGTATTCGTTGTGCCTCTCTATGACCTACTGTACAACCTGGATGTGGTCCATTGTACTGAATCCACTTCTGAATCCTGCTTGTTCTCTTGGTTGTACGTCATTCAGTTTTTTAAATATTCTTTTAGAAATTATCTTAGTGAAAACTTTGTTCATTACTGATAGGAGGCTTATTGGACGGTAGTTCTTTAAATCTTCCTGTGCACCTTTTTTTATGTAAAAGGATCACTTCTGCATTTTTCCATAAGTCAGGTACTTTTTGTTCTTTGAGGCATTTTGAGTATAATTTTGCCAGTGTTTTATGTAACGTCCGAACACCATATATATATATATATATATATATATATATATATATATATATATATATATATATATATATATATATATATATATATGTATATATATATATATATATATATATATATATATATATATATATATATATATATATATATATATATATATATATAACTTTACCTGTACATTAATATTCAAATTTTATAAACCCATCTAGTGTTCTTGTTTATTTATATGCAAAAAACCGAAATTAGATGCCAAACAAACCAATATTTGACCAGGCTGATGTCTGTTCGGTCCGGTTTTATAGTGGTCGTAGATCACGACCGGATGATGGTGGAAATAAAACGAGCCCGTCGATGTATATCACCGGTTTTATTGGGGAAAGAACGATTAAACAGTCAAAACAGAAATAATAAAGAGGCCTGTAAATTTTCAGTAAGGTGCGACAAGGCTCTTTTGGCATTATTAATTTCCATCGATAAACAACAAGTGTAGGAAAATGGTTGGTGGGATCGTAAAACAAGAATACGAGGGCCAGACACTGTATTGACATCGAGGACAACCATTTGGTTTTAAAATATGTTTAGTGCCGAACAGTTTAAGTATGGAAACATATGCTTGTACTTGTATGGATGACATTGTATTTGTAAGGTTTTTTATTCGACAAAATATTGTACTTGTTTTGGCGGCATTTTTTTGCTGATATTTGAGACATGTTAAGTTTGGCTGTTTAAAAAATTTAGCCAAAATCATTTATAATGATAATAATTAAAGCACTTGGTATTTGTTTCACAATATATTCAAGATATTCTCTAACATGTTTCGTTCCGTTCCGTTCCGTTCTGGAGTATACGAAATTAAATGTAATATGTGTGACGCTACTTATATAGGCCAAACGGGCCGATCGCTCAATGATAGGCTAAAAGAACATAAATATTCAATTTTACACAATCAGAGAAAGACGGGCTTTGCCGAACATTGTATAGACCAGAACCATTTTTTTAACATTAATAATACCAAATTAATACATAGCTGCAATAAAAGCAGACTGTTAAATTACCTGGAAATTTTCGAAATTAAAAAAGCCATATACGACGGCAAAAACCTAACAAACACCCAGCTAGACTTCGGAAATACTCCAATTATTGATAGTGTAATAAATTTAACGAGATGAAAAAACCGACTTCCATTAGACAGCACTTTGAAACTTTAGTTTAGTTTATACATAACTCTCTTTGAGAATGGTCGCGAGGCCGAAATATGTTAGAGAATATCCTGAATATATTGTGAAACAAATACCAAGTGTTTTAATTATTATCATTGTTACTATGTTTCACCAAGAGCCAACCGTGCAATCAATCAAAACTATTGTTAATGCAAGCACAGCAAAATTAGCGGTTATATACAAAAAAACTTTACTGAAAGTGAAAAAGTGTAATAATCACATATGGTTTATTCAAACGTGTCAAAAGGTGGATCTCCAACCAAAATTTATGAAGATTTCATGTCATAACCACTCACCTCAAGCAGAAAGCACTGTCAATGCAGCTCGGAAACATTGGCTAGCAGAAGAAGCATCCAAATGGTACAGAAACAGGGATAATCTCAACTTACATCTTAAATTAGTCCACACAGAACTGCTACACAAATCAAATTATTTCGAATTTGAATACTTTGACAGGACAGTGCGCGAGTCAGTGAAGGATGCAACACGTAAACAGTACCTAATACAGCTAAGAAAATTAAATACCCTAAGAAAATGTAAGTCACAAAATTTTGCTCACCTAAATTCTCATAATATCAATTCAATTAGTTCAGTAAGATTTTATGATAGAGTTGTAAATTTAACAAATGTTCAGTTTGATAATGAAGAAATTAAGTTATTAGAAAAAGGCCTCAAATACTGTCCAAACTTCGTCAAATCCACAGATATTGAAATACTCGCAGCCAATTTAGAGAATCTTTTAAGTAGTTTAAATAAAAGCCAATTAGCAAAATATAACATTGCAAATATAATAGCAAACAATAAAATAAAAAATAAATATTCCAACGAACTCAGAATAATTAATAAATTACGTAACAAAATTTACCAAAACAATTTAATTCTTTGCAAAGCTGACACAGGTAATACTGTTACTATTCTAACAAAAGATGAATACCTACTAAAAATGAACACACTCATCAACACAGAAAACTGTAGAGAACTCAAGACCGATCCAACAAAAAAATATCATACCGCTGTAAAGAAAATTACAAAAACGTACAATGAAACCTTCTTAAATATATCGCAATCCAAACTAGATACCATGAACCCAAAATCTCCAGTCTTATACGGAATGCCTAAACTACATAAAGATGGCATTCCAATGAGACCAGTCGTTTCTTATGTAAATGCTCCTGCATATAAACTTTGCAAACAACTCAACAGTGATCTACCATTATTTATCGATTTCAACTCGCCCAAAGCAATCAAAAATACAATAGAACTAACAACAAAATTAAAAAACATACAGATACCTCCCATTGCAAAGTTAGTTTCGTTCGATATAAAAAGCCTTTTTTCCTCCATTCCGGTACAAGATCTTAAAAATATCCTGACTGAAAGAATTCATGAATGCAATCTTGAAATCGTACACAAAAATGCTCTCATAGAAGCTATCAATGTATGTACCGAACAAAATTATTTTCTGTTCAATTCAAAATTTTACCAACAAACGAATGGATTACCAATGGGAAGACCCCTGAGCCCCCTCCTGGCAGAAATTTATATGGCTAATTTTGAAAACAATTTATTTAGCGACACTAATTATACAAGACACATACATTTTTGGGCCAGGTATGTCGATGATATTATTTGCATATGGACCGGTACAGAAAGACTATTGGGTCAATTTCTTGAATATTTAAACAGTGTAAACTCAAAAATCCAGTTCACAATAGAAACAGAGACGGATAATTCATTAAATTTCTTAGATTTAAAAATAATAAGAACACCGAATAAATTAGAATTCGAAATATTTAGAAAACCCACGTATACCGATACAATTATTCACGCAAGTTCAAATCAGTCATGGAATGTAAAAATGTCCACTTTTCATAGTATGACCCACAGACTTCTAACGATTCCACTTAAAAAAGACAGCTATGAAAAAGAACTTAATATTATCCAAAATATCGCAAGAAATAATGGATATCAGCCAAGCATCATAGATAAAATGATAAAAAACAAGATTAAGAAAAACAACACCAAACATTTTTATGCCGCAACACCCGAAAAAGATTCTAAAAATTGGCATGCTATAAACTATATTCACAAATTAAGTTCAAGAATCACAAATCAGTTAAAGAACGAAAATATTAATATTATCTCTATTAATAAGAATAATCTTATATCGATGTTAAACAATAACAAAGAAAGAGCAAAATTTTGTGACAAATCTGGAGTATACGAAATTAAATGTAATATGTGTGACGCTATTTATATAGGCCAAACGGGCCGATCGCTCAAAGATAGGCTAAAAGAACATAAATATTCAATTTTACACAATCAGAGAAAGACGGGCTTTGCCGAACATTGTATAGACCAGAACCATTTTTTTAACATTAATAATACCAAATTAATACATAGCTGCAATAAAAGCAGGCTGTGAAATTACCTGGAAATTTTCGAAATTAAAAAAGCCATATACGACGGCAAAAACCTAACAAACACCCAGCTAGACTTCGGAAATACTCCAATTATTGATAGTGTAATAAATTTAGAGAGAGAAAAAACCGACTTCCATTAGACAGCACTTTGAAACTTTAGTTTAGTTTATACATAACTCTCTTTGAGAATGGTCGCGAGGCCGAAACATGTTAGAGAATATCTTGAATATATTGTGAAACAAATACCAAGTGTTTTAATTATTATCATTGTTACTATGTTTCACCAAGAGCCAACCGCGCAATCAATCAAAACCAAAATCATTTATATAAAAGTTGCAGAATAACAAAAACACAAATGTTACATGTTACATAAATATTGTTCAAAATTGTCACTATTTGTTCGGTTAACACAAAATCTTGCTCTGTAAAGCGACGGAAATGGACATGGGCAGGCCATATAGCGAGGCGATGAGATGACAGATGGACCAAGGCAATCCTGGAATGGATATCGCTTGATCGCAAACGTCTGCGAGGAAGACCGATATATATGTTACATCTAATATTTTCACGGATGATAGATAATTTTTTCATTCCGGGTGTCGATCCGTTGATCAGTTGGACTCTTCAGTCGAAGCGGTCTACACTTGAAAATGCCAAATGCGATTTTGGCGAAACGTCGTGACTCTTCACAGATTCAACGGATCGAGACCCGGAATGATATATATATATATATATATATATATATATATATATATATATATATATATATATATATATATATATATATATATATATATATATATGTTTTACAGCTGTTTATCTATTCTATATACCTAATTTTATACTTTTATGTTTTATCTTTGGCATTAAAAATTAATTTAGTGGTTGACTGGGTGGTTTTAAACGCTATTTGCAAATTATGTTTTCTTAAAGAGCGAGCTATTTGTTCTGAAATTGGACCGAAATATGTAATTTTACAGTATTGTTTATCATTTGTTTGTTTTACTTTTGCATATACTTGATGAATTAGTAATTGTTTCCGTTTTTTATTTATTAAGTAACTAATTTTTTTTTCTTTGAAACCGTTTTTTAGTTTTATTTTTTGCAGTTCGATTTTTCTATTATTTTCAGATAGTGGAATTGTGGCAGCTCGGTGGATCACAGACTTATTTGCAGCATATTTATGTGTTATGGGGTGGATTGAATGTTTTCTAATTGTTATATCTGAGTATGTGGGTTTTCTATAGATATTAAATTCTAGTTTATTATTTTGTTTGGATATTGAAAGGTCCAGGAAATTTATGGTTTGATTTTGTTCTTTTTCTAGTGTAAATTTAGTTAAATACTTTAATATTCCTTCTATTTGTCTATCATTTCTAGTATAATAAACCAAAATATCGTCTGCATATCTAAACCAAAACAATATATTTTTTGCTTTATCCGTTTTTAAAAAATTATGTTTCAAGTTTGTCAAAAACAGTTCTGATAATAAAGGGCTTAGTGGGGAACCCATTGCTAGACCATCCTTTTGTTTGTAAAAAACTTTATTAAATTAAAAATAATTTTTATTAATGCATAAGTTAAAGAGATCTAAATATCTTGCTTAATAATTGTATTGATGTTATTTTTTATGAGTAAATTATCTATTAATAGTAGACAATCTTTGTTCGGAATATTCGTGAACATGTAAACGTCAAAGGATGCTAGAGAACCCCATTTTTTGGTATAGGTAGTTTGCTAAGCTTTTTTGTAAGGTCCACCGAGTTTTTTATTGACTGTATTGGCGAGAAATTCGTTATGTTTTTGAAGATTTTATTTAAGTAAAAAGCTAGGTTTCTTAAAGGGCTATTTTTGTATGAGACTACCGGTCTTATTGGAAAGTTTTCTTTATGAATTTTAGTTAAACCGTATCTATATCTGACTCTCTCTGATATCTTCTCGAATTAGAGGCACTAAATGTGACAACGTTGAACATTTCCGCTTTTTTTCAGTTCTTACAGTTTTGTTATAGTCACAAAACAGAGTTTGCGATTGGGTTTTTACATTTTCATTGCTATTTATTTGGGAAAAACTATGTCAACTAAATTTTAATTTTCTATTCAAAATTGTATTTGGAGCACGGGCGTAGCCAGGATTTAGTTTTGGAGGGGTTTAGTTTGAAGTAAATAAAACAACAAAAATATACTTACATGAAATTTAATATCTATATATTCATCGGAAAAATTACGACATATTTATAAAGTTCTTAACTTTAAATGAAATGGTTAAATTAATTTCGTTCCTCTGCGCTAAATCTAAAACCATTAAAGAAGAAATCTTCGGCTTTTTCTTTTAAATATATCCACTACTTCATCTGCATGAATTTCTGTTCCATAGTGAATGTTCATGAGAGCCAAACCATTAAGTCTGTTTTCACTTGTAGCGTTTCGTAAATAGTTTTTCAGTCTCCTTAGGCTCGAGAAAGACCTTTCTGGGGTAGCAGTGGATACAGGAATGGTAGCCAAGATTTGTAGTAATGTGTAAATATTAGGATAAAGGTTTTTATCGCACATATCTAGGCATTCTATACTAGATTTCGAGATACTTGTCAAAAATGATAATTCAATTGTAATAATTCATATAAATTCAATAAGTCAAATGTAATAATTTAACTCTCTTCACTCCTCGTATTTTTTCGGTATAATATTAGGTAATATTTGGCCCTAATATTAGGTATATTATAAAATCCCCCTCTTGGCTACGCCCGTGATTTGGAGAATTACATTGCTACAATATGAAGCGAAAAATCATATTGTCTTCAATCCTTCTGGGTTTTCTGCTGATAATGCTGATATAAACATGTAACTCGAATTGTGTTAATCAGATAGGGTGTAAGGAAAAGTACTTTAGTAAATTTAACGAACGATCTTTTACAAAACGGACGCAAAAAGCGGCCATTTTCCGCGACAAAAAGGATTGAAAACATATTTAATTTTCGTAACAATGGCAACGTCTATTTTCGTCTTGTTTATATCGATATATCGGAATTCAGTGTTTGTTGCATTGGCTTCCTAAGGCATTATTACCCTTCTGTGATCGTTTTTTCGTTTTTCAAATATTCAAGGATGATAATGCCTTGCATATCACCGAAAACAATGACCACGACCTTTTCCGCCGATGGAAGCGCATTTGTGTTTTTCGCGCCCTATTTCTTATTTATAGCCCACTGCTTTAACTGTTCGTTCATTTCTGTTGGACGGTGATAAATCCAAATTACATTAACACTTACAAATTGCTGGCTTGAAATGCAGGATGCGTTACTATTATACAAATAAAACTTCTTTTCAGAAATGCGATCACAACTCCACCTATCGATCGATAAGTATCTGACTTTTCACTCTATCCTTTATATAGATGAATGTAACCTAAGGAAGTTGATAAAATTTGATATCTTTTTGAAGTGAACACTTCTTTAGCCGCGTTGAGCGATTTTCGGTAGGGACAAAGCTTATAGGTTCGCGTCACCGACACGCTAGTGACTGTTACGCCAGACTGACGACTCCAATTGTGTTTAAATGTGTTTTTTAACTTTACAAAAAAGTATTGTAATAAAATTAGTTGTTCTAAATGTCTATTTTCTATATTTGTTTAGATCTTCGATCCTACGTGAACAAAAAATATAGATTTTTAAGTTATACATTTAATGAATAATTAATTTGAAAATTGAAAAAAAAAACACAGTTATTCCAAAGTTTTCAGTTTTCACTTCTGTCGGTAGTCCCCATGACAGCAAACCTTTTTTTTTTATTTTATCGACGTCCGTGACATGGTGCATGACATGCTGCGTCTAAGACATACAGAAGAAAAACAAAAAAAGTTTTATTTAACAACCCCTTCATTAGTGAACTGAAATATTTAATAATTGAAAGTTGTAAGGTGAGGTTTGAGGATGGGGTAAAACCATCATAGATTTTTTTTTCCTTTATTTGGGTTTTTCGCTACTATCTAAAACTCAAAAAATATCAAAAATACCTGTTCTTTTTAAAGAAAGAATCACTGGGTAAACCCAACGGAGACAAATTTCTCAGTGATTCTTTTTTGTAATAAATTTGCCTAACGAACAAAATTTTAAAGATATAAAAATGTTATAAAAAATTTACAAACTTTTAACGTTAACGTTTCGGACTCTCCCCCCGTTTTCAAAACTAAACCAGAAAATAAATTATATTAATTTGTAATATATAAAGTAACGAGTGAAAGTAAATATATTTTTTTCTGTATGTCAACGATACTTATATTGACAGCAATAGATTTTCATGACAGTGACATACTACCAAAAAATATATATAAGTAATGTTTACTGTGTGATTGTTTATTGTACTGATTGTGTATTCAAATATTTAAATGTGTTTAATTGTATTCTTTAGAATCGGGAACCATATTGAATTTAAATCTACCGAAGGCCTAGCAATATAGTTATTTTTATTTAAATTAATTATAGGGGTTTCTTTTAATCTCTTGTATTTTGTTACCGATTCTTTTAATACCATTTTGGAATTCTTCCAATTCATTTTATGATCCGATTCCCATGCGTGTTGACAAATTCTAGATTTATTAAAATCGCCCTTTCTAAGAAGGTTTAGTTGTTTTACTCTTTTACTATAACATCTAACGGTCTAGATGTCTCACCTATATAGAATTTGCCATATTCGCAGGGAATTTTATAAACCACTTTTTTGGTATTTTGTTGTATATTGTTCGGTTTAGTCTTTGTTAATAGAGATCTAAGAGTATTTTTTGTTTTAAATGTCGTTCTTATGTTGTATTTATTTCCTACTCTTTTAATTGTGTCAGAAATACTGCGGATATAAGGAATTGTGGGGTTAATTGTTTGAGAGTTATTATTATTGTTATTAATAACTTGTCTGTTTTGTCTAGTATCAAAATTTTTAAACGATTTATCTATAAAATTTTTTGGGTAATTGTTTTTTATTAAAATGTCTTTTATGTGATTTGTTTGTTTTTGTAGTGTATCACTGTCGGTACAAACAAGTTTTGCTCTGTCATATAAATTTTTAATTACTCCTATTTTGACCGATTTTGAGTGATTTGAAAAGAAATTGAGATACCTATTTGTGTTTGTCGGTTTTCTGTAAACTGTAGTTTGTAATGTGTTGTTTTGTTTTAATATTAAAGTGTCGAGGAATGGCAATTTATTCTTCTTCTCCATCTCTAAAGTAAACTTAATTCTAGGCTCTCGAGAATTTATATCTTGTAAAAAAATATTTAGATCATCAATGCTATGTTGCCATATAGCAAAAATATCATCAACATATCTATCTCTTTTTTTCCCCCATAAAGATATTACTCATCAAAGGAGAAAGAGAAGAACCCATTGCCATTCCGAAATTTTGTTGATAATAATCATTTTCTAAATGAAAATATGTGGTTTTTAAGCACAGAGTTAATAATACCAAAATTGTATTTATGTTTAGTTTAGTGCGGTCTTTTAATGTTGTGTCATGTTCTAATCTCTTTCTAACTATTAAGTGATTTATCAACTGGTACATTAGTAAATAAACTCACCACGTCAAAACTAACCCTTAAATTTTGGTTTGTAATTTTAATGTTCGAAATTTTATCTAAAAAATCTGAAGTATTTTTAATATATGAATTTGTTCTACCCGAAAGTGGATTTAAAATGTTTAATAAAAATTTTGCTAGTTTATAACATGGGGAATCTGTACTACTAACTATATATAAAAAATATATAAACACGCCACAATCATTCAGACCTTACTTAAAACCATCATAGGCCAGACCTATTTATTTTCCCCAAGACGCTTAATGATGATTAAGGTCTGGTGTTGTCATTGTAACAAAAAGTGTATGAATATTGTTAGTCTAATTCCTCTAATTGATAGCAGTATACCGTTGAATGATTCGTCTTGCATCTGGTACATTACCGGCCATCCATAAAATCCGTCACACAAAATTAACGTATTTTTGGCCACTCCTCTCCTCTATGTCGCGCTGCATCATATTTTTTTATCCTCCTACCTCTTAATATGTCTCAAAACCTGCTCTCGAATGAATGATTATTATTAAGATTATTTAGAAAGCATTATTTCTAAATATCTGATTTCTGTTACTAACAAAAATCAAAAGTTGACTTTTACAAGCTCAATTTCAAACGTCTCGTTATGTCACTTTTGTTCGGATACCTCCCCACTCCTCGTCACATGTTAAGCCAGCGATCATCCCTCCTTGATTTTCCTCGATATTCGTTTTTTTGGCATTTACACCAAGTGTTCCGCCCGCCTGAATCGCTCAACCGTTATTGTGCGCTCTTCTAACATTTTACACATTATTTTATTGTAAAATATCTAATTTTCAACAGTACGTGGAGATTGATTTAGCCCAGCTAACAGTATCAAAGCCTCAATGCCTCTCTAATTCACTCAAAGAAATATAATGAAACTAAATATAAGTGATAGATGAATGAAGTCAATAGGAAAAATTTCAACGATATCAGAAAAAGCGATTGCGGTTTATTTTCCCGTACGCTCGCTAGAAGTTCCAGCGGCACCATGCTCGTAAACCTTTCCCGCAAGCTGATTTACTGGCCGCAGGGTATTCGCGTAGGCTCCGCGCAATATCGTTTTTTAGCATGACAAATTCGGCCATCGCTCCTGTCAGCCACTTTATGCGCAAACGGGCTGCTTTATGCGTTTTCCTACAGCTCTGATTGAGCGTAAATAATATCGAAACGATCGGCGCACCTCTACAGTACGCCGCCTTCGCTGCCACCCCTCAGTGCCACGTTGCCAATACTATGTAGTTTCTCGAATTAGAGGCACGAAATGTGACAACGTTGAACCCTCAACTAAATTTTAATTTTCTATTCAAAATTGTATTTGGAGAATTACATTGCTACAAAATGAAACGAAAAATCATATTGTCATATCCTTCTGGATTTTCTGCTGATGATGCTAACATAAAGTAAAGATTTTTTACAGTGTTTTGAACAAAATGTTTTCATAAAATATGTATCCGAAATGCGGCCATTTCCGCGAAAAAAGGAATGAAAATAGATTAAATTTTCTTAACAATGGCAACGTCTATTTTCCTATTGTTTATATGAATCTATCGGAATTCAGTTTTTGTAACATTGGCTTCCTAAGGTAATAAATATTTGAAAACAAAATTTAATATTTTTACCGTCATTTATTCCATACGTATATGCATCCATTTGGTTTGTTTTGTTTTATTACAAAAAAGAAGGAAAAATTACACATTAATGTCGTTTAATGTTAAAGTCGAAATTACTAGCACTAATTTATTATATTATAACACGTCACGTTAAGATACTCATAATTAATCGTTTTAGTAAATCCAGTGTTCATAAAATCCATCATTATTTTGCTCGTGAAAGAAGCTTCATCGATTGGTAAGATCACCACAGGACCATTTTTTATTTTCTGCAAACATTCGCGCGAGGGGGGGAGGGGGAGGTTGCGTAAACTTTTTCGAGAATTTTACATAAAATAAAAGTGGCCGAAACTCTAAAAATTTTTCGCGAATATTTCAAAAACTATTAGACATGGCGATGCGCGCTTTTGCCAGTCGATTTTACGTAAAATTATCTATCAAATTGGAGGTTTCATCACCATAGGACCACTTCTCATTTTCTGCAAATTTTCACAGGGCGTTTTCCACAATTTGACAAAAAAAAATCACTTATTTCAGGATATTAAGTGCTTTGAGAGGCGTACTTTTCAAATCTGACCGCAAAACTTCAATAAAACGTCTAGTTTCCGAGACATGAGCATTTGAAAATCCGGAAATATTAAAAAAAAAATGGAAAAACAGATTCCTTTGGCTCTGGCCAATAAATCATCCACGATATTTTTGTTTTTGTGAAGAATGAGTGGGTAAGGGTGCTTGTACCACAATCCAATGGGAAACTCCAAGTTGTGACGCAACACTTTGAGTAGTTCTGGTAGAATCATCTTCACCAAGATGTATAGATGTAAAAATTCTCCGAATTCAGAATCGATTTTTCGCTGCCGCCCACGTTCTTGAAATTTTAGAACGATACGAACCCTATCTAAAAATGTTTGAGAAACTTGGACAAATGTTTAGCGAGTTGGAAGAGGCCTTGCGGAATATAGTTGCCCGTAAATACGTCTAACTCCTTCGGAATTTTGGGTTCCCCGTAAATCAGAAACATACTGTATTATTGACGTACCAAATATATTTTTGGTTTTAAATCGAACTTGAAATAATTCAGTGTGTATGTATTGAAAGCATTGAATGCATACGTGTATGCATTGAATGCAGTATTCAGTAAATGCATTGAATGCAGTATTCAGTAAATGTATTGAAACGCTGAATAATTTTTTTCTCGAAAACCCTAAGGTTCTTTGGAACGCTTAGGAACTTTTTCCTTAAAATGATGCAATGTATCACTGGTTAAATTTACGAAAGAATTTTCCCTTACACTCCTGTGTATATGGTAAAATTAAATTCTGGTTGGAATACTTTGGATGTTATACTTTCAATAAATATAATGTACACCCAATACCTGTTGGGCACCAATGTAACCCTTCTCCATTATAGAACACTCCCGAGCTAGCTCTAGTCTTGTGGGTTTCTTAATACAATTTGTATTTCTGACCTCCTACTTACCCTTACTGAACATCACCAAGTTTCATTACTTCGGCTTCATGGTGGCTGTTGAATTATCCCGACCTAAACTAGGAAATGTCCTGGACAATGGGAATTAAGCTGGAAATGGCACCAGAGAGTATTTTTAGAGTCGTTGGTATTTTTTTATTTTTCTAAGAATATAGGAGAAAATATATTCACCACACTATATATTCCTCTTGACTTATAGTTGATATAGCGACGTCAAAATGCTATAATTTTAAGTCGAAATAGCCTGATGAGTACTTAGCAGAATAAAATGTTGAACGCGAATATCAAATCCTATAATTTAACTAACATGGTCCTACGAAGCCGGGTCCTACGAAGCCGGCTCACAATTATCTCGCATAAAAAATAAATATTACTGATAATTATCTTAGAGATATGTACTCATCTGACACGTGTCCACTTCCCGTTGGAACTCGGATGGATGTGATGGTCTGATGGAACTTAGCTGACTAGTGTCTGATTTCGGTCAGCTGATGCAACTTGGTTTCAGTCCCGATCAACTCAGTCTCGTGGTCCTGATGGTCAAAAGAACGGCGGTCCCCAATTGGTCGATGGAGTGGGTCAGTGGGCCACGCCATCACACAATAAACTAATTGCCCTCAGGGGGTGACAATCTAATCGCCCTCTAAATCGTCTAAATGAGACTTGATCACACGCACAAGTGGCGGGGGGGGGGGGGGGGGAATTAACCACCAGTCACCCCCGCACGACTCAATCACAAATGAAACTGAAGAGAAGCAAAAAAGAGTATGCCCATTTACCCTTTTTTATTTTAAATAGTTCCTTGAACGGTGGGAAAACGTAAATAATCAAGCGTGCACAGTCGGCGGCTTAAATATAGTTTAAATAAGGTTTAAATATAGATTTGTAATCAAACAATCCACTAAAATCGATATTTAACCCTTAAGAGAAGCAGCGCATGGGTATGTCTTTAATATATATTTTTTTTAATTTAAACCTCAATCAGTATAGAAAAAAACTATATCTATAGAATGTTCCAAAAAATAATAGTATTCCTAATACTATCGAAAAAATCAGCAAAAAAAAATGTTAAAGTGAGGTGTTCTATTCAAACTATCATATCTAGGCTAAATTAATAGATAAAAACTTTCTTTCAACGGAATTTAAAAGGGGACTTAATGTACTTTTAGATATTATTACATAATTTTGCTTTATTTTAAAAAATATATCTATTTAGTTAGGTAAAGTTCACTGTGATGTTGTAGTTGTAGTAGTTGTAGTAGTTGTAGTAGTTCAGTGTTGTTGTAGTTCACTAGGTTAGTTCAAAGTTCACTATGATGCTCTTCAAAAACCGATTCGGTCTCGTTTTCACTCTCTTTGTTGTCGAAAATATCAGCTGCCTCATATAACACTTCTACTTCAGACTCACAGCGAGTACGAGAATGCGTGTTTATTTTGAGCTAAATAGAAAATGAAAGAAACCGATAAGTAAATGTTAAAAAAATTAAACATCAAAGTTTTCAATAAACATACTATAGAAAATATAATATTTATGATTAACTTACCACAAACTGTGTCAAGATCGAAAACAAAATACAATATTTGTGCAAAAACGTTAATTAAATAAATTGAAAGTGAAAAAAAAAACACTGACACAGCAACAGCACTGGGTGGCGTATACCAATAGACTGACTTTATGGGCATTATATTTTTGTTAGTATTCACATCTTAAGATGGCTATGGTGGAGGATCTGTAGTAGGGATAGTAAAAATTTTTCCCCCACTCAAAGTCATCCCCTCGACGTGACCATTTATAAGGGAAAACAATTTTAATTCACCCCCGGGTGTCCTTTATCCAGTGCTTCTCTTGAGGGTTAAAAATGAAAATGGGATTAATTTTTCTTTATTGTTAGAACATAAATATACTAATAAAGAGTTTTCCAATAAGAATGTTAGAACTATCAAAAGTAATAGCAGCAACACTGTTTGAAATGTAAACGTCATTAATAGAATGCTGTCTTCACTACATTATGTCAATTCATCATGGAAAGATGCACGATTCAGCAGCGCGAAGAAATTATTCATATTTATCATCAAAATGCGTGTTCAATTCGCCACACGTTTCGTAGGAATACAACACTGCACTACAAGATTTGGATCAACGAAAATCCTCAAGTGATTAAGGAGTTACTTCTTCGTCCTCAGTTATAGAATTTAATTATTTTCTGAAGATGATGATGAAAATCGTGTTACGGTTAATGATGAAAGCTATATGAATATGGTAACTGAATAACAGGTCTCTGCGACTTACCAATCATCTCTCCAGATAATCGATTTATTGCAAGAAAAGTTTGCTGAAGGCGTTATTTTGCGAAATGCCCTTAAATTATTTTTTCGTGGGATTATGTTAAATCTTTGGTTTACGGAAATAATATCTGGACTTTAAACAAAACATTCAGGCTACCATTGAAAATATACTGCACACTATGTGTAAGAGAGTAATCGAAAGTTGAATTTTCAGAATGCATTCCACCAAGCTAAGCCCAGCGAGACATAATCTTCAAAGCATTATGTGTTCTTCGAGATAAAACAAAAACTGATTGTAGTTATCATTGCGTCTCATTTTGAAGTTCAAACATTCTTATTGGAAAGAATAATTATTTTCATATATTCTAGAATATACATCTATAAGCCAACCAATGGATAAGAGAACAAACTGAGATGGAAGATGTTATAAACTGTATATATACCAGGTGTCCCATTAAGGATGGATCGCGGCCGTATCTTGAAAACTATTTATCCCACGGCTATGGGGGAAAAAGAATGTACTAAAAATGATCATGAGAAATTCACCAAAAATATTTTTAAGCTTCTAAAACGACCGCAAGAGGTCGTGACGAGCTAAACCTTTTTAAAAATAATTTTTTGTGTGTATTTTCAAGTGTTAACCGAGTAAGAAAAATTCTCAGTTATAATTAGTAAACTGTCTCCTACAACTTTGTTTTATGATATTTTGTCGTACCTTCGCGAATAAAGAAGTGGTACCTATTTAGATAAAAAGTCGTCTAATGTCCGTTTGCCTAAACCGATTTTCCTCAATTTGGATTCATTTAAAAGGGAATTGCTGGGACAATCAGATAATCTGGGAGATAAATTATTTAGTTTATAAATGAAACTGCGAGGTGGCGTTACATTCAACAATAGTTTTTTTGAAGTTTTGTTCAGTTTTTTCAAATGGAATGGTACAGCTTTTACTACATGGCAAGAAAGGTAATTTAAAGAGGAATCGTCCAGTGAAAACCCGAAATCGATATCTCTGACATGTCAAGAGATATTTCGATTTTTCTGAAAAAAATTACTTAGTTTTAATTTTTACCGTAATATTAAGTTAAAAATTGGTCTTAATATTTAGGTCGCAATCGCAACCGCAACAATTTTATTTAAAAAATAAAATTACTATTCAGTATCAATCATCATAAATGTTCTAATCGTGACCTTGATAATATTTTCTAATTTAATTACATAAGAGGAAAAAATGCCTTTCCCCAATTGTTGCATTTTCTCTTTTGTGATGCTTAAATACTACTTGACAGAATATTGGAATCAGTCATTAATAAATATACCTACTCTTTCTTTTAAACTAAATGAATGGAGAATGAAATTATGCGTTTTCGGGTTTCCAAATAAACGCATGCAATCCTTAGGTACATTACACAAAGAGTGTAAGAAGGAAGCCATGGAAACAAACAAAAACAGTCAAATTAACTTGTCAGTTTTGAAATGCATTATTTGAAATGCATTTTCAACATTGCATTTATTGATTATTAATAATTATTATAATAATATCTAACAATACCTTTTACGAATAGCGAGACCTATGACATGTTGGCGGTGTATTTCCAATGTTTTGAAAATGTATGTATTGCAGAGCGGCAATATGCAAGTCAATATCCCGAAAGAAGGCATTATTCGAAGAAGGTGTTTACACGTCTAGCAAGACGCTTACGAGAAACAGGAATTGTGCATCCAGATCCAGTTCGTACCAGGTTACGTTCGATTCGTAAGGGAGATGATGTCGTAAATGTTCTGGCTTATGTTGAAACCAACCCCCATTTAAGTATCAGACAAATATCTGAAGAATTAGGTGTTAGCAAGACATCCGTTCATCGAATCTTAAGAGATAACAAGCTGCACCCCTATCATGTTGTCTTACACCAAGCTCTTTTGGATAACGATTTGGACAGACAGTTAGACTATTGTCACTGGTTAAAAAATATGTGTAGTGGAAATAAACAATCCTTAAAACGCATACTATGGACTGATGAAGCTACTTTTAGCAGTGAAGGAGGCGTTAACTTACATAATATGTACTACTGGGCGGTTGCTAATGCACACTGGATGTTAGAAATCAACCCCCAAAATAGATGGAGTGTGAACGTATGGTGTGGTGTTTTGGGAGACAAAATTATTGGTCCCTTTATTTTGAATGGACATTTGAATAGTGAAACATATTTAAATTTTGGACATTACAAAATGGACTGCCAGAACTAATGGAAGATGTTTCGTTGGAAACAAGAAGACAAATGTGGTACCAGCATGATGGATGCCCTGCCCACTTCTCGCAGGTGGTTCAAAACTTCTTGGATATTTCGTTTCCAAATCGTTGGATAGGATGGGGTAGTTTATTTTCGTGGCCGGCGCGCTCACCGGATTTGACAGTCCTCGATTTTTACTTGTGGGGAAGACTAAAAGACCTTGTTTTTCAAACTCGTCCTACCACATGAGAAAACATGATTGAAATAATTCAAAATTCAATAACCAGCATTTCAAGAGCGGAAATTGAAGCTACCATTTTTAGTACTCGTCGAAAAATAAATCTTTGCATTTCTAAGGATGGAAGGCATTTTGAACATTTAGAAAGGCGTTAAAGTTCAGATTCTGTTAATTATTAGACTACTGTGCTGTTAATTTTATTTGACTGTTGTTATTATTATTATCTTCGTTGTTGGCCCGTTGGCCTTTAAACACGCTCCAAATTAATATGGCACGCAGAATTTGGACCAGTTCTAAGTCTGGGTAAAGTGTGAAGGAAGGCAAACATTAGGTTAATATTTTTTTAACTTAATGCAGGTGGTAGTGAAATAATAACTGATTTTTTCAGAAAAATCGAAATATCTCTTGACATGTCAGATATATCGATTTCGGGTTTTCACTGGATGATTCCTCTTTAAATTACCTTTCTAGCCATGTAATAAAAGCTGTACCATTCTATTTGAAAAAACTGAACAAAACTTCAAAAAAACTATTGTTAAATGTAACGCCACCTCGCGGTTTCATTTATAAACTAAATAATTTGTCTCCCAGATTATCTGATTGTCCCAGCAATTGTCTTTTAAATGAATCCAAATTGAGGAAAATCGGTTTAGGCAAACGGACATTAGACGACTTTTTATCTAAATAGGTAAAACTCCCCCCCACTTCTTTATTCGCGAAGTTGCGACAAAATGTCATAAAACAAAGTTGTAGGAGACAGTTTGCTAATTATAACTGAGAATTTTTCTTACTCGGTTAACACTTGAAAATACACAAAAAAAAAAGATTTTTAAAAATGTTTAGCTCGTCACGCCCTCTTGCGGTCGTTTTAGAAGCTTAAAAATATTTTTGGTGAATTGCTCATGATCATTTTTAGTACAATTTTTTTCCCCCAAAGCTGTGGGATAAATAGTTTTCAAGATACGGCCGCGATCCATCCTTAATGGGACACCTGGTAGATTAAAAAGAAATTGGGCGGGGCATGTTGTAAGACATGGAGACCAATAGAGTGGAATATCACTTTATGGTGAGCTACTACAAAGCTGGTATGATTAATTAAAAGGAGTAGCAAGTTTGAACTGGTTTCAAGTACCGCAAAATAGGAAAAGATGGAAAAATATGAGAGAGGTTTATATCATTTCTATGATAAAAACCTAAAAGGCCCAAAAGAAGACAATTGCAAGCAACCATATTCCAGGATGAAGCAGATTAAACCAAAAATTGATTGAAATAGCAACTCAATACGCAGTTTAATGTGGTTTTACTCTTACCACTAAGTACAATGTGTTCTTTCTTTCTGGTTGACATAAACCAGAAAGTGGGAGACCATCATCAGTCAGTCAAGTACGGAAACCGTCACCCATTATTTGTTAAACGTAAAGGAAGATGTCGTTATCTCAGGGCAATCTTCCTGCGGCTGTTTTCTTCCCCGTTTTACGTCCGTTCTAATGAAGTTTTAATCCGGCCGGTTCTCTCACGGTCGCCCCGACCGATATCGAAAATGAAAAACGATAATGCCGATAATTAATATATGCAGCCGTTAAGCAACGAAGGAGCCGCAGAAAAGAGAAAACGAGGGAATGCAAACAGCGGCCTGCTTGTCGCATTTATCACCTATCGCCGGCATCGATAGTTTAATTCAATTTAACTCGGTTTCGAAGCGATAATTACGGGGGGTGGGCGAATAATGCTCCTAATGGGAGGCCGGCGATGGGGGATTGGAGGGAATGGAAGGGAGCAGAGAGAAGTGCATTGGCGGCAGGACTGCCGTTTGGCGGCGATCGTCGATAACGGCCCGCAGGAAATCAGGATTCAGTGCTGATAATTTCCAGTTTATTTACTAATAAATACCGTTTATTAATATCAGATGCACTTTTAGTTTAACACGCTTGATTAAGCTATTTCTTTGTACAGGGTGTGACATTATAAGGTGTTAGGTTTAATTCAGGTTTTGAACATTTTTTTTTGTCATACATGGACAGATCATATACAGTTGTGGTCAAAATAATAAGAGTATGAATGCTGAATCTAAACATTTTATTTTAATGTGTTTAATGGATTATTTACAGAATGATAATAATATTATTAACGTTGCGTAACGTGTACTGATACAAAAAATATTGATGAAACAAAACATTATCCTAGTTTGACAAAATTTACTACAAATATCAAACAATATGTGCTTTTTTCTGGTCAAAAAAATAAGAGTATATTACTTATAGCCTGAAAGTGTGAAAACTATTGCTTATTAACAAACTTATAAGTATAACAAAATATTAGTATGTAGTAAAATATTCTTTTTCTTTAACCACAGCTGAGCAACTCCTTGGAATAGAGTCCATTAACTTCTGACAAGTTTGAACCGGTATAGAATACCAAGTTTTCTTGACTTCTTCCCACAACATAGTTTTGTTTCATGGTTTTTATTAGTAATGGCTTTTTTTAAATGTTTAAAGATTTTCTATTGAATTTAAATCCTGAGATTGCGACGGTCAGGACAACACTTCAATCTTATTTGCGAGAAACCATCGTTTCACTACTTTCGCGGTATGTTTCGGATCGTTATCCTGCTGGTAGATCCACTTTAGCGAATATTCATTTCGGCATAAGGAAGCATAATTTTTTCTAATATTTCCATATAGGTTTCTTTGGTCATGGTATCTTTGATCCAATATAGTGGATCTATACCATTACAGGAAAAGCAATTTCGCAGTTTAATATTTCCTCCTCCATGATTTACTGTTCCTAATGTATTTCGCGGATTTAGTTATTCATTCTTATATTGCCTAATGTACCATTTCCCATCTGATCCAAAGAGATTTATTTTTGTTTCATCACTAAATAAAAGATTTTTCCAATTACGGCTGTCGTTTTCGTTTAAGTTAAATCTGGTAAAACTTAATCTATGCTGAATTTTACTTAACCTGATAAAATAAAATAAACAAATAAGTCTCCAATATTATATTCAATTGGTAAATGACAAGGCATTGTACTAATAAAAATATAAGATATTTGGATATACATTAAATAATGGTATTTTTTTCGGTGATTTTTTTCGATGACAACTGTATAAGTTTTATAATAAAACTATTTTTATTTTTTCCTTGTAATAAAAAAACATATCAAATTGAAAATAAATTTTTAAACCTAGTACCGATGACGCGCCGACAGTTCCCGAAAAAAACCCGAACGTATGTGACCTCACAATAGTAACGAAGGCCAATATCGGGTCGACTCGGAATAATTCGGAAGTTAGACCGAAATTTTCTTTCGCTTTCCGAAAAGAATCGGAGTCTCGGGCAGATAAAACAATTTATTGATCTTAGTCATTGTTCTATAGGTTTAAACTATATCTTTGACTCCATTTGTTAATGTTAATTAGGTTTTCGTTGCTGTTTTCGTTGAACTTGCCAAAGGTAAGTTCAGAATGAAATATTGAAATTAGATTAGGGTTCCTTTTGTTTTTTGACTCTACATGTAGCAACACAACCGAGGGTGTTAATGAGAAAGCTTTACAGGATCGTCTATTTTGTAGAATACGAATAATAAAATTCAAGAATGCGCGAATAGTATAGAATAGAATAAAGAACAAAATTCGTCTTAGAAAAGTCAAAAAGTCTTATACCTATGAAAGTTTTACTAATTTTCTAATTTGTAGATGATCGAAGAGTACAGAAACTTGTGTGATCAGTTGGATGAACGTCAATTAGTTAAATTAAGGACTGACAAAGTAGTTCTTCATGGAATCAACACACAACATCTGAAGGACTATGCAAAAAAAAACGAAATAGAAAAGCAAACCCACTATCCAAACAAAAAGTAAAGAAAATGGTCCATTTCTGTTCTAAATAAACTAAAACAGTTAAATTATTTAATATTTTTTAGGTTTTTGGTAGATTTCATCATACATTTCGTTCATTGACTGAACATATTCATTTGATAGGGTATGTTTAAACATAGGTTAGAAATTTAGTATAGGCATTGAAGACTGATGGTAGGCTGACAGTGGTTCCAGGATATGTTGTGGTACATAGTGGTTTTCTAGTGGGTAGACCTGTACAGGAGAGTCCCACACTTCGACTATATAAGTTTTCCATTCAAAAAAAAATGGTTTAGGTACCTTCTTTTATTTGGGAAATCTCTAGCTGGTCATGCATTAGAGTATGTTAGCAGCCAGATTTATTTATATTTGCAAATATTATTAAATCAGGAGTCTAATAAATATATGTTTGTAAAACATATAAGTCGAAAAATCGCCATCGTTTTAAATATACCGAAAATCTTAATTAAAGCAATAATGTAGTATGGGTGAATTTTTTTTAAAAATATTATTAATAGAGATTTTATGTTCTGGGCATACACGTCTTTTTACCGTGCAAATACGATTTTTGCAGTTAAGTTGAACAAAACCTATAGCCTTGTCGCCATAACTTTCTCGTGACATCTCGTTGTTTCTTATATACATTTACATTATTATTAGTATTAAAAAAAAACTCACATTGATGTTTTAGCACCTCAAACTTCAGCTGAATTGAACCGAATGTCATTTTTGAGACAATCGGTGATCATAAAAATACCCACAGTAGGTATATTAGAATTAGCCGTTATGAACCCTTTGTCACAGATTACTGAACTAAATTATAAACAAACAATATTTTATTTTGCACTTAACCAACAATAATTTTGACAGTATATATACAGGTAGAAGCCGTTGACATTATTATGAGGTCACAAACATGGTAGCTAATCGTGGCGCGTTTGTAGTCACGTGACTTTTTTTTAATTTAATACATTTTAATTAATTTATAATTCATTGTAACAAATTTTTAAAAAGTTTTTCGCATCGATTATCAATATTATTTATGATAAATTTTTTAAATAAAGTAAAAAAATCGAATATAATTTTTTATTTAAAAACCCAATTGCGTATAAGTTATCTACAAGAAGTCTAAAACTCGATCACTAACTACTAAACACCAAATCACTTTATTTAACATCTCGACGCGTGTTTCGTTAACCATCATCAGGAACAGATTTAATCTAATTCTAAAACTTTATATGACAACCGTACCTGAACAGTGTAAAAATTATAAACCGTGAAGTTAACCAAGCGTTACCTTAATAAATCAAAAAGTTTCCTGAATAGGTCTTTTATCAAATTGAGTCATTATCAAATTAAAAAATAAACTTTTGAAAATTTTGTGTATAGACCAAAACAATGAAAAAACTAAAATTGCGAATTTTATCATGAAACTCGGTATGTGGGGTTAAAATAATATTCTGAACAACTTTTTCTATTTTTTTCGATATCTGTAACACGAAGCAAGTAGTAAGCTAAGTTTAAAGTTCAGATTTTAGTCGAGTATGTTAAAAAATGTGACCCATCAATCTGTATGACTTTACAAAAATTCAAATTTGTTTTATTTTTAATATTTTTTTTCATTACTTCAATCAATATTTTCTTATTATTATTATTTTATATTACTTCAATCAATACTTTCAATATTTTTTTTCATACAAAAATCATGAAAATATAATTTTCATGTTTCCAAAAAATAATAAATAGTTTGCTACAAGTTATTTCTGAAGCCACTGTATATACTAACGCGCTATTTGGAACACAGATTTATAATTCTGTCTTTCTGCCATTGTGGATGCAACTTAAATATCTCCAAAAAAAAAGGAGAAATAAAAAAGACCACAAAAATAAACGAGGCAGAACCAAATTGAAGTTTTATTGTTTGTAAAACTCCCATATTGGAAACGAGCGAGACCCACACTACCTTTGTTGGTACTGTAAAATGGGTTACCTGCTGGGCCCGACTGGATTTCATAATTGGGTGAAAATTATAAGTTTTACGTTAGCGGAGGCCCTCGGGAATCGATTCGCTCTCGACTCGGTCCGGTCTCGTCGTTATTTAAATCCCGCCTGATTATAGACATTAGCGGGCAAAACAGAAGCCGAAGAAGAAATTGTAAGATTTTTTTTGTCGATATTGGGTGAGAGTAGGGGAATGGAGAAGGGTCTCGGTCTTCGAGGGCGAGCGTATCTTAGATTACCTTTCGAAATTTAGAGTTTAATGATGACTTTGGTTCACAGTAATCGGTTTACGTGAAGCACATAATAACACAAGAGAAAATATTTTATATATACTGGTGAATAAAGAAAGTACAACACCCAGTATACAAGTTTGAATTAAAACGAGGGTTTATTCACTGTATAGCATATCTTAAAGGTAAAAACTGAAACTTTTTTTTTGTTTACCTTTTTGTTTCGGTATGTGATTGCTACTAATGTAATTAAGTAGATGGTTAACAAATTTTAATTTTTATATTCTCCCCCTTCTTCTTCATTTTCTTCTTCTTCTTCATTTTCTTCTTCCTCATTTCCTTCTTCTTTATTTTCTTCTTCTTCATTTTCTTCTTCTTTATCTTCTTCTTCTTCTTCTTCATATTCTTTAAGGACACCTAATGATATGTTTAGTCTTATCCTTAAATATTATCCTTAATAACTAATTATCCTTAAATATATTATCCTTAAATAACTTATCTTAAATACCCAATTATCTCGACGTCTTGTCTCGACAATATTTCGGTCTGTTTTACCCCATCTTGAGGTAGTCTACCCATCATTGATAGACTCCAAATACAACAGAACAAGGCTATGTGGGTACTCTTGAAATGTAATAGGTATTCATCGATAGAGATAATGTTGCGGTCACTGGAGTGGACGAGCCATTGAAGGAGCTAACCTGTAACTGATGTGTAGAATAAAACATAATTTGTTGCCCGATTATTTGCATACTTTTCTGGTGTAAAGAGCAAACATGCATTGTTACAATGTCCGTTCTAAGAACAATTATGATGTACCATTTGTGAGAACTACTGCTCTCCAGAAGAGATTGTTTTGGGAAGGTGTTTACCTCTTCAATGCTTTGCACACGTCCACATAAAGAGAAGCCAGGGAGTTTTCTCATTTGAATCGTGTTTGATCTCTCATTTGAATCGTGAATTATTTTGTTGCGAATACGTAAATATATCATCCTCATCATAATCATCCCATGTCCATCCACTGCAGTTGGAATTTGCATTGGAAACCCTTTATAATTAAAATTTCAATTCTGTAATATATCATAAGAATAAAGAAGTTTTTTCACTTTTACATCCGTTTTTCCCTACTATTTATTTAGAGTGATTTTTCGTTTGAGATACTTTTTTTTTTTTAATAATAATTATTTATTAACATATACAACTGTATATTATATTGCAACATAAATCTATTTGTTATTGTTGGTGGATTCATGCAGTTGTGGGTTGTATCCTTCTTCATCTGCAACAGTTTGAAGTCTTCTAGGTCTCTCTCTGGGCAGATGGTATCGAAGGCGTCATGGTTTTTTTTTCCGATGTCGCTCAGATCGTGTGTTCTAGTAGTAAGTATTTAAGCTTCTTTTTAAAATTTTTTAGGTTTAATTTTATTATGTCTTTCGGTATCTTGTTGAATTTTGCTACGGTTTCAGTTGTGAGTTTTTGTGTGAGTCTTGTGTATTTTTATGAACTTTAATGTCTGATTTTCTTCTGGTTTCGTATGTATGTATTTGTATGTTTGTCGTAAATGTGATAGTTGTCTTTATTAATTTATTTTGAATTTTGTATAGCAGCAGTATATTGTGATATTGTATTAGTTGTCTGATGTTTAGTTCTTTTGTTTTTTTGTATAGTTCTTCGGTTGGCATTAGTCTGTCGAGATTATATAATATTTTCAATGTCTTATTTTGTTGTCTTTGTAGTATGTTTAAGTTTTTTTCTGTAGTATTGCTCCATGTATTAATCATATAAGCATTTTTAGATAAGAATGGTGCATGGTACAGTGGTTTCTTCATTTTTGTTGGTATGATGTGCTTCATTTTTAAGAGCAAAGTAATTGTTTTGGAATTTTCTTTTTTTATTTTATTTATATGCTTATCCCATTTTAAGGTAGTGTGTATTTTAATTCCTAGGTAGTTAATTTCGAAAATTTCCTTTAATTTTTGGTTTCTTATCGTTATGTTTAGGTCTCTTGCTTGTTTCTTCTTGTTAAATATTATGTGTTCTGTTTTTGTTTCGTTTATCGTGAGTGAGTTGTTAAAACACCATATTTCGTACTTTTTCATATCGTTATATATATTATATTGTAATCTGTTGAAATCATTGTCAGAATACAACATGCACAAGTCATCAGCGTAAGCATACATTTTCCCAGTGAAGTTTTCTTTGAATAAATCGTTTGTATAGAGTATATATAGCAATGGTGGTGGTTACCTCCTTGCGGCAAGCCGTACGCAGCTGTATTAGTGTTGCTTTCTGTCTCTCCTACTTTAGTCTTTTGGGGTCTGTTCATCAAGTAGCTTTCAATTATTCTTATGTAATTATCAAATCCATATGCAATGAGTTTTTCTAGTAATTTTTCTTTATTGATTGAGTCGAATGCTTTTTTCTTTCTATTTTTATTTTCTTTTCTTTTCTATGCATTTTTTAATATTTTCTACCAAATCATAAACAGCTGAAGTCGTGCTCGAGGTCTTTTGGAAGGCATATTGTGCTCTATTTATGATGTTGTTTTGTGATATATGCTCTATCATTCTGTTGTATAAGATTTTTTCTGTTATTTTATTCAGTGCTGATACTAAAGTAATTGGTCTGTAATTTTGTGTTTCATTCTTTTTTCCTTTTTTGTATATGGGAACTATTATGGATTATTTTTAGGTATTGTGGATATATTCTTGTGTCTAACATTTTATTTATTAGCTTTATAAAAATTGGTATTAAGGTTTTCTTATTATTCTTGATCACGTCATTTGATATTTTGTCAAATCCTGGGGCTTTATGTCGATGCAAGTCTTGTATTATTCTTTCTATTTCTTCTTGTTCTACATTTTTAACATCAGATTTATTATATATTTTATTTGTTATAGTTGTTGTGGTGGTTTTGTTTTTTCCCTGTATTTGTTTGTCAGCTAGTTTTTGACCTATTGTGGCAAAATAATTATTTAGTTCGTTTGCTATAGTTCTTGTATCGGTGCTACTAGTTCCGTCTTCCTTGATAATTTCTATAATGTTATCATTTTTCTTGGATTTGTCTATTAATAAATTCCCATGTTTTTCTACTGTCTTCTCTATATTCATTGAATTTTCTTGTAAAATATTGCATTTTAGTTGTTTTTAATGTAAGTGTTGTATATTGTTTTTGTTCTATATATCTTACTTTTAGAAGTTCATTGTGTGGATGTTTTCGATATTTTTTGTAAAGTTTATTCCTTTTTCTTATTTCTTTTATTATAATGCTGTTTATCCAAGGACAGTCGTTTCTTCGTTTTATTTTCGTAATGCACATATTTTTTCTATAATACTCGTTTTATTTTCGTAATACTAGCGTTTTTGAAATATATTCATATGATTTAATTTGGTCATAGTTTAATTCCGAAATTATTTTATTTGTTTTTCCATTGTTTCTTTTAATGTAATACATGGTCAAGTATGGTATTGTTAAAATTTTCATTGTATCTAGTGTATGCACTCGTCTTTCTTTTATTCAGAATTTTATAGTTTCTTTCTTTATACATGTTATAGTAACTGTCAATCAAACTATTTTTCCCAAAATATTTACATTAAAATCACCGATAATGATATGACGTTTGGTTCTGTTTATTATATTATGTTTTAAAATATATTCCAACGAGTCAAAATTGACATCGGGAGGTTTATATAAAAGGCTTATTGATATATTTTCTGAAGTTAATTCTACATTTATTATTTCTATTTTGTTTATGGTACAGTTTACTTTTTCTTTATATTCTATACCATTTTTTATATACATCAATATACCTCCTCCTCTGGTTTGGCGTGATCTGAATATTGCATTGTAGCCGTTAATATTATATAAATCTTCCTCATCTGGTGATAACCATGTTTCTATAAGGGCAATTAGGTCCGGATGGTTTTGTGTTTTTGGGATGATCTCAATTTCTTCAAATTTGTTTCTGATGCTTCTTATATTTTGCATTATTATGTTAATCATCTTGATATTCGTTATTATGTAGTTGCATGTAATTATTATTGTTTTGCTAGTTGTATTTATTGTTCTAGTTTTTCGACATCGGACAGTTGTTTAATTTTTATCTTATCACTTGTTTCAGTTTTTCTGGCATATATATCTCGAATATAGCATACCATATATTACCTGGCATACCATCTCGAATCCATGTATATTTAATTTTTCTTTCCTTTTTTAGTTGTCTAGTAGCATAGAAAATTTCCCCGGTTAAGTTTGTTATATGTTCGTTTACATAAATGTCTTTATTTCGCCCTTTGATGTGACATTCTCGGGTTTGTAATGTTCCAACTTCTTTACGTGCTTTTATTATGTCAATTTTTGTTTGTTTGTTGTTTAGTGTAACTATGATTGGGTTATTTTCGTTATTGACATTTTTTCTACAACAGTTTTGTATATTTTCAATGGTGTTTGTATCACTACTCATTTGTTTAAGTATTTTTATTACGATCTCCTTTGTGTTCTCGTTTTGCTCGGTTTTGTCCACTCCGCTTATAATAATATCATTTTTTATTTGTTCTCTTTCACTTTTTTCTATAATTCTTTCTAGCTTTGCCATTCTGTCCTTCAGCAATTTGTTGTCTTTTTCTTGATTTTTTAGGATCTTTTTCAATTCTTTATTTTCGTCTTGCATTACATCAAATTTTGCTGAAATGAATTCTAAACTTTTTTGCATTTCATCTAGTTTTTTGTAAATTTCTGCATTTGAAACAGTCTCGTCGATTTCCATTCTATCTACGTCTGCTATTGTATCCTGTTTGTCTTGCTATGTGCGTTTGTTTTTCATTTAGTTATTGTTTTGTATTATTATTTGTTTTTGTCGTATGTAAACACGCAGGTATAAAGGAAAAAAGACAGGGACACTCACGTCACCCTAGCAGTGCCTGTTGCAGGGATTTTCAATTATTTCATACAAAAGGAAACAGTAGGCAACGGACAAGGTCTTTTGTGTTGGGCAGTATATAGAGGTAAGATATCGGCAACGCAGCAAACTCGCAAATAATGCGGAAAGTAGCTATCTTGGTTTAGATGGGATACGTGTTAAATTTCGGTTGATATTTTAATAACGAAATGCAATTATTTACCTTATTTTGTTGTGTTATTACTTGTTATCGATGCACTCAGTACATGGGTTTATTTTGGAGAATTTATTTCTTTGTCACTCACTTATATCGCTTTGTTTTATAATGATTTTAAGAGAGCTCATTTAACACGTCCACTCGGACTGACTTCCGGACGGCATTTCACCGGCATACTTCACCATTCGATATGATAATTGGAGAATATCTTTGTGAATTTTGATTGGGTCAAAAACCTCAACGGAGATAATTATCTTAAGGAGGCGATTGTCGAAGTCGACCAGTTGGAAGAGGACCGGAAAAAAAAACACCTCTAACCATAATTAACCGAGAGCCAAAGACAAATGTCCCAATTGGTTCTGGACAGGCCATTCGCGCCGCCGAAACGGACGGTACTGAGCCGCCGGTCATTTTTCTCGAAAAAATCGCGCATTTTTCTCGTCGCCTTAATTGGAAATGCCGTCGTATTCTCCGATTCCGAACCAATTTTACCCTACGGACGATTGCGCCGCCCGGATAATCATCTCTTCGCACTTAACGATGTCTTTAATAACCGAAATGGAGTCATTAAGAATGAGTAAATGAGAGAAAATTAAAATATATTTGCTACTACGCCACTGTCTCTCATTTACACTTTGAGAATTTCCAAGAAAATAACGTGAAAGATTAATTTTTTACTACACCTCTGTTTGTCATGAATCTTACCCTGTTACAACGGAAAGCGAGTTGATAAGCTGATGTACATATACTATAACGATCTCTTTGAAATCACCATAAAGACCTTTTCTTATTCCAAAGGTGTTTTTTTTTGTAAGTAACGCCATCTATATATCAGATCGGGTACTTAGTGACTTTATCAGTTTTATGTTTATATATATGCTCACTATATAATCTGTTTTGAATTTAATTCAAACATATGTACAAAGTGTTGCATTTTTTTGTTCGTCAATATATATTGAGTGTTCACATTTCTCCATCAGTGATTATATTTTGATCGAGGTGAAATATAATGAAAATTCTGGTGGAGATATTGATTTAAATTCGAATGTACGCCCCTGGATCTGAGCTGAAGGGGGGAGTACCGGGAAAGCGTCGTCCGATTAGGCCCCGGGACGTGGTGCCCGGTACAATGCGCGCCCCGCTGGCATTCTAATAAAGACTGTCCATCAAATCGGATACTGCGAGTCCATTTTAATTGACTCTCCGCGGTACCCGAACCGCACTTCGAAATGTGACGGGCGACGTAAATTTTTCGTAATCCCTTTTTAGGAAGTTTGGCAATCCAATCAATTCTTATGATAATGTTGTGTGCTGCCACAGTCGATAGAACACCCAGTAAGAGTATTTTATCTGTGCGCATTTTTCTTTTGATATCTATCGGCAAATGGATAAAAATCCTTCCTTCTTAAAATCCCGGTTTTTTGAACTCTACATTCAAGAAATGTCACTTTCCTAATTTATTAGGGTGATATATAAATTCGCTATTATTTTTTCTTATCATATAATGTGATGTTTATTTTACAACTTAGAGAAATTATTATTATTGTGTTTCTTTAGATCGTCCTTCAGCGTTGTCCAGCACCTTGCCGCAATATTTTTCCGTCTTTTCTATCTTTTCTTTGGAGCTTTGCTTGGCATTACATTGTTTACTTAGGGATTTCTGTTTCTGACACACGCTGTGGGTGTTCTTATCATTTGAGTTCTTTTCTTCCTATGTCGTCCATACTGATTCCTTCAATGCCCATTATTTCGTTTAATGTCCACCATTTATATATATATATATATATATATATATATATATATATATATATATATATATATATATATATATATATATATATATAACATACAAGAGAATATCTAGCATGGGCTTTCGAGATTCTCAAAGATTTAGAGTGAAGGTTAATGACGGAATTCATTAAATATTTGTCAGTAGCAAACCACTTTAAATTCGCAATAACAAAAACTGGGAAACAGTGAGCCAAATCAAAAAGAACTTTACAAGGAAACTACAAAAGACAAAATTCTAAACAAGAACTTCAAAATAAAAATTTGCAAGCCATAATATAATCAATCATTTCTTATTCGATGGAAATAATGATAATAAGCAGAAAGAAAAAGACAAATCTGAGAATATTGGAAAGAAAAATAATCAGAACAACGCTGAAACTGAATATAAAAAAGAACGGGGAGGAATAAGAGTGAGAGTAAACAATGCGATATAAGACGAACTCGCAGGAGTGAACTTTGTAAGATGCATAAAAGCACAACTATTGCATCCAGCTGTAACCCTGATAAGAAAAAACCGACTGAAAAGATATGGGAATAACAAAGTAGATCTCAAGTTGACCTAGAAATAGAGGAACACTAGGAAAAAAATTGAGAAGATGGAGATATTATTCTCCAAGAGCGATGAGAATAACGTTGGTAGAATATAACACAAATAGCCAGGATTTACAACAGACTAAATGGGCGAGGAAATAAATCCAAAATATAAAGGAAAAAGAAAAATGATGAAAAAGTAGAACTAAGAAAAATAATAAATAAAGAAAAATATTAAAAAGAAGGAAAAAACTAATTATCAAGAAGATCCGTTTCAACAAATATTTTAGCCTCTTTAATCTTCATAGTCTCTTTAATTCCCTCCATATCTGGGTGGTCAAGTCATATTATCATTTTTGAGTTATTTCCCCATCAAGTTATGTCTGAGCGGCCTTTAAGCCTGAATGAGTAATAATGAAATTATCAGGAATGAATTAATAGGTCTGCAGAGAGACTGCTGCAGCAGTTAGGCAGGAAGGCACCCTGAAGCCGGCATTCAAAAGAGGTCATTTGGACAAGAGGATAAATGCCTGGACAGAAAAGCAACTGTATGGGCAGTATTTACGAACAATCGAAGAAAAATGTAAGAAGGAGTTGACCTGGTACTGGCTGCGGAAAGGCACAATTGCAAAATAAATTGAAAGTCTACTGGTCGCAGCCCAGGACCAAGCTCTCCCAACAAATGACTAAAAAACCAAGATCCAAGGGAGGAACTCAGGATAATGTGATGTATGTGTCGACGGATATGCGAGTGCTCGACTATTGCACATATTCAGTGCATGTTAACGACGTGATAATGTTGCGCGAATAATTCACTGGTCATTGTGCCGAAGGTTTGATTTTGCAACTGTAAAAAAATTTTACGAAATATATATATATATATATATATATATATATATATATATATATATATATATATATATATATATATATATATATATATTGTGTTAGTTGCTTGACGAGGAGGGAGGGGAGCCCCACCTATCCCTTATATTGGAGGGCACATGTTTCATCTGTTGGTGGTTAGATTCATCAGGGTACCGACATATGCTCTCTCGCTAAGAATAGGGAGCCCCTCTTCACAATCAAACAACCCATACTTCTGCCGACTTCTCGTCAGATGGCTTATACGTGCAGTTTTTTTATTTCTTTGGACAATGAGACAACAGTAGTCAGTGAAAGAGGCTGTTTCAGACACAAGATTAAGGTCTGGAAGATTGGCCAGAGAGAAAAATGTAGGAATACTGGAACAACTTGGTGTGACGAAAAAAGGAAAAAAGCTCATAGCGAAAGAATGAAATTAGTATGGGTACAAAGGAAGGCTAACAACAACAAACGCCTCTAACTGTACTTTGCGCGGTCCACCAAGGCCCATACGTGAATAATAATAATAATAATTATATATATATATATATATATATATATATATATATATATATATATATATATATATATATATATATATATATATATATATATACATATATACACACATATGCACACTTGTTCATTAAGTTACATTGGTGTTCTGTATGAAAAGTTGACATGCTCATTTGGATACCTATATCGAATTTCTTCGTCTATACTGAGAATTTACCTAATTTCGTTAGCATTTTATTTAAGAATTATATCCTGTTGCCTTTTATGTACATCGTAGCGAACTCTATGTATATGAACTCGTCGAACACATAAAAATTAATAAGTTGAAAACGATCTAAACGAATGAGATGTCGGTTTCTCGAACGTTTCCGATACTTTTGCAGTAATCTCCCGCTGCACCAGTTTATTTGTAAACAATAAGACAAAAAAAAAACAATGACCGAACAACAACTGAAGAAAAAATCGACTTGACAGAGAGAACGTTCATAAAAATGTTGTAGAATTTAAAACGGTAAAATCGTTGGAAATCTTTGTAAAAGTACCGTCCTGACGTGTTGAATAAAACATTTTCGGTCGGCCGAAGAGTAAAAGATTGCGATTCGAGAAAAGTTTAATTACAATAACATCTAAGTCAAACGTGGCGACAGCGAGTTGATCCGACCGACATAAATTATTGAACGATGAACGGATGAAATTCTGTAAAACATATATAAAACGAGAACCGATCATAATTTCTGTCCGTTTTGGTTTCATGTACGTTCATATTTGATCTCGTTTTTTTTTGTATTCTCATGCCACTGTTGATAGCGATGTTTTATATTGCTATGTTGCCGTCTCAGACATACTAAACATCAGCTTCAAATGTAGAATATATGCCACTTGTTTTTAAATCAATGTTCTATTTTTTTTCTTTTTGTCGTTTTCATTCTTTCTTTTTCTTTTCGAGCATATCTTTATTTAGCATTTTCTATATTTACTCATTTATTTAAACGTAAAAGTCTTGTGAGTGTCCTGGCTACTTATGTTATTTTTCTCCATTCCCCTTATTCCAATCGTTTTTGCATTCTCGCCCATTGTCATCGTTTTCTTCTCTTTCGTATCTGTTTCCCTTTAGCAGTCTTACCTACCGGTTGGTTCTCTCTTATATTCAATTCCAATATTGTTCCTATTATTTTTATTTCCATTATTGTCAGATTTCCCTCTTCTTTTTGATTTCAGATTGTTTCCATCACAGAGAAAATGACTAGTAATTTTATAAACTAATAATTTTTCCTTCAATAGTAAACTACGTTATATTAGGTTTCCATTAAATTTTTTTTGAACTTAATAATTTTAAGTTTTTAACATAAGTAGTTTTCTATTGGCAAATATTTCATTTTTCCTTCGTGTGTATTTATATATGAACGTATATATGGGGCATTTCATGACAAATCGATTACTTTTGTAGCCGAACCGTTTCGATTTGGCTGAATTTTATATCTTTTTCTACCCTACTAAAAACGTTTATCAGAATTTTTTCAATTTTTCAAAACCGAAAAAAGTTACGAATTTATAAAAAAATGGCTTGTTAAATTGGTATAAAAAAATTATTCTTAATCCTTTTAATTCTGAAATCTTAATCACTAATTATTATAACCATTTACTTGAATTTATTTTATATTAAAAATAAAGTTTTTATAATAAAAAAAAACGATTCGGAAAATAAGACACTTTTTCAATGAAAAAGAAATAGAAAAAAAGTCGTCCCACTCTGGGATGCACAGCATTATCCGCAGAATAAATCGAAGTTTCTTTAAAGAAAAAATCATTAAATGGCGAACTTTTTTCTAAAAAGCACATTCAAAAATAATAAAAAAACAAAATTCCCATTTACTCAATTTTTGAAAAAGTTACGGGTATTTTAAAAAAGAACCTTTGTTTTTAAATTTATAACTTTTTTCGGTTGGTTAAAAAAAATGAACCGTGCACTCACAAACAGATATCTGAACGCACAGTCACACCACCACTTCAGTCAAATCTAGGCAGTAGCAAACACCCTAATCTCAAGATCCATCCGCCTTACGGACAACGATGCACAGCAGGCAGAACTCAACAACATAACGAACACTCTAAAACAAAACGGCTACTCAAAAAAGACAATCAACCGTGCAATACAACAACACCAAACACAAAAAACGACAGAACACGCCGAAGAGACATTCAACGTAATACATCATACATCAATGGAACAACGGACCGTATCGGAAGACTTTTAAGAAAACACAAAATAAAGATAGCATACAAACCTCACCGAGCAATAGGCTCATCCTTGAGAAACCCGAAAGACAAGGTCATACTAGAAAGTCAAGGAGTTTACAGCATCCCATCTCAGGCTGTAACAAAATCTACATCGAACAAACAAACCGAAAAATATCTGCCAGAATCGAGGAACACAAAACAAGTATACGGAATAAGCAAACAAAATCGGCGTTATTCCAACACCAACTAGAAACAGGCCACAAAATTAACTTTAATGATTGCAACGAGATAGCCAACATAAACCATTTTCGGACACGCCTAATCAAAAAGTTACAGAAATCGAAAAGCAAGGCAGTCTAAATAAGAGGGACGACGCTCTATACTTGCCGCCAACGTGAAAAAGCATTTCTAGACCAGCAGTCCCGGACAGCACGACATCCAGAGCACGACTGGAAACAAAGACGTCACAAGCGCCTCAGGGGGTAGAGCTAGCGCCAGTGCCAGTCAATCGCTACCGGCTAAGACCAAACCAGAAGATATAAATATTATACGGCAAACCGATCTCTCCACAGTTCGGAGCACGACTCCGAGGTGATATATATATATATATATATATATATATATATATATATATATATATATATATATATTTAAAATATTCAATGGGTGATAGGTATGGAGACAGTGCCGGCCATTTTAACAAACGTACTCTATTATTATGGAACCAAAGCTTTGTTACTTGATCCCGATGACAAGGCGCGTTATCAAGCTGATAATAGCACTTCTCCAAGCTGTCAGTACAAAGTTGAAATATGGCGGTTCCAAAACTTACTGACATATTCTCCCAAATCATGATGCTTCCACCCGCATGTTAGACGGTAGGTATTAAGCACACCATGAGAAATGCTTCGCTGCGCCGTCGCTTGACGTACTGAGCTCCAGATCACCCAAAAATCTGCGAAAATGTAACAAAATACAAACAAAAATTAGTTTTCACTTATCTACCCCACACAAAGTGATTTATTTTTTTTGTATTTACAAAAAATAAAAGAAACAGAAACGTACGTCTATATTTGACTCGTCGGTTGAAATTACTTTGGACCAATCATCAATTCCAGTCCAGTGTCTGCGCCAGATAAGGTTTTTGTCTGGCTACTCTCCGTGTAAATCAGCTTCCTTGAGACGTCTTCTTAAATCGCGAGATGATTTGCACGATTGAGCCGCTCTACATATCGATCGGTTCTTTTACTTGTATGCCGTTTTCTTCCTGTTTTCGCTTTGTTTTCGTATGACCCCGTTTTCTGATACCTTTTTGAGGTGGTTTGCACAGCGCATCTCGAATATTTCAGTTTTTTTCGCAATTACGACTTGCGAAAATCCTTTTTGGCTTAATAGTATGATCTGACGACGTTTCGGCAAAGTCAGTTCATGTGTTTTAGGCATTCTTGCCTCATTAAGCACTCACGAATCAACAAAAAGTATATCGCACGAGACAAAACAAGTTCACACAGTATTCAAACAAAATAATTTTTGTTTAATTTCCGAGGCCTACTATTACTATGTTAACTTATTTTAGTTCCTGTTGACTCCAGATTACTTTAGATGTTTTTGCTAATTGTTCTAAAATTGCTGCTCCAATAAAGAAATGTGATATTAAAATTTTAATGTTAAAAAAATACGGTATTACCATTAAAAAAATATTGTTTTAGTAGTTACTGAAGAATTCTGGCAACACCAGAAAGCATTATTTGCAAATTTTTCTTAAACAAGTTATTTCCTACAATTTTGCATTCGAATACACTAGTCTATCACTCTCTATCATAAAAAAAGTTAGCCTATGTCAGATATAAAAAAATACATATACATATACATATATATATATATACATAATACATATATATATGTATATATATATATATATATATATATATATATATATATATATATATATATATATATATATATATATATATATATATATATATATATATATATATATATATATATATATATATATATATATATATATATATATATATATATATATATATATATATATATATATATATATATATATATATATATATATATATATATATATATATATATATATATATATATATATATATATATATATAAATAATTTAACAATATTCGAATGGCCGAGAAAATTTAGGAAGAAAGATCGAGAGACAACACGAATTACCAACAAATCATCCAAATATTTTCAGTGTCGTTGCCAAAAGCCGCACGACAGGACAGAATTGGGGCCAGTTTTTTTTCGCTCCGTGAAGACGCACCGTTAATGAACGACTAGTTTTTACAAAATAGTTCAACAATGCGTTTTCAGTGGCGGATCTTGGCCTTATTCATGGCCTTTCAGCCAGCAATTGTTTTAATGTTGAATTAAAGACGACGTTTACTCTACACTTTGAATTTTATTTAATTTATAAACTAAACTCATTTTCAGATTTACGAATGGGTAAGAATCTGCTGAACGGTGGCTTTATTTCACCAATGATAAGAGGAATGTTACATCATGGTTCTTGAATCCGTTAGGTATTATTAACCTTTAGCATCACAGCTTCAAATGGATTCAGCGGTGTCAAATTGTACGAATTGCTTTTAGTCAATTTTATCCTGTCCTGATATAAGAAGAGAATAAATTCGGAAAATATGGTAAATTCTTTAGAGCCCCCGACCCCCTCCCTCCCAAACGCCAGGAAGCATCTGCCGAGAAAGTTGCGGATTATTTGAATGAAAACGAATACACCGTTACGATCAAAAAGTAACGTGGCTAGGATAATTTTGAAGGAACAAAAATAAATTTGGATTATTTTGGTTCCTTCAGAATTATCTTTTCTCGCTGTAATACACTATGGTGGCGTTTTTCCTAGCTTGACTTCTGATTTTTTCGTTAAATCGGCCAGCGAACTCTCCATTAACTATTGAGTCAAAAGGACGTTCACAAAGTCGTTGTTTCTTCAGACGAGGGAACCAGAGAGAGTCACACAGTCTCATATTTGGTGAATATCGTGTTTGTGAAACGGTATTTCCTTGATTTTTAGTGAAAAGTTGATGAATGGTGAACTATATTGTTGGGAAGCTGGTCACTTCTGATAACCTTTAAAAAAAGCATAAATGCAGCTCTTTATGTACTGAAATATTAAGTTGGTCGAAGCAAGATAATTCCAAATCGCTTACAGTTCGTTAAACAGTACAGTTTTTAACAACAGTTTATTATAGAGACATTTGAGTGGGCGGCGAGATTGCCTGATGTATTGTCGGTAGATCTTACATGGAATAGCACTAATTGAACACTTGAGCGTTTAACCGGCCGCCAGGTGGGTAATTTGGTCATTTGATCCATGGCTTGAATATTTTTACGGATGGTAGATAATGTTTCTAAATCATTCCCGGTGTCGTCGAATAATAATTGATTTATATATATATATATATATATATATATATATATATATATATATATATATATATATATATATATATATATATATATATATATATATATATATATATCAATTATTATTAACGTATGGGCTCTGATGGACCACGCGAACTACAGTTAGAGGCGTTTGTTGTCGTTAGCCTTCCTTTGCGCCCTTACTGATTTCATTCTTTCGCTATGAGCTTTTTTCCTTTCGTCAGACCAAGTTGTTCCAGTCTTCCTACATTTTTCTCTCTGGCCAACCTTCCAACCTTGTATCTGAAACAGCCTCTATCCTGAATTTCAATTGTGTAATATTTGCTGATCGTAGGTCCTCTTTAATTGCAGCAATCCATTTAATTATTTCTACTTTAGCTATACTCATTTTTTAATAAAATTCTACTATTTGTCTAGTTGGCCTACTCGGATTCATCCGTTTTATGTGTCTGTAAAACTTATGTCTTCTTTTTCTCATATCGCTATGTATATCTGGGTATTGTTTTTATCTATTTATCTGTTTGGTGCCTTAGATTTTTTTTATGATTTGTCTTTCCTTCTTTTCAATATCCTCTATGTCTCTCTTTCTATTCAAAATGAGCGCGTTTCTACCCCAAATGGACATTCTGGTTTAATAACTGTGTTGTAATGTCTCAGTTTTGTGTTTTTAGATATGCATTTTTTGTTATAAATATTTTGTGTAAGTCCGTTTCTATTTTTTGACATCTACACTTATTGGCCGCTTTTTCCAACCCATTTTCCGATTATTTCACCCAAATATTTGAATTGAGAGACTCGTCTGATATTACCGTATTTTGTTTTTAGAAATGGTGTTCTTAGCCTGTTGCAGGTCATGTATTGTGTCTTTTCAAAGGAAATTTGGAGTCCTACTCTTTCTGCTGTTTCTTTTAGGATTTCAATCTGTTTTTGTGCCGTTAATATATCTTGGGCCAAAAAATTGCTAGATCATCCGCAAACGACAATCCATTTTAATGTTGGTTCTCCCCAGTTTAATGGGTTGCTCAATATTCAGGGCCAACTTTTTTTTCACGCCAGTCTTGTATTACTTTTTCCAGAACACAGTTAAATAAGAGTGGCGAGAGTCCATCCCCTTGTCTCTCTGCAGTTTTAATTTCAAAGGGCTCTGAGATGTCACCCATGAATTTAACTTTTGACCTTGTGTTAGTTAATGTTGCTTTAATAATTGTCAGCGTTTTCAGATTTAGTCCTTGTTCTTTCAAGATTTAGAATAAAGATTCGCGGTCAATAGAATCATATGCTTTTTTGAAATCCACAATGTACAAACGAGATTTTTATTATACAGTTTATAATGTCTTAGGATCAACTTTAGATTCAGGATCTGTTCAGGGCAGGATCTGCCCGGTCGAAAACCTGCTTGATATTCACCAATTTTAGGTTCTAACTGTCCCTGTGCTCTCTCTACTAGACATTGAGATAGAGTCTTGTAACAAACTGGGAGAAGAGATATCCCTCTGTAGTTGTTTTCATCCGTTCTATCTCCTTTCTTGTGTAGTAGATGGATTAGAGCATCTTTCCAATCTTCCGGAATCCGTTCGGTTCGCCAAACTTCTTGTAGAATTTTGGTTATTTCCTTGATTGTACCTAGACCAGCGGATTTCAAAAGTTCAGCACTGATTCCATCTTCACCAGAAGCTTTGTTATTTTTTAGTCGCTTGTTTGTCTAATTGTTTCATCTTCATTCGGTGCTAATGAATCTGGGTTTGTTTGTTTAGGGTTTATTGTTGCTAATTTGTTTAAGGGCTCAGGACAGTTTAGTAGTTGTTCAAAATATTTCGCAATTATCTTGGTTATTTATAGTTAAATGTTTTTAATGTTTTGTAAAAGTTTCGGGTGCTATTTTTTTTAAATCTTTTTCTATTTCATATATATATATATATATATATATATATATATATATATATATATATATATATATATATATGTATGTTTCTAAATCATTCGGAGGGTCGATCTGTATATTCTGTGAAGAGTCACGACGTTTCGCTAAAATCTCGTTTGGTATTTTCAAGTGTTGTCCGTTTCGATTGAAGACTCCAACTAATTGGTCTTCCCAGTGGAGAAATAATAGATCAGTATGAAATAATCATCGACAATGTGCTTGAAATGGCTGCTACGATAACACCAGCAGAAAAAAATTTAGTCATAAATCTCCAGTGAGATCATTAATTTAATGAAAAAAATGGCATACAATGAGGAATGTTGGGAGTCTTTTTGGCTGACTCTAGTACGTTGAGCTTTGAAAAACTATAAGTAAACGTATTCGGGTGGAAACGCGTCGATTAAACATGCAGTTAGTGCAAAAAATATTAGAAGCAAATAAGGGAATAAACAAAGCAAAACACAAGCTGAGAAATAAAAGGACACACATGTTTACCTTAATGCGTAACGATGGCATAGTGGGTTACAGTTATAGTTCGTTACAAATAACAGAAATGTTAAAAGTTATCAGAAAATTTTATTCAAAGTTATATGAAGATCAGAACTACTCAAATAGAGCAATGCCCTCGGAGGAACAAACGCCAGATACCCTGTTGGATGAAGTGACAAATGCTATAGAAGTGAACAAGAATAGAGAGGCTCTAGGAGAGGATAGTGTAACTGTTGAAATATTAAAAGCTGGCGGTCGAACTTTACATAAAATACTGGTAAAAATTGTACTCAAAATGCCTCAAAGAACAAAATTTACACAACCTATGGAAAAATGCTGAAAAATTATTCTTCTTCACAAGCAAGGAGCACAAGAAGATTTAAAAAGTCTTATATCAGTAGAATATTAAGAATACTGAATGACGCTCAACTAAGGGAGCAAGAAAGATTCAGAAGTGGATTCAGTACAATGGATCATTTCCAGGTTGTCTAACAGGCCATAGAAATGCACAATGAATAAACCATGCCACTGTGTTTGGCTTTTATTGACTCTGGAAAGGCATTTGATTCAATATCAAAGCAAGCCATAACAGAATAATTGCTTAATCAATAGACAGAGTCTATGTAAACCTACTGAGATCCATGTATGATGAAGCTACAGCAATTCACATTAATGATTTTGAAGTTAAAATCAATATAGAACTGGGTGTTCGGTAGGGTGACTCAATATCGCTTGTTCTTTTCATATATAATGGGTGTCCCAAAAATGTATACACACTTTGGTTCTAAAATCAATATTTTTTGTCATACAGTTTACTTTAAGGTTTCAAAAAAAATCTAAAAGGACAGTCTTTATTTTGACTAACGCCAGTTTTCAAACTACCCACCGTCATGGTCCAGACATTGTAGATAACGAATAGCTATAAGTCGCAAAATTGAGAATCATTTCTATTGGTATTTTCCGCTTTCTTGTTCAATCGTTACTATTAATTCATTGACTGTTGCCGGTCTTGTCTTATAAAACTTGTGTTCATGTATCCCCATAAAAATAGGTCGAGGGGCGTAAGGTCAGGTGAACGTACAGGGTATTCAATCCAACTTCTTCGTCCAATCGATCTGTTCGATAGAGTCTCGTCATGATAAGCCTTTACGTCATGATGATACTGTGAAGGTGCACCATCTTGTTGAAAATAAAATTTGTCATCCTCAAAAGCTTCCCGAATGCATGGGATCATTGCTTTTTGTAGCAAATTAAGGTAAACAGCACCAGTTACAGTACCCTCAAAAAAGAACAGTCCAATTAATCATTTTGCAAATAAGCCACACCACACTGTGACTCCTGACAAATTAACATGATTCATGTTCTTCAGTAACGTGTGGATTCTCAGATGTCCAGTAAATACAGTTGTGGTGGTTAATTGAACTTATAACTCTAACATTCTCGCCTGAACTGTCTTTGAACTTCTACCGTATTTTCGTATTTCCAGTAACACTTCAGGAGAAATTTCCGTTGTTCAAAAGTAAGTCAAAAGCAGCCATTTTTTTAAATTAGATAAAGCTGAAATAGAATGCAGTATGAGTAAGTTATCAGAAAATAAAGTGTTTATATTTTTTTATACACACTGTATATATGTTTGTATTTATAGTGTTTCATTTTTTTGTTTTTTAGTATACATTATACTTCGTATATTGTCTGATTTGCATTGCATTGAAACGTTGCATTGCATGTTATATGTAACGAGAGTTTTCGTAGGTGGTAAATGGCGGCCGCACCTGCATCCATAACATGAGAAAAAATCTTAAGGGGTGATTTAGCATAGTCTCGTTCCAGATGCCGTTAGAAGTGAACGATTCGAGAACGAGACAAGACCGGTCGTTGTGTCATTTACGATCGAAAAGTAGTTGACTTGTACCAAATGATTGTTACCGAATTTGATCAAATAAGTGACTAGTATTTATATATATATATATATATATATATATATATATATATATATATATATATATATATATATATATATATATATATCGTGAGAACGTATAAACGTGAGAAATTACAAAAATTATTTATAGGTAATGCATGTTCATACCCATGAGACAAAATTAGAAAATATTAAATTGATTTTTTACATCTCAATTGCCCGTCTGTGTACCAACTTCTAATCTAGGCTACTATTAAAAGTTTTAAACATTTTTATAGAGCGTTTATTCTTAAAAAACTTAGCCATTACTATTGCTGAATCAGCTCAAGAGACTTTCGAAGAAACTAAACGTTTTTGATGCAATTTATCTTATTAAAAGTGAAGAGTATCGGGTATTTAAAGAATACAATACAAAATTAATTTTCAAAATCTGGAATTGCACATAGTAACTTTGACACTCGAACACAAAACTTAGAAGATTCAAATGAAGAAGACGATCTCTGATTGTCACTTTTGGTTCGAATATGGAAAACTAATGATTTCGGCATTGGAAGAGATGCGGATATCGGGGAATTTTTAATTATGGACAATGATTTAATATTGGAAGAAAGTAATAACTCACTATGTTTGGAGGTTCCAATGCAAGAAACAGTGTTTGATGGAACAGGCGATGAACGCACACAGGAAGAAAAGGTTGTTGATTTTGATTGCATTTGATTTGCATTTGATATCTAAGACTTCTAAAATATTTTAAATACCAAGAAAACCCGACAAAAAATCCTACTAGAATATTTTTACCATTCGTCAGTATATCCTTTAACAGTTTTTATATGCATGTACAAGGATAGTCGCAGAGGTTATTTCTTTACATAGTTTCCTTTTAGCTCGGACTTTTCGCAGCGATGTTCAATAGCGTCAATTCTATGTTTATAGTGAGAATCACCGAACTCCTTAAAATAGCCATCAACCACAGACTCCACGTCTTCATTGTTGGCAGATCTTTTACCATCAAGCCTTTTAAGTATGGAAGCAGAACATAATCAGAGGGGGTTAAATTTGGCAAATGGGGTTTGTGAGGAAGCAATTCGAGCTTTAACTCATTCATTTTGGCCATCGCGGTAACGGATGTGTGAACTGGTACATTGTCTTGTTGAAACAAAACTTTCTTTTTCGCAAAATGCAGCCGTTTGTTTTTGATTTCATCACTCAAACGTTGCAATATTTTGGCATAATACTCGCCGTGATTGTTTTTCCTTTCTGAAGATAATCAATGAAAATTACTCCATACGTCCATCACAATAAACTGACGCCATGACCTTGCCTGCAAACGGAACTGTCTTTACCCTCTTTGGAGCTCTCTTTGCCCTCTTTGTCTCACGTGTCAAATAATGGGCCCATGTTTCATTCATGGTTATGAATCGACGCAAAAACTCAGTTTAATTCCTGTGAAACTTCGCCAAACACTCGATTGAAATATTTTCACTGCGCCGTTTTGGTTCCATTGTATCTAATCGCGGCACTCATCTTGCGCATTGCATTTTGCGCAAAAAAGTAGGATGCTGAATTCAAACGTGCTGAGGCTTTTTATAACAATAGATGAAACATAGACTCATCATTACAGGCGAGATACAAAGCTGAAGTCCAAACAGTGAGTGGAAGCACATAAAGTGAAAACGGTTCTATATACAGGGAATATGGTTCTATTTTTTTCAATTGTTCCAATTTTGCGATGCATTTCAAGGTTCCAATTTTGCGATGCATTTCAAGGTTCCAATTTTGCGATGCACATGAACTACTTAGTAAAAGACTAAGTAGTTCATGTACTTCATGTACTTTGACCTCATGTTTAAAGACTGAAGGGTTCCACAAAAAGAAAGTGTTTTTTTCATCATGATAATGTGGTTACACTCATATCTCGTGTTATTGCTACAAAACTCAATAACTTACTCTTTGAAGTGCTTCTATATGCACCATTTTCACAGGATTTGGCACTTAGTGATTACTTACTCTTCCCAAACCTGAAGAAATAGCTTGCTGGACTTCATATCAATTCATCTGGATTCATATCAAATAATATGGTGAAAGCTGAGTCGTGATATTAAAAGATTGGATGGAGTAAATATATTGGATTTTAAAGGTGATTACGTTGATTTTTTAAAAAAATCTCCAAAATCTTGTTCTCTTTTTCATATTCAGAACTTTTCGAACAACCCTTGTGTGTTTCCAAATTATGTGATGGTACTCGAAGATATGAAGTTAAAAATGTTATGGATTTGAATTAACAATTATGACAAAAAAAGCTCAAAAGTTATTCGTGCGTGAAATAGATACATTCGTCAAATTGCTTTAATTCTACGGTTTTCAAAAATATATTTCGAAAGAAAAAAAACCGAATCCACGCAATAAGTAATTGAAAATAATGTAAGAGAGTGGCGTGAAATGTAAGTGTGAATCTGTTGGGTCGACGTGCTAAAAATCGAGTTAAAGTTCTTGTCAACGAGCTTTTTGATGGGTTACTTTACGGGTCCCGGTTCGGCACCGCCTCGCTCATGAATCAATTTTTTAAATTAACCAATTTATTGATAGTGATCGCTGGCCGGTGCCTCGAGTACCAAGCCGAAAAGGCAACGGCGTCAAGAGAATGGAGCTAGTTGATTTCTGCCGAACTCGAAACGAACAACTTATTATCGAGTAACGGAAGCTTGCGCGAATTTTTTTATTTCGCAAAACTTCATATTTCCTTTTTTTTCTTTGTCAAAGACGAAATTAAATAGTACAAGTCGTAAGCAATTTTTTTCTACCAATTTTTGTTGTATTTTTCATCATATTTGCGACAGTTTGGGTTTGGCTGTTGTGAAGTACAGACGTACAATTAGTGCAACCCAAAGTGAATTTATCCAAAATTATCCTAATCATCCGGCGACTCGTAAAACTACAATTTATATTTATTTGTGCAAATGGCTAAATAATTATCGTTTTTTTTACTTTATTTTAAAACTTTATCATAAATAATATTGATAATCAATGCGAAAAACTTTTCGTTACAATTAATTGTAATAAAAAATAATTAATTATGAATGAATTAAAATTAAAAAAATAAAAAAAAACCCATGTGACTACGAATGCGCCGCGATTGGCTGCCATGTTAATGACGTCATAATAGTAAAGTGTTTTCACATCAATACTGTCAATGGCTTCTATCTATATATATACTCTCAAAATTAGTGTTGGTTGAGTGCAAAATAAAATATTGTTTGTTACTAATTTAGTTCAGTAATGTATATCAAAAGGTTCATAAAGTTTAATTCTGATATTATACCTCCTGTGGATATTTTTATGGTCACAGATTTTCTCAAAAATGATATTCGGGTTAATTCAGCTGAAGTTCGAGGTGCTAAGGTATCAATATGAGTTTAAAAAATAATATTAATGTAAATACAAATGAGAAACAAAATAATTCTATTAAACATAATTAAACTATTTGTAGGGTGTCACGAGAAAGTTCCTGTGACAAAGCTAGATTTTGTTCAACCTATAGTCCGGTCAAATTAGACAGATAAATAAGAGTGACGGTACATAAATTCACATCAAACTGGAAGTGAGTAAAATTGTTCAAAACATAATTAAAAATAACATTTCAAAATTCCCCATCGTTCCGGTACGTGGAAAAAAATTGACTCGAGGTCAAAGATCAATTCTTCTGTTGGAACCTTTGGTGTGAAATACTAAACTTGAAGAGATTTACCACTAAACACCAAAACACTTTTTTAAACTGCTCGACGCACGTTATTTAGTCATCTCCTGATGATGCTAACATGGTTAGCGAAACTTGCGTCGAGCAGTTCAAAAAAGCGTTTTGTGTTTAGTGGTAAATCTCTTCAAGTTTAGTTCGAGGTCAAAGGTCAAAAATGGGTTTTTTGGCGATTTTCATCAAAACAGTAAGTTATATCGTAAAATTACCTTAGACAATAATTGTAGATCATAAAATTATCTATAAAAAAAGGTATCAATTTTTTTTTTCCAAAGAGCCACTGTTCCTGAGATATAACGGTTTAAAAAGTTGTAAGCCTCATAATATGCATAAGTACGTCACGTATATACATCTGAAGCTGTAATATAAGTAAAAATATTTTTCTATCGGTGATATTTACCGATATCGGTGATACAATTTACATGCAATAACTGGCCGTGATACGACATCTGCATTTTACAGGAGGGGTAAAACAACAGTCTTTAAAATGTTTGAAAACAAGATTTAGTTCAATGTGCTGAAGTTTAAAAAAAAAGTTATTCAACTCTACAAGAAATTATCACCAACGGAATTTGCTTTCTTCTTTCTATGTACGGAGCTCCTAAGAAAACTACCTGCTTAGATAAGTATCGATATGCATGTTTTGTTAAAAACACTCGAAATAAAAAACAAGTGCAATTAGCTTGTCTTCAAATTAGCTTGTTTAAGTGTGGCTTGGTTATCAGCTAGACCCAAAAGACTGGGGTTGGAAGTTGGTCGACAATACATTAGAACCAATTCAGACTTTACTCTCACCTGTGCCGGAAAAACTGCTAAACACAATTTTTTGCAATTATAAAAATGGATGCAGCAGTGCTAAATGTCGTTGCAAAAAAGTTGGACTGTTTTGTTCTATGGCATGTACGAATTGTCAAGGCCTGTCGTGTTCTAATGTTGAATCACCAACAGTAGAGGATTCGTTTGCTACCAACGAAGAGACATGCGATACATCGCTAATGACGCAATTCACTTACACCCAGAATGAAGAAGATCAAGAAGAAGAAGAAGAAGAAGAAGAAGAAGAAGAAGAAGAAGAAGAAGAAGAAGAAGAAGAAGAAGATCAAGATGAAGAAGAAGATCAGGAAGAATAACAAGAAGAAGTAATTGAAGATTATGAATCGGACAAATTTTTTCTACTGTTTTTTAATTTCCATCGCTTTTATCAATTCCAACTCTTGCTAATATCTGTTATTATGCAATAGTTTCCAATTAAACAGTATCACGTATCAAGAAGAAGAAGAAGAAGAAGAAGAAGAAGAAGATCAAGATGAAGAAGAAGAAGATCAGGAAGAATAACAAGAAGAAGTAATTGAAGATTATGAATCGGACAAATTTTTTCTACTGTTTTTTAATTTCCATCGCTTTTATCAATTCCAACTCTTGCTAATATCTGTTATTATGCAATAGTTTCCAATTAAACAGTATCACAACATACCTGTAGAATAGGCCTACTGGGGAGACCACGTTAAAAAAAACACGCTAAGTACACTACCATGAGGTGGCGTGGAAACGTGTGCATATTATGACGCTTACAACTGTTTGAATCGTTATATCTCAGGAACGGTGGCTCTTAACAAAAAAAAAAATTATTGATACCTTTTTTATAGATAATTTTCTGGTCTACAATTTTTGTCTGAAGTAATTTTACGATAAAACTTACCGTTTTGATGAAAATCGCGAAAAATCCCCATTTTTTGACCTTTGACCTAGAGTCAATTTTTTTCCACGTACCGGAACGATGGGGAATTTGAAATGTTATTTTTAATTATGGTTTGAACAATTTTACTCACTTCCAGATTGATGAGAATTTATGTACCTTTGAATGTCTAGATTGACCGGACTATTAACCGCAAAAATGGTATTTGCACCGTCAAAGGACGAGTATGTCCAGAACATAAAGTTTGGAGTAAAGCTTATAATATACATATAATGCTTATAAAAACAATATAAATCATAATTAGAAAAACAAAAAACACATGCATAGTGTTTAAATCACTAGTTTTATTTCAATAAAAAATACACTGTTAAATATATATCATAAAACTTCCCCCAACTAGGATAATATATTACAGTAGATTATAAAATGTTAACACTACATTAATAATCAATTTAGAATAAAAACAATCATTACCCAAAATTATATACATATTTGTTTGATTGCATAATAGTTTGATTGCTTTCATTAAACTTTGCAATACTTTTAAAACCACACCGATTCTTCAAACCACCACACTAAACTCTCTTAATAAAATTTTAAAAAAATCACCCATACTACATTATTGCTTTAATCAGGATTTTGAGTATTTTTAAAACGATGGCCATTTTTCACCTTACATATTTTACAAACCACCACATTAGACTCTTGATTTAATAATATTTGCAAATATAAATAAATCTGGCTGCTAACTAACTGTATTGCATGAGTAGAGATTTCCTTAATAAGGTACTTAAACCATTTTTTTTTTAGTGGAATACTTGTATAGTCGAAGTGTGGGACTCTCCTGTTTGCAATAACCATCAGTCTTCAATGCCTATAATAAATTTCTAACCTATGTTTAAATATACCCTATCAAATGAATATGTTCAATCAGTAGATGAAATGTACCAAAATCCTGAAAAACACAAAATACTTTAACTGTTTTGTTTTTATTTAGAATATACATATACCATTTTCTTTACTTTTTTTGTTTGGATAGTAGGTTTGCTTTTCTATTTCTCTTTTTTTGCGTACACCGTCAGATGTTCGTTTTGGTTCCATGGAAAATTACTTTGCCAATGTTCATCCAAATGATCACACAAATTTCTGTACTCTTCGATCGTCTACAAACTACATTGTTACAACCCTCGGTTGTGTTGCTACATGTAGATTATTTGCTTATTAATTTGTTTTCCCTACATGAATTAAATAATATAAATAAAAGTTATAAAAACGAATACAAAAAAAAGGAACCTTAATCTAATTTATTAATCTTAATCTCCATATCTTTATAAAGATATATGAGTATAACGTCGAAAACAGCACTAAGCCTAAATAACAATTAAAAACAAGTAAATTTTCAAATCGCTAGTAAACCAACAAATGTAGTCAAAAATATAAGTTAAACCTGTAGAACAATGACTAAGATCGATAAAATGTTTTATTTGCCCGAGACTCTGATTCTTTTCGGAAAGAGCGCGAAAAAAATTTTCGGTGTAACTTCAGAATTGTACCGGGCCGACCCGATATAGGCGATATTGGCCTATTGCGAGGTCCTCTAAATATAAAACTGAATTATACGAACTCATTTGCGCATGTGTCCCTATAATATAGTCAAAAAAGAGATTAAAATACTGTAGTCATATCTCCTGATTTGACTGAAAAACTCCACTTGAAAAACTCCACACAAATAAGCCCAAAACGCCACAGCAACTTAAGGATAACACTCGTGCTGAAATTGCTGCATTAATACAGGCAATATTGAAGTTATTGAAAATACGTTAAAAATACACAAAGTTATATTGCTGCTAATTACTTAAATTTGATTGACATGATGTTCAAAAATTAACACAAAAATTAAAGATGAAATAAACATGTTATAGAATAAAAAAAATCTGTCTTGCCGTCGCCGATTATCCAGTTATGTTATCTGCATCAGCTGGAGCCTATTTTGACTGGGAACAAAGTAGTAGGACTGGTGGACTGGTTACACAATTTTTTTTTTATGCCTAGGATTTTAGAATTGATTTTAGCTATATTTGGGGCGCTAAATCTAAATATAAAATTAGTTTTTCTCTATCTGCTCTACTTTTTTAGATCAACTTATTTAGCAATGTTTTTTTTAATTCAGTATATTCAAGTATGGGTGCTCAAAAATTATTTTACCAAGATTTGTTCCTGTATATTTGCCCTATTGTCACTCTGTCGTTGAGTTAGTTCCAGGAAAATCCATTAGATGACACAAGCATTGCCTATTTCCGATAACTGAAGTAACCTTCAAAGCTTAAACAAGAGTTAAAGTTCTCGCCATGCAGAGGAGATTGAAGTTGGCCTCGCGTGATTTGTGTTTAGGAAAGAGTTAGTGTAGTGTGTTGTAGATTGTTGTATTTGTGTTGTTGAACAGAAATAAAATGAGTTCAAGTAAAAGAAGTTGTGTAAATCATCCTTATGCGTTTTACTACATATGTGGTGATACACGTTAAAAGAAAACAGAAAAACTATTAGTAACTTAAACGAGTGAAGAGGGCTTATCTTGGATAGTTTGGTGTTAAGCTTGATGATCGGGATAAAACCTGAGCACCACATATGGTCTGTAATCATCGGGAAAAGTCTAAAATTAAAGCGTACCGATGGTTTGGAAAGAACCCAAAAACCGCTTCGATGCCTATTATTTCTGCCTATTAAATATTACTGGAATCAATCGAAACAACCGTAGAAAGTGGACTTAGCCTGATTTAGTCTTTGCAATACGCCTAGCTCCTCACGTTTGACCAGCTACCAGCTTTGCGATATTTTTGATTATATTAAGTTCTTTTTCATATCTGTCTTCTTTAAGTGGAATCGTTAGAAGTATGTGGGTCATACTGTGGAAGGTGGACGTTTTTACATTCCATGATCGATTAAAACATTTCCAGATGACAGCGTGCCTCTTTTTTTGTTCTGAATGACTCTCCGCAGGCGACGTAATGCCTGACAATACAGATTTGCATGATTTTTGCGGTAGCCATGATCCTCCTATTGTTGAAAGTTTGTCTGAACGTTTTGGGTTTGTTTAGGGAGTGTGTGTGCATCCACTGTTTGAATTGTTCTTTCTGGATTATCAGAAATAATCCACGTTTCCCTGCCATGGTCGGTTTCAGCCTATGAGTGATAAGCTATCTAAATGGGCTGAAGGTAACTTTCTATGAAGAGGATATTGGAAAGTTTACCCACCAGTATGACAAATCTTGGCGGTGACTATATCAAAAAGTAGCTTTGATTGTACTTAACTTCTGATAATAAAACTATTTTGTGATTCGTCTTTATTTATGCCCCATTGGAGGTTGAAAAAATAACCCTTATAAATGAAACTTATTTTCCAACTCAATAAGTTTTATTTATTTACTTTACTAAATTGTTATGTGAAGTAAACGTGTGTAAAATTTACGAATAGCTGCCGTAGGGGAAAATTGATAAGCATCAATGAATATTGAACCAGATAAAAGGTAATAAGATAAAGGTAAAAAAAATCTTATTGTTCTCCAACCGTCATATCCTACTGAAATATTGTCACTGTACGATCATGTACATTCCAGCAGCCATGCAAATACCAATATTCCGTTGATCGGCTCTTTGTTAACGACATTATTAACGTGTCACGGAATACCGTGCCTTAAGTCGCCAACCATATCACTTAATCATATCCCTCAGTATTAGTCACGTGACATTTTCGTCTTATTTTTTTCTCATTCGTTCTCATTCTTGCATCGACATATCGTAAAGCAGTAGCTATTTCAATATGGGTTTGGTCTTTTATCTATTTCATTTGAGCATACCATGAAATAGTTCGGTTAACATGCGGAAATTCTACCTTTGGAATTTTAGTCATTTTACTAGGATTCTTCGTAAAATTCTTAAATCCAATTGAATGATATATTAAAACGTGTGTTTCCGGGAAAGAAATCCATTGTGTTGGATTTTAACAGAGTAACTGGATTATACAGAGTGTAACGGAAATAAATTTTGTAAATTCCATATCTCCAACCATTATTTTCCGTGTCTCGATTCTGTGGACAGATGGATTACAGACGGCAACTTGATATGGCTAATTTCACGTATCAGGTTATTAATGCTGACAATAATTCTGAAGCCCTTAAAAGTATGTTTGTAGCTCGTTCAGCCAGTCAATCCGAGAATGTTAGATTTAAAAGTAAATTTACAATATCACATTATAAAACATCGATATTTACGATTTGATATATTATGTCTTCGAAGCAGTCGTCCGATACGGTTTCTAACACCTTTGATATAAGGCAGAACTGTTACAGGCCGATTTTTGTATTCATTCGGCTTCTGTTGGTTGTTTTGATTAGTTAATAGCCTTCTTTATGTTATAGGCTGAGTAGCTGTTCGGCTTTAGAGCATCGGTGAACGTTTTGAGCTCTTTTTCTCAGTTGGTGTCGTCGGATAGTCTGAGAGACCGAGAAATCAATGAGTTAACAACCCCTTGTAGTTGGTGCTGGATGGTGATGGGATCTTACATTCAGATCGCATTAGACTGCTTCGAATACATAATATATCAATCGCATATATACCACATAAAACAATAAAATCAGCAATTAAAAATCCCAAAGATCAAATTATTTTAGAAAATCCTGGCGTATACAGCATATCGTGTGGAACTTGTAACATGGCATACGTGGGACAAACCAATAAAAGAATATCAGCCCGGCTCGCAGAACATAAATTGGCGGTTAGAAATAAACAAACCACATCGGCTCAGTTCCAACATCATCTACAAACAGCCCACAAAATCGATTTCGACAGATGCCGACAAATTGCAAATATCCTGAATTACAAGATCAGAACCATCCGAGAAACAATAGAGATCGAAAAAACGGACGCCTAAACAGAAGAGATGATGCTCTTAATCTGCCAGACACGTGAAAACCAGTAATCAATCGGCAGACCGAAGCTCACCGACCGCAATCGGAAGAGCAACTGACTACCATTAAGATACCTCAAACATCGTCCGAGGGGGCGAACCCAACACCAGAACCAATTAGAAACACGCACCATCTGCGACCCAGAAGAGTATAAATATTCTGGGACAGTTTCCAAAGCTTTCCTCAAAGGTCAGCTAGAGACCTCAAAACTTTAAAAAGCGCCCATCTTAGGGTTTGAATTTCATTGAAAACTAGTAAGAGCCTCCGGGCTAACTAAAAAACCTGGCTGAATAAGTCGAAGTCGAAGTCCAAAGCTTTCAGTCTTCAGACACGCATTGAGGTTACCAAGTGCGATCTTGGCGAAACATCTGCACGTTCCCAACAAACGGGACACAATCGATCGGGTGTACTGTTAGAATTTCTTGGACTGCGGCCAATGAGACAGCAGTAGCTGAGTGTCATCACACACCCTACCGTTGGGTTCCACAATCTCATATGGAACACACAACAACCTGCGTCTCCGCCTAAATGAACACTTTTGTTGGTTGCTTGACCGGGAAGGAGCCCCACCTATCCCTTCAACTGGATGACATATGTTTCATCTCTCGAGGTTCTTTGCACTGTGTCATGCTGTCGGTCATGCTGTGTGCCATACCAAATTTTGAAGGAACACTCAACTTTGAGTTGGTTTCCGATGGTACAGCGGTAGATTCAGATCACTACTCAGCTTATCTTGAAAGAGTATATGCTGTTCTGACCGAAACATATCTAGCAACTCAAAGATTACCGAATTGGACTTTACACTTTTGCCTCATCCAGCATGCAGTTCCGACCTGCATGAGAGACTGAAGAAAAGGTTGAAACTGGCTAGGTCGAGTTTTCCGCCAAAGTCCCATTATGATACCGAAGAGGAATAGGTAATGACTCAAAGATGGGTTGAGGTCATCAAAAACAACTGTCTATATTTCGAGACAGAGATTTTTAAAACAGTAAATAACTGTTTGTTGTTTGTTAAGTACCTGAAAAACGCAAATATTTTGTTACAGTCTAGTAATTCAGGTTCAAATATGACATTATTCTTAGTTTCTTTCTCATCTCCTAAAACAGTTTTCCTAGCGAATTCATAACCATCATTGACAACAGTACCTTCGATATTATTGAGCATCCGGGTATAATATTTGACATTTTTGTTAACTTCTTCTCGCAAGCGCACCTGTCTCTTCTTGTAATCTTCAATTTGATGTTTCAACTCGTCAACCTACCAAAGAAACAAGTTTCAGATTCAGGCTTGGTTATTTCAGTTTTCAACCTGATATAATACTTCTTAATTTGATTAGTGGTATCATTCAGTTGTTCTAGCCTTTCACAGGTTACCAACTGTTTGGATTTAGTGCCTTCCATTTCTTTCCCTTTGTCTTTTAGTTGTGTCTCTAGAAACTCCAACTGCATATCCAGATCCTCTACTGAATTCCCTATTTGTCCTGTCGGTGTTATGATTGGAAGTTCGGTAATTCTTGGTGCCCTCCTCGACCACTTTTCTTTAAATTCTTTTAAACCGGATGTGATAAACAAAAAAATTACTATCATCAAACTGGTGGCGAAAAGAAGTGATCCTAGATAGTCGATAAGTATTTTTGTTGGTGTAAGCTGAGAAGATAAAATAAGGATGTTGATTATACTTATTTTATCTTCTCAGCTTACACCATTATTGTTAGCTATTTTTTTCCTTTATTTGGGTTTTTCGCCACTATCTAAAACTCAAAAAATATCAAAAATACCTGTTCTTATGTAAAGAAAGAATCACTGGGTAAAAACAAAAAACCAAACGGAGACAAATTTCTCAGTGATTCTTTTTTGTATTAAATTTGCTTAACGAACAAAATTTTAAAGATATAAAAATGTAATAAAAAATTTTACAAACTTTTAACGTTAACGTTTCGGAGGATACTCTCCCCGCGTTTTTAAAACTAAACTAAAAAATAAATTATATTAATTTGTAATATATAAAGTAACGAATGAAAGTAAATATATATTTTTGTGTATGTCAACGATACTTACATTGACAACAATAGATTTTCATGACAGTGACATACTACCAAAAATATATATAGGTAATGTTTACTGTGTGATTGTTTATTGTATTGATTGTGTATGCAAATATTTAAATGTGTTTAATTGTATTAAATTAATTATAGGGGTTTCTTTTAATCTTCTGTATTTTATTCTGAAATTTTTTGAGTTTTATATAGTGGCGAAAATCCCAAATAAAGGAAAAAATATATGAACATGCCACAATCATTCAGACATTAATTATTGTTAGTTGCTTATTTTTTATTTTACCAGCTCTTATTCAGTGATACTGTTTTTTTTTCACTTTTTACTTCACCTTGTACGTGAATCAGGAGTACAAAATATAATTGTAACTGTTAAAATACAAATATGGATATGTTTCTTTTTGCGATAACTCGTTTTATCCCTATTACAAATTCTATCTTATGGTTAAATAAATTATAAAATATAAATGTCGACTAGTATAATTTTTTTTCGTGATAGGAAACTGTTGGTAACATTTAATGTAAACCTTGAACACAACGAGGTTTGTACTCGATACAAATATCAAGCTGGGTTTTTTCTGTTGTTTTTCTTTTTTAAAACGGGTGTTGCGAAATCCGCACAAGCGTAGCTATTCTAATTTTAATTAAATTATGTTCCATAAAGTATTATTACTATCAATTTATATAGTTCACTTTACAAGTTACGTTACATAAAGGACATAAATTAAAATAAGTACAGTAGTAGACGAAAGTAGCTTGATATTTTTACCCTAGGCAGAAAAAAATTATAAGGAATATATTGAATTATATTTTGAAAAACTATGACTACCAAAGAGCGGTGGAATATATAGACAGTTTTAGAAGATATGTTCTTTATTTTACAGTTCTGATACTAATTAAAAATGTAATTTTAAATTATAGTGTCTAGCAACACTCCCAGTAACATTAAATTATGTAGTACGTACAGTTTTAATCTACTCACATTTTTTCTCTGTAGCCATTAAACAAACTTGTTAGTTTTCTTGTTTGTCTAATTAAAAAAATTATTAAATAAAACAAGAAAGGAATACTCTTTGTTGCGTTTGTGGCGAGTATGCAGGGAAAAAGTTTCTTTAACCTATATCCGAATTTGCGTAATGCGTATTTCGTTTACTTTGACATACAAATCAAAGATGTTGATAAACCATGCATTCAAAACGATATTTGCGCAATATATAGTGAATATTTAAGGTAATGGATGAATAGTAAAAGAAATCATTTGAAGTTTGGTGTGCCTATGATTTGAGGGAACCAAAAAAATCACTACGATGACTGTTATTTTTGCTTAGTCAATGTACATGGTATTAACCGAAAAAAATTACCTATCCCGATCTAGTATCTGGTAAAAGACCTGATTCTCATTCAAAAGACGTCCCTGTCCTAACTTTTCGTAGCCTGTCTGATCTTTCAGATACAGAATGTACTCTCTAAAATCGAATTAGTAAAAATTTCGTAATTCGTAAGGAATATTCACTATTTAAAAATGTCCAATGTATACGACTAGTAAAGAGTAATTATCCACTTTTTCAATTAGTGAAACCCTTCACATTTTAAATCAGTGAATGTTTGCTATATTGATAAGCAATTTCTGTTTTTTTTTTTTGCAAATTTTTGTTTCTTTGCATGCATTAAAGATTAAATTACACTGTTTAGTATGTTTTCTTGTTGAATAGTTTTTATTTATTTCGCAAATAAAAAGGGCAAGTATCTGTAAAAATATCGATAGTCGCCCTATTTATCTTTGCGGATAGTCGCTCTAAGGGCAACTATAAATTCTTTAACGAGCCAGGACAGATTATTTCTTTTGATGTTTTTTCCAACTCATTTTTACATCAATCATCTCTTATACTAAAAATACTGCTGAGCGTGTCTAAAAGGACTAAACAATCTGCAGAAACTTTAAACTCCAACGATAAAATTGTCTAGAAGAAGAATAAAGAAGAGAAAATAAAGAAAACAAACAAATTAACGGAAACTAAAATTAGGACCGCGAAAAAAAAAGATTTTAAGAACCTTTTAAGATAAAAAACAAACCCACTTGCAACACTGGTTGCCAGAAAAAAGGGTAACAAAAAATGGAAATGGACAAAAAAATATCTCTATCGATATTACCAGCAATGAAACTGAATCCAATAACACTGATTTTATTGAACTGAACAAAGAAAGAGCTTTAAGGAAGAAAAGAATGCAAATTTACAGTTCTGACAGTGAAAATGAAGAAAAAATTCAAAAACATCTAAAGGAAATGCCACCAATGGGCTACCAATCAAAAGGAAAAAAGACGAAAAATCGAAAAGATGCACTGAAAAGATATTAAAAGTGAAAAACGCCAATTCAAAAATAGAAAATACGAATAAACAAAGTTTCAGTTGATGATTACTGCGCAGAATATTTTGAGAAATACAATTTTACTAAATCGAAATCAGATTAAATTCAATGTGAGATGTGTCGAATGTAGATGCACCAAACTTGTGTACAACATTCAAAAACCATTGCATGAGATGTGGAAAGTTGAAAACCCTAACTGGTGCTGATAATTAATGCTAGTGCCAAAGTTGATTGCCATATTGTTCTATCTTTAAGATAAATAATAATATTTGACTAATAACATACCTAACTTAAAGTCTGGAGGCTATTTTTGTTGTTTTTTTTATAGTTTAAAACGTTAAAACTTATATACTATCTTATAATGTTGATTAATATTTTGATTAGTACCACGGGCGTAGCCAGGATTTAGTTTGGGGGGGGGATTACGACATATTTATAAAGTTCTTAACTTTAAATGAAATGGTTAAATTAATTTCGTTCCTCTGCGCTAAATCTGAAACCATTAAAGAAGAAATCTTCGGCTTTTTCTTTTAAATATATCCACTACTTCATCTGCATGAATTTCTGTTCCATAGTGAATGTTCATGAGAGCCAAACCATTAAGTCTGTTTTCACTTGTAGTGTTTCGTAAATAGTTTTTCAGTCTCCTTAGGCTCGAGAAAGACCTTTCTGGGGTAGCAGTGGATACAGGAATGGTAGCCAAGATTTATAGTAATGTGTAAATATTAGGATAAAGGTTTTTATCGCACAAATCTAGGCCTTCCAAACTAGATATCGGGGTAGGCGAGATACTTGTCATCACTGTTTTCCATACTTCAAGTTCTGCTTTAACCACTGATATGTTGCTTTCGGGAAACAGTGACGAGTATATGGAAATTGCTTCTTCAATTTCAGAAGTGGCAGTAAAATTTGAAGGTAGCACACCAGATAATGCTGATACTACTTTACGATATTTGGTAAACCTTTCAACCAATTGTTGAATTGTATGATCAAGAAAGGGAATGAACAAATTAAATTTGGAATACATGCATACATCCAATGCAGGAATGTTCGGTCTATTTAATTGTTTTCCGACGACGCGTGGCATTCGCAATATACCACCATTTTCTTCCAGTATAACCTTTGCGTCTTCATAGAGATGAAGATATTCGACGTCAGTGTTGTTTCTCAGGAGTTGTTAATAAGACATTAATAACATCATCTACATGTTTGAATGCCGTGATAAAATCGATGTCAATTGTCTGTAATTGTTTTGATAGCGACAATGTATAGCTCATAACTTTTTGGAGAATCACTAAACACATCACAAAATCCGAAGATCGAAGCGTACTTAGCAATTGGGCGGCTTGTTGCGATGTTTCCTTATTGTGATTAAATTGGAGCTCTTCGAGAGCATTTACAATCGCTGAATAAATTTTCCTGAATCTTATAATCGCTTCATGTTTGTGGAAGCACCGTACACATTCACACATTGAGAGCAAGCTTTTTTGGTTATCGACGGGTGGTAGCTCTTGAATTTGTTCTTTCAACAAAGCAGTGCGTTGAGCAGAATGTCGAAAGTAGGAACCAACAGACTGCACAATCCCAATGCAATTTCGGACATTTGCTAATGAACATGAATCAGCAATAGCAAGGTTGAGAGAGTGTGAACTACAGTGTACATAAAGAGCAAGAGGACATTCTTGGCGAACATAAGCTTGGGCACCGTGCAAATACCCACTCATAGCTGCAGCTCCATCGTAACCTTGACCAACCACATGAGAACATTCAAGTCCATGCTTTTTCAGAGCTGTAATAATAAGATTTGCGAGACCGGATCCTTAAACATCGACCGTTGGAATGTACTTAAGGAACATCTCTTTAAGTATATGGTGTTTATTATCTGTAAAATCAACATATCGAAGACATAACGAGACTTGTTCTACACGTCCGATGTCGGTGGTTTCGTCAGCCAGAATTGCGAATAGTTTGGCTTTCTTTACTTCAATTATTTTATGTTGAATTAATTCACCACAAATGTCAATTATTTCGTTTTGGATCTGAGGGCTTGTGTACAGGGTATTCTTCTGTGAAGTATTCAGATGCTCAGCCAGATCTTTATCTCCAGACTCAGCCGCAAACCGCAACAGGGCTCTAAAATTACCATCATTATGTAGTGGTTGTTCAGGTTCTGGTGATTCTGGTGTAATTTGTATGCGCCCCGAATCGATTTTACCTCTCAAGGAGATGCCTTGTTTGCCGCAAAAAATTATTGCTTTTACGATAGGGATTAGTTTCTTTCGATTCTTCTCTTGTTGTCTCTTTCTTTCAGAAGACAGCTCTTCAGTGACCGAAAAAGCCTGCGAAGACATTACTTTTAGAAAGTTATCTGCCAGTTCTGAATTTCGCTTGTGGTATCCCGATTTTGCATGAGCTTCAAATATTTCTATGGCATTTTTCCACTTACAAAAAGGTTCGGTTACCATTACCACGCAAACTCTGCAGTATGCTCCACTTTTATATTCCGTATATGACAACCAGGGGAATCTCTCCAACTATTTCAATTGAAAGCGCAAGTTTCATTTTGTGGAAATAGGAAACTTATATTCTCTGGGTGGGTTCCATGGCGTTTTTAAAATTTGGACATTAAAATATTCATCCAAGATTTTTTCTTGATTCGCGTAAAAACTAACATCCAACTTAGCTACAGTTGTAAAAGATGAGGTAACAAGCAAGCTGGCCTGTTGCAGACTAGATGTAGATTCGGCAGTTGAAGGTATCGAACAGGGCACCAGCGACATGGCATCGATTTCGACATTCGGTATTGTGATTGAGGTCGAGGTCGAGGGCCCGCTTGTCATCACAGTCTTCTTATCAGCATGCAAGGTAACTGAAGCTTTGATAGCTAAATCCAAATTTGTTTCTTTATTAGAAACCCCTTGACTACACCACTTTTTCCAGTAGTCCATAGCTTTAAGTTTATCACCCTTCCTTTTTCTCCCCTCCATTTTTCGACAGTAATAATGATTCACGTATCTATCCCGAACAAGGTCACCGAATAACACTGCACTAAAATTACTCACTTACACGGTACACTTAACTCTCTTCACTATTCGTTCACCACCAAGAGATGGCGTTACTGTGCGCAACGTCCACTAGTTCAGATATATATTCAATTCAAATGTAATAATTTAACTCTCTTCACTCCTCGTATTTTTTCGGTATAATATTAGGTAATATTTGACTTATTTCGGGGGGGTTGAACCCCCAAAACCCCGCTACGCCCGTGATTAGTACTCAATAAAGGATCGCCGTAAATAATAACGGCTGATTACATAAATTGATATAAATTTGTTTCTATCTAAAAAAAATCATAGTGAGGCGTCTATCCCGGTACACGGCAAGTATCCCCCGAAGTATTTTTAACGTTAGGCTACTATCCGCTAAAGTAGGCAACTATCCCTTTTTTGAGAGGTCAAATAAAACAGAATGTACTCAAAAACCAATATTAATTTTGTTTACAAAAATGGGCTACCGTAAAAGATCAAAGACCTATGTTGTTGCTATAATGTTGCATTATTTTAGTAAGTACATATTTTTTAATAATAGAGCTTTTTTGAAAACTGGGGCATCTATCCGGCTTTTACCCTATAAGAATTCAATATAATGAAATTACTCAACATAACAACTGGATATATCGTCGAGAATTTTTCTGAAAAATGTTATACATTGTATTTCAATTAAAAATATCCAGGTTTTACTTGACTTATATATTTGGTGTTACTGTCTTACATATCATTTGAATTAAATCAAAATAAAAACGTTACTTGTGTACATTCATTAATGAATGTAATTTCTGGCTATCGGAAGAGACTCTCAGCTCAGCTTTATTCTTAGCGCGAATGCCTTTTCACGAACTGTTTCAGATTAGTACCTTCCTACCCTTTCCTTTGTCGAGTACATTTAAAAACTAACCATCTCCATTAATGAATGTTTTTTCTCGCAATGAGTGACTCGCAGCAGCAACTAACTAAAGCTGAACGTTTATTTTATTCTTAGCACAGTTCCAGTACTGTTAGTACCCTCCTAAAAATAAAGTGAAAAAATTCACATTAATTTGATTATTCTATTTTAACATACTCTTGTAAAAATTTGTGTAAAAAGAAAACAATACATACAGGTGCAAGTCTCAGCGGATATTTATTTGGGAAACTTATTTGTAAAGGCTCATTTTCCTCATCCTCTTCGCTAGCAGGTTTTTTTCCTTGTCCCTTTTCTTTCTCGTTCTCTTTCCCTTTTTCCGTTTCTTTCTCATTTTCTTTTCCCTTTCCTTTTCCTTTTCCTTTACCTTTACCTTTAGGAGTTTTGACGGAATTAGAAACTGGAAGTAACTCGACAAGCAGAAGCAGAGCCTGAAAATTATCTGATAATATAATAAAATATGCCTAAGGAAAAAGTATTTCGATTATTGGAGTAAAATATTTCTAAAAAATTAAAAAATATTAGGTCTTATGAGAAGTAATAGCATTAAAAATTGGAAAAAACAATAGTGATGATAATAGATCTGTAAATCAGTATGATCTGTATACAGTTACAAATTTCTAACCTTAAATTTATGTGGGTAGTGATATTGGAAAAAAAAACAATGAGGTAAAATTATCTTTAGAATTAATTTACACATATGATACGGTTAATATATGATTACAATACTGCAATTATGAAATATTATTTATATCCCTTTTTCCGTTTCTTTCTCATTTTCTTTTCCTTTTCCTTTTCCTTTACCTTTAGGAGTTTTGACGGAATTAGAAAATGGAAGTAACTCGACAAGCAGAAGCAGAGCCTGAAAATTATCTGATAATATAATAAAATATGCCTAAGGAAAAAGTATTTCGATTATTGGAGTAAAATATTTCTAAAAAATTAAAAAAATATTAGGTCTTTTGAGAAGTAATAGCATTAAAAATTGGAAAAAACAATAGTGATGATAATAGATCTGTAAATCAGTATGATCTGTATACAGTTACAAATTTCTAACCTTAAATTTATGTGGGTAGTGATATTGGAAAAAAAAACTATGAGGTAAAATTATCTTTAGAAGTAATTTACACATATGATACGGTTAATATATGATTACAATACTGCAATTATGAAATATTATTTATTTCCCTTTTTCCGTTTCTTTCTCATTTTCTTTTCCTTTTCCTTTTCCTTTTCCTTTACCTTTAGGAGTTTTGACGGAATTAGAAACTGGAAGTAACTCGACAAGCAGAAGCAGAGCCTGAAAATTATCTCATAATATAATAAAATATGACTAAGGAAAAAGTATTTCGATTATTGGAGTAAAATATTTCTAAAAAATTAAAAAAATATTAGGTCTTTTGAGAAGTAATAGCATTAAAAATTGGAAAAAACAATAGTGATGATAATAGATCTGTAAATCAGTATGATCTGTATACAGTTACAAATTTCTAACCTTAAATTTATGTGGGTAGTGATATTGAAAAAAAAAACAATGAGGTAAAATTATCTTTAGAATTAATTTACACATATGATACGGTTAATATATGATTACAATACTGCAATTATGAAATATTATTTATTTTCATTTTATTACTTACTTTATAAAATTAATTTACTTCAACCGTAGCTCTCGACAATGTTCTACAAAGGAATCAAGTACCCACGCGTAAAACTTACATTGTTCCCTCGGCGGCACCACTGAATTACTTGAGAACTACCAATTCGGTAGTAACCTCTCATTCCTATTTCAATTAGTAGAAAACAACCAATTAAAAACTAAAGCTTATAACATTACTAAAATTTTAGTAGATTCAATTCAAAATTACTAATTTTGATGTTGTTTTCATACTTACTATTTCAATTAGTGAATATTCTACTAATTCTAACTTAAGAGAGTAGTAGATCCAGAGATAGGCAAGTTTGTACTAGCGAAGAAAGTGATAATTTTGAAGCAACCTTGTCAAAACCCCTACTTTTGCTCTAAGTTACGTTATCAGAAACCTCGCCTCGTTAAAAGAAAGATCAGAACTTTTAACATCCAGGCGTAAAGAGAGGAATTTACTTTCTCAGGTACTAAAATTACATGTTATCGTACTTGAGAAAAAGAACTACTTTACTACGTTTTTTTTTGCTAAGAAAATGATGTTGTTTTTTTAATTATGTCAGTGGTCTGTTATCAAAAAAGGGTTTTTTGAACTACCAGCCAAAGGAATGAAGAATTTTTATAGACAGTTCCAAGCGGTGTTTGAAATGTGTTTTGCTTCATAATGGCAATATACATGTAAAATAAACACACACACACTATATATATATATATATATATATATATATATATATATATATATATATATATATATATATATATTACAGAAATCTTTCACCCTTTCTCCACGTTGTGCCACCGATCGCTTCACCCAACTGTCCACCATGCGACGTCAAGTATCTTTAGGGACCGGTTTTTAGCCGTTCAGCTGCCATCAGCCGAGCTCCAGACGAATGCAAGGAAGGCAGTTGGGAGAGACGATCGGGACCAGACCAGGTCAACTGGCCATTTTGATGACGGGTCGTGATAGCACACAACTTACGCCATCATACGGCGAATGCTCGTAGCAGTCAGGACTGCTCGTAACATTCTGCCTGGAACCTCAAGTATAGTACCAGATATGCCCACAAGGTAGCGTAACGAAACCGTGGAGAAACCAAAATGGCCAGTTGATATGGCCTGGCCCCGATCGTCTCTCCCAACTGCTTTCCTGGCGTTCGTCTGGAGCTCGGCTGATGACGGCTAAAAGGCCTGTCCCGAGAGATACGTGACGTTGCATGTTAAAACGAACATAATCCTTTCATTTTTTGTCGTATCTTTACACAGGAGTGAAAATTCAACCCAAAAAAGATCATTTTGGGACATTGGAGAACATTGAACATTCTATAATCGACCAAATGAAGATGATTGTGGTATCTGAGTTCTCGCAATATGAATAATGAACAAACCGTCTCTAGCGTTGTGTGACTTCCCAACGTAACTGTTTTGTAGGAGACAATGATAAACTGTAATTTCAATTAAATAAAAAATCAGTCCCATTATTTTATGTAATCACCTCGTATAATGAATCCTCGTATATGTAGTGAATTTTACTTGAAATCTTGATATCAAATTTTTCACGTTTTATAATTTGATATTTCAAAATTTGTTCTGCTTTAATGACTTTTTATTTCGTTTTTTTTTTTTGACAATGACTATATCATAAAATCTATTGCTGGAGCATCAAAACGCCTAACGAGAAGATTATACACATGTATATTAAAAAGAAGAAAAGGAAATAATCACTGATATAACGTGGGTACGACCTACGATTCGGCCGACTACTGTCCGCCAATTATTTCGACCAATGACCAACATGCCAGATGCAAGAGATACGATTCTGCCGCGTCGGGTCACTCGATTAAAGAAATTCATTTGTTATTTCTTATCGACGTTCGCGCGTCACACCAAGATGGCGGCAATCCAGTCGAGTTAACGATGATTGATGAGCTGCGTGGTGTCTGTGCGCCATGGCTTGGAAAAAATTACGAATTTGGTAACGCAACTCTAATAAAATCAGATTTGTTGATGGTGTCATCGGTGATAGTTGATTTCTTTCATATCAGCCGTCCTTAGTAGATATTTCGGAAGCTCTGATGTATTCATGACACCATCAGATTCAGTTTTTCCCAATTTATGTTAACCTTCCTTTAGAGGCGTGTATAATTTCTAGTACATTAGTGGCGTAGGTCTGACAGATCAGAAATTATTAGAGACAAACTCAAATTCATTTTAGATGCTTTATTTTAGAAGGAAATAATATTGTTACAGATATCAAAGCTCTAAAACATTAAAAAACATTCTAATGCATGAGGGCCCCTTTTTAAAAACACAAAACTATAAGAATTTTAAATTATGTTGCCAAATTAAATATTCAAATTTCTAAAATAACATTCACATATTAGTTCAATATGCTCTAGATATAAAAACTTTTACCACATTCTACAACTAAATCCTGTTTTCTTATTTTTATTTGAGTTGCATATAGTACAACGCCCTGTAACTGCTACCTTTGGATCATCTTTGCGGGCTTGATCCGAACCACATACCTCTGATATTCGATTTTTCAAGGCTCTTGGAATATATTCAAACTGTTCCCTAGCTGCTGAAGAAAATCTTTGCGAGTGAAATTTTTCTCCCTATTATTTGCCGTATAAATTATAAAGGCATTGATACCAACAATATTTATCAGGCTGTAAAAAATCACCATTGGCCATAGTATGTTTCTTTATCTTTTTAGTTTGTTTATCTAACACATCATCGAAGTGCATTATAGATAACAAAAGAATAAATCTTCCTGGTTTAGGTACATAGGAAACAAGCGAGATATACAAATACACTGAATAGAAAGGGGAATGAGAGAAAAATTAATAATAGACCATTTTCTAATAAGCAAACATAAATGCAGCAGTGTCAGATATGTGAAAGCGAGAAGAGGAGCGGAGATCGGGAGCGGTTATTATTTGGGGAAAATTGACATGGAAAAGAAGAAAGAAGCAAAACCAGATAAAAGAAGAAAGAGATTAAAGGAGAAAACAAAAAGCTATAGGCTCAAGGAAACGAGTTACTAGAGGAACTTTGGTTACAAGAAATAGTGAACAGGAAATTTGAAAAGCAAGAAGGGAGAGGAGTGGTAGAAAAATGGAAGTTTTCCAAGTATGTAATACTGGAGACCGCTAAAGAAATCTGTGGAATGACAATTGGTAAATAAAAACACGAGGAAAACCGAATGGTGGATAAAGGAATTACAGAGGAAGATTAAGGACAAAAAGGAAAAATGGAAAATATATTTGGATAAAAATAAAGATGATCACGAAATATATATATATATATATATATATATATATATATATATATATATATATATATATATATATATATATATATATATAAAGAAAAACGATTATATATATATATATATATATATATATATAAAGAAAAACGATTATATATATATATATATATATATATATATATATATATAAAGAAAAACGAAAAGAAGTACAGATAAAAGTGAAAAAAGCGAAGCAACAACTACAGAGAAAACCAAAAGTTATTCTACGGAATTTTAAAGCGGCTAAGACAGAAAAATGAGTACAGATGATGAATATAAAAGACAAGAACGAAAATGTAATTGCGGAGAAAGATGAAATAATGAAAAGATGGAGAGAATATTTTGGAGAACTGGAGAACAAGAAAATCATATCGACGATATTCAAAAAACAGATATGATACAAAAGAAGAGGTATATGAAGCAATAGAGAAATTAAAGGTGGGAAAGGTACTGGGTAGAGGCAGTATAACACCAGAAATATATGATTAGATATATTGGAGAGGAACCAATAAGAAGCCTGACAGGATTGTTAAATGACATTATGAGAAAGGCGAAAGTCCCAAAGGAATAGAACTTTGGAATCATATTGCCAATACATAAATGGGGTGACAAGAGAGTGGCTGGTGTTAACGATTGTCTTTCGTATTCCTTTAATGTGGAATCTAATTATCCATGTTCATTGGGATTTAATATAGCAAAGTACCTAAAAGTACTAGCTCTTAGTTTTTTTAATGTATATACAAGTCTACCGGTGCAAAATTAGATGAACAAGGATAATGGATAACGGCCAACTGTAATTTACCCAAAGTTGTATAATAATTCTTTGTGTATTGTCGGGGCTGTTATCAAGAAGTGAATATTTAATGCAAACCATGAATCACACCAACCATTCATTTTAGATGCCATTTTAAGGCCTCTGTATAAAATGGTGGTTGAATAGTCTGATACGGAAGTATAGTTTCCATTCTGTTATCCTTCTTCAATTGAAAATATACCTAAAAACACTTCTAACATCCTTCTTTTGACATTTTCCGAAAAATGGATAACATTATATACAAATATACATGAATACACATGGATATACAAAAAGAGTTAGATTCCACTTTAAAGGGCCCTTTCTCTTCACTTTCGATAAGTTAACAGTACGATATTGAATATAAAAGTGGTCGTATATCTATTGAAGTTTATGAAAGGTTGGGATAGTCAAAGATATTAAATGAAAGGCGGCGGAAGGAATGCAGACTTACTAACATGGAAAAACATCTGGATAGACGATGTTCATCAGATTTTATGCGATTGGTTTTGGTAAACTCGAAAACATTTATCACTAAACACTTTTATTAATCTTCTCGACGCGCGTTTCGTTAACCATGTTATCATCATCATGGGATGATTTAATGAGATTAAATCATCTTAGCATTATTCAATCTTATTGAATCATCTCCTGATGATGCTAACAAGGTTAGCGGAACATGCGTCTAGAGGTTAAATAAAGTGATTTGGTGTTGACTGATAAATCTTTTCGATTTAATAAGATTAAATTATTCGTTGGTGGTGTTAACATGGTTAGCGAAAGGCGCGTCGAGAAGTTGAATAAAGTGATTTGGAGTTCAGCGGTAAATATTTTGGGTTTGGGGTTTCATATCGAAGGTCCCAATAGAAGAATGTTTTGGGCATACATTTTTTTTCTCTATGGGTGTCTCGTGTGTTAACCATTCAAGACGGTCAAAGTTAAGTAGATCAAAGACGCATTGTAATGAACAGTCCTCATGCGTGTTTATACTGATTTAAAATCGATTCTGTTGAGTTTCTTCCGCGTTTTATTACAAAATGAAACATGGATTTTCCATTGTACGCCATAGATAGCAGTGCAGTAGAGGCTGAAAGCTGTAGAGGGTGCGCCAAAAAAAACGCAAAAACGACCCTATCTGCAGGAAAAGCCACTGTTAAATTTTCAGGAATTCTCGTAGTGTGGTAATCATAGAATACCTAGCAAAAAGCAGGACCATATCGGGGAGTACACTACAGGATGAATTGATAATGCTGTTTCACTGCAATAATGGCAAATTTGCCAGATTTGGCTCCCGGTGACTACTTCCTCTTACCTAATCTGCAGAAATGGCTTGATGTACGAAGATTCACCTCAAGTATTGAGGTCAAAACTGAGTTGGATAAATTGCATCACACTGAGAGTATCAGAAAGCTGGAACGCTGTTGGTCCACAGGTATTAAATTGCATGGTGACTGCTCAAAAATATTATAACACTCTAAAACTTTCCTTGGATAGAGTGATTTTTTGAGAGCGTCCGAAAAATTCATCCATATCTCAAGACCGGCTTCGTCCTTTAAGAACTCATCAGTTAAACTCGGATGCTTTTCTCTCGAACTAATCAAACCAGACCTAGTCGTCTTTAATTACGAAAATCGGTCAAAATATGTGAACGTTATACTGTATCACTTCTATTAGCTTATAACGTAGTGATACTAACGACGTACAATCCGCACCATAAGGTTCATTTTTCTGGATACAACGGTAATTGTTGGATGATTAGCAGATTACTTTCATTTAGCCAAAAATGAGCTCCGTCGATGAACAAACTTTTGTGGTTAAATTCTGGGTCTAAGTGCAATTGATTTTGAGACTCATTCACCGGACATACGAAGTAAATGATGATATTGCGGCTTCAGTTCGTGGATAAGCTGGATTTGTAAGGCACCAAACCAAGATCTTTACGCAAAATTTTCCACGCAGACGAATAACAAATCTCAAATTTCTGCGAACGGCGAATAATTGACAAATTTCAATCTTCCTCAACATTGCCAGCAACAGCGACGATATTTTCCTCGGAACGCACAGTTTTTTATCTTGTTTTTGTTTTAATATCAAGCAGCGGGAAATGCGTTCGGAATTTATCGATAATTCGGCGAATACATTGCTCAGTTGGCCAACCTGATGCACATTAATACACAGCATAAAATTCTATAAATTTGACGCATAGATCACTGATTTTAAATACATTTCAACAATTTGCAGGCGTTGCTCCGATGTTAAACCGTTCCGTGATGATTTGTCAGATTATAATGAATAATTTTGACTGTAAAGGCACGCAAACTCACAGTTCGTTTAACAGCGACCCCTATCGGAAGTTTAGCCACACTAAAAATCACTCATTATATAGGATCATTTCTAGTCATATCATCATAGTTGTTAGTACTCAAAAGTGATCTTGGGAAGACCACCTGATTTAGATGCTATCAGATAAGAGTGTACAATCCAACGACAAAATCGCGAAATGCCAGATGTTTTCTACATTGATGATCTGTTAGGAGCTCATGGATTAAGAGGAACTGTAAGTCCAATCGGCAAAAATTCATATTTACTGACTCACTTTTATTTTGAAAATATCTAAATTCCCATGCTATTTCATTTCACTGTTAAATTCTCAGTACAGTATACAAAAATCGTTTTAATATTTATGACAAGAAAATCGTAAAACAACGAAACGTCTCTAAGCTAATTATTGACACGTTAATGACTAATTTCCTATAGCTTCATAATTCTTTATCGATGCAGCAATTACCATAAACATTTCCCATGAAAAATAAAACGAAATATTTATGACAATTGCAAAAGGACAGAACTAAGATTGTCTAAGCTGGCTTTAGTTTAATTTATTTTTTAATACCAGCCCTGAGGATTTACGTTTACATCTCATTTTCTGAACGTATAATTTAGAAGTTAGATACAGTGTATCCAAAAAATATTATGGCACCATATTAGGAAAATCATTCTAGCAGTTCTAATTTTACTTCTATTTTACTACTAAGAACTAGTTTTCTTTGTTGTTGCAAGAAACCTAAACAGAGCTGAGCCTCATAAAATAACATGTAAAGAGATAAAATTAATTTTATACTTGTTTTTGTAGTTTCGAAATACTATAGTTTAGTTCGCAATCTTTTATTAAACGGTGCAGTTCTATAAATCCGATCGTAGTTTTTGTTATTCCAATCAATTCCATAATGATCATTGTGCGTCCGGCAGTGCTAATTTTAAAAGAGAACTTTTATGGCCCGATGCTAAGTAAAATGTTAAACATTTGTTTGTTTCTTTACTGAATAGGGGGCTTATTGTAAATAAGAAACGTCTTTAACGAAAACTCCGTTGTCTAAAGTTAAAGATATTGTGACGAATCCAAAAAAGTCCGTAGTGATTCTGGTAAGACCAACTGTGTTGACGAAAGCGGCAAAGACCTAATTCGAAGCAAAATGTATGCTATGTATAAAGAGCAAACTGTGCCTACATTGCATTCATTGCAACAGCAACTAAAGAAAGATGAAACCAACATTCTTTGCAGCAGAACTAGCTCCGGAGAATATTATCTTAAATGGGTTTTGCTTATCGGATCATTAATAAAAGACAAATAATGGAATGACAATGATTGCCACGATGGCGGTTTCTCTACTTAAACTCTATAAAAATACACATTCAAAAATAGTCCCATTATCTACCGTGATGAAACATGGTTCGATACACATGAGACGCCAGCAAAAGGATGGGTAGATACATCAAAAAAAGGCCAAACCAAAGGCCCAGCGAACAAGAGAAAAATAATTACAATTTTACATGCTGGTTCTGAGGATGGGTTTCAAATTGTTTATGGTTGTTCTCCAAAAATATTAAACATTCATCTTTAGACTACCATGACGACACCACAGCAGAACTTTTTGAAGATTGGTTTATAAATAGCCCTTTGCCCAATGTGCCTAAGGAAAGCGTAATTGTAATGGACAATGCTAGTTATTATAACTGCCAAAAAAATAATGTTCCTAATGCAAATAACACTAAATTGGAAATTGGAATAAGATGTAAACTTCGAAAATACATATAAAAAAATGTGATCTAGAAATATTAGACATATAACATTAAAAAGGAATATGTATGTGATACCATTGCTATCGATATGGGACATACGGTTTTACGCCTTCCCCCGTATTACTGTATTTTGAATCCAATAGAGCGTATGTGGAATCAGGTAAAATCCAATGTTAGAGCAGAAAACATTTCTCCGACTCTAAGTGCAAGTGCTGCAACATTAATTAGAAAGGTTGTAGATAGTATTCCTAACGAAAGTTGGATACATTCGATTAACCATGTTAGTAAAATACAAGATTCCTACTTAACATTTACTAATAATATAGAACCACTTATTATTAACGTAGATCAAAGTGATAGTGAGAGTGAAACCGAATTATATGCATAATTAAATTTAAGTTATAATTTTTATTGTACTAAGATAAATTTATTTATTTATTTATTTTTATTGTACTAATAAATTCAAAATACACAAACCAATAAACAATGTTTGTCATATATCATAGTAATAATTTAATCATAATTTAACAAAATTTAATTTTTCTAAAAATTATTCAGAAGTTAAATCACTCCAGTTCTGGCGCCTTTTAAGAAACTTAGAATATTTTTATTGAGATTTATTGGGGTAATTAACGGTTTGCCGAATGGCAACGAAATATCTTGAAACGGACTATACCCTTCTAATCTCCTTTTAACTTCTTGTATGACTATATTTATATTTATATTTTTTTCTTTATTTGGGTTTTTCGCCACGATCTAAAACTCAAAAAATATCAAAATATCTGTTCTTATGTAAATAAAGAATAACTGGGTAAAAACAAAAAACCAAACGGAGACAAATTTCTCAGTGATTTTTTTTTTGTAATAAATTTGCCTTACGAACAAACTTTTAATGCGGGAAGTATTTTTTTTAATCGGGAAGTATTCTCCTCCCGTTTTCAAAACGAATCTAAAAATAAAGTGTATTAATTTCTATAAATTATAAAAGATGGAAAGTAAATATATTTTTTGTATATGTCAATAATACTTACATTGACAATTAGTTTTTAATGACAGTGACATACTACCAAAAAAAAAAAAAAAAAAATATATATATATATATATATATATATATATATATATATATATATATATATATATATATATATATATATTATTTTTTTTATTTATTGGGTTTTTCGGTCAGTAATTCATTTTTAATTTTTAATTTTTTTATTAACATTTCGGTTCAAACAAAGAACCATCCTTAGAATAATTCTACATTACATATAACTTTTATAAAAAACACAAACATACATTTAAAAACATACCAATATTTAAATAAACAATTAATTTTTTAATTTTTTTAAATAATATGTGATAATTAAAAAAAAAAATTTAAATGACAAATGATAATTTGACTTTGACATAATTAACAATTCTTTCACCTTTAAATTTTTGATTTTTATTATAACCTAATTGTTTTGAATTTGTTATGTGGAATATTAGATATATATATATATATATATATATATATATATATATATATATATATATATATATATATATATATATATATATATATATATATATATATATATAGGTGAGGTTTACCGTAACAAAATATAGAAGATTAAAAGAAACCGTTATAATTAATTTAAATTAAAAAAATAAATGTATTGCTATGCTTTCGGTAGATTTAAATTCAATATGGTTCCCGATTCTAAAGAATACAATTAAAAACATTTAAGAATTTCAATAAACAATTACAATCACACATATATATATATATATATATATATATATATATATATATATATATATATATATATATATATATATATATATTTTTAGGTAGTATGTCACTGTCATTAAAAACTAATTGTCAATGTAAGTATCATTGACATACAGAAAAAATATATTTACTTTCTATCTTTTATAATTTATAGAAATTAATATACTTTATTTTTAGATTCGTTTTGAAAATGGGAGGAGAATACTTCCCGAAACGTTGACATTAAAAGTTTTTATATTTCTTAGAACATTTTTATATTTTTAAAATTTTGTTCGTTAGGCAAATTTATTACAAAAAAGAATCACTGAGAAATTTGTCTCCGTTTGGTTTTTTGTTTTTACCCAGTGATTCTTTATTTACATAAGAACAGATATTTTTGATATTTTTTCAGTTTTTGATCGTGGCGAAAAACCCAAATAAAGAAAAAAATATATGAACACGCCACAATCATTCAGACATTACTTATAATTCCGAAGTCATCGGTAATTTGAAAATTTTAAGAAAAAAAACATAAATATTGTTTTTGTATACTTCAAATATATTCGGACGCTCAAACAAAAAAAATATATCTGGATGAATCTTATTAAGATTTTTGTACCAATAGTAATTGACACACTGGTGTTAAAGGAACATCTTAAAATAAGTCGTATACCAAATAAAAAAAAACATTCGTTTTGAAAATAGGTAATTAGTGTTATTTCACGACTTCCGACTTCCTCGGATATATAATTCTGACTTGACTTGACTTGACTGATAAAATAAATCGTCACCATATATAACAAAATTTATCCACTGGATTTTTGCAAAATCGATAACTAGAACTTTCCTATAACTAGATTTTACTGCAAACGAGACAGAAACAAACAAAACTATAGAAAACAATAAAACTGGCTTTAATGTTTTGTAGAATACTGTGGAAATACCCCCTCTACAAATGATTTCAATGGTAATGGTGCCACGATACAAAGGAGAAACAGGGACTTGAAAATGGTACGTGCTAGGCCATTTCTGTGAAAAGATGTTTTAATAACTACCTAAATGAAACGCAAAAAGAGCATCCTCATCAATGTTATAAAAATCATGTCGACTTGTGTAATCGAACTATCAAAAAATGCTGAAAAAAGTTCTGTTTTCTTTGTTAGGCCGAGTAATTTTCGAACGACGCTCGTATGTTGAGTGTGAGTGAACTACAATAACTATAACCATTCTGTCATTACGCATCAGGTTTAACAAAGCAAAATCGTCTATTGTGATGGTGCGTGGTTCGAAGAGAAATGTCCTGTCAACCAGTCGCCAGATAGCAGGGCAACTCGGAGAGCTGATTGCAATTTGCTTTTCGAAAAAATCTCCTACACAAAAATAAACAACGAAAAAACAAAGAACCTTCGGTTTCTTATCTCGACGACCGACCACGGATAATTACGAACCAATCGCCCCGTAGACGTATTGCTAATTATGGCTGAAATATATAGGACGAGCAATTTAAATACCTAATTGCTGCAAAACTGTTAGAGAATTATTACACGGGCAATATTTCTACGAACTGACATTTTTCCCCATGGTCGGTTTTTGTTTCGTCGCGTCTGAAATGCCGATCCTACGCGTTTTAATTACGCTGCTAACGATACTTTAACCCTCTTACGTGAATAAAGACTGTTGGCTGTCGTTTCACTCGCTTCATCACGGCTTTTAAGTTGGTTTAACAAATATTTTACTTATAACTAAATACATATTTATTTCTTGTCCAACGAGTTCATATATTTAGAGTGAGTGGTGCCAAATGGTGTCCCAATAAGAAACAATTTTGTAAAAATTTTATGCTTTTTTGTTATTTAGGAATTATCACTCCCTTCATATTTTTATTTCTGGACCGTTTTTATAAACATTCTTTTGTTGGATATATCTCGGAAAACGACATTAAGAAAGTGTATGTTTTCCATAATTTTTTCACCCAAATATTTTAATTGGGAGACTCGTCTCATATTACTATATTTTGTTTTTAGAAATGTTGTTCTTAGTCTGTTGCAGGTCATGTATTGTGTCTTTTCAAAGGAAATATGGAGTCCTACCTTTTCTGCTGTTTCTTTTACGATTTCAATCTGTTTTTGTGCCGTTAATATATCTTGAGCCAAAATTACTAGATCATCAGCAAACGGCAGACAATCAATTTTGATTTTGGTTCTCCCCAGTTTAATGGACTGGTTAATATTCAGGGCCGACTTTTTTTCACGCCACTCCTGCTGTACTTTTTCTAGAACATAGTTAAATAAGAGTGGCGAGAGTACATCCCTTTATCTCATTCCAGTTTTAATTTCGAAGGGCTCTGAGATGTCACCCATGAATTTAACTTTTGACCTTGTGTTAGTTAATGTTGCTTTAATAATTGCCAGCGTTTTCAGATCTAGTCCTCGTTCTTGTTCAGACGAGATTTTTATTGTACAGTACAGTACTGAAAAAATATTAGTTATTAATTATTATTGTAAAAATATCATAAAATAATATCAAGGACACCTAGTAAAAAAACCAAAACCGGTACATTGTGGTTTAAGATGGTGCTGCTCAAGAATCCGATGTTCGTTTTTCTCTAAAAAAAGCCCTATGGTACTTCTCAAAAATGGGAGCCATAAAAGTTGACGCAATTAGCCATGGTATCAGCGAAAAAACATGTTATGCCCTTTCTTAATGCCGTTTTCCGAGATCTATATATGGTAAGTCCATATCCTGGACACACTGTATATAGTTAGGTATTTAAAAATAATATTCTCTAAATGTCCTCCTTAGCTGTTTTCTAGCTATTCTTGCATATTATCAAATTTTTTAACATATTTTAACATAAAATTTTTTTAATATATTGGGATAGAGCTCGCTTGTTTCGTTTCGCCATCGTCATTTTTTTGGAAAAAGGTCCCTATAACTCCTCCAGCAGTAAAGTCCTTCTGCAATCACTTGACGATATTTACTTCTTTAAATCCTAGAATTTTGCTTGTTCATATAACCTGTAAGATGAAAATAAGCTTCGCCGGAGATCATAATTTTATTGCAAAATTCTGCATTTATGCATTTCCTTGCCGTTTTTTTTGAAATTTTTGGAAATCATATATTTATTTTTATTTTACGAAGAACCAGATGAAATTAGATTATTAGGAAAGGAAAGTCTTGCAAAGTAATAAAGATATTATGGCCAGAGGACAAGAAGAAGATGGCGAAAAGCAATAAACGAAGATTTGGAAGAGCAATGATTACAGGTTCTAAATGAGGACAAGCGATAAAACATATGGCATGGAGAATATTAGAAAGTAAAAGAAAGAAGGTTAGACTAAAAAAAAAGGTAAAGAGAATCCATAAAGCATTGTTTTGGAAAAGTCAGGGACATGATGCTAGAAAGTAATAGAAAGAGATTGGAAGGAGTGAAAAATCTTGTTCAAGCAATGGACTTGAAAGGGCTGTAAAAACAGTCATTGATTTATGTATGGACTGTTGTTCTTGTGTAAAATAAATAATTTGGGCAAAATTACTAATTGTTTCTTTTTTTGTTAATTTAAAAGATTCCGTTACTTTTCCGACATACAGTATATGTTATTAAATAGTGTTTATATAGATTAAAGTTAAAAAAATACCGTATTGAAACGATAGTTGTCTAATATCTGCTGGGCAAACCTTGCGCAAACCCCATACAAGGGCGAGTTATTGATAGTGCTATCGCATGTCGGAAAGTTCTTCATCAAGACGAAAATATTTCGCTATTCCTCTTCGAGTTTATTTACATTTATTCCTCATAAAATGGTGAAGTTAACTGCTCCAGGGACCATTGTGGCACGGATAAAAATCCGTAGAAAACGGCAAACGAGCGACGCTTCGGGCCGTTGATTTGCAAAACGAATAATTAACGCGTTTATATTCATAAATTGCATACATTCTATCTGGTTTGGATTTTATTTGTTTGAACTATGGTCCGTTGTATTATTTATCTTTTCCTTTTTTTTTTCTTTTAGAATGACTTTCGTATTATTAATGGTTACATATTAATTAGAATAAATCATTCTGAATCCACTGTCTATTAGGAAAATTTATTATGTATCAGTTGGAAAGTTTATAACTACAGGGGTATACTACAAAGTTCCCGTGCAAAAAGATAATCCACCTTAGTTTTTTTGAATTTTTTAAAAATTTTGATCTTATTAGGTTAATAATTCTTATTTTTTTAAGAAATCGCGCTGGAAACAAGGTTCGGTTCACAGTATAATCTCTGCTACGACAGTTACTTTCAAAACGCTATTGGTGTTTAAACGATTTCGAATTAGCTCATATTTTTCTCGTGTGGTAAACATGACGAGTTTCGATCAAAATAGAGAGCATTAGCGGCTCGAACTGTCTTTTTTGTTCAATCAGAAGGAAAACACCAGTAAAAGCCGTCATTTACTTGTGGAAACTTACGGCGAAAATGTCCCAATGCAAGACGCTTGTCGAAGGATTCGTTTAGACTATTCAAAAGTGGTGATTTCGACTTAAAATACCAAAAATGCTCAGATCAACTGGAAAAAAATGAAGATGCCCAATTGCAAGCATTATTGGACGAAGACGATATGCAAACTCAACAACAAATGGCAGAGAGGTTAAATGTTGGTCGCTTAACCATTTGTAATCGTCTGTGATCGATTTGTGAAAATAGGTACATACATACGTGGAAAAACGAAAAACGGTGTGCGAAATTTTTCTTTCTCGGCATGAAAGAAACACTTTTTTTATCGGATGGTGACTGGAGACGAAAAATGGATATATTTCGTGAAGTCAAAATACAGAAACTCGTGGATTGATCCATGACAATCATCAACATCGACCACAAGACGGAATCGCTTTGGAAAGAAGACAATGCATGCGCATGTGTGTTGGAGCCAAATGTTGGGGGCAAGTGTTGGTAGCCCAGAATGGGCTACAATTCGCGCAAAAGTGTTTTTGTAGCACGTCAACACTACATCACAGCCCAGCGAAAAGCGGCCAGAGACTCCATTTATGCATTTGGCTGGGGACTTCTTGCCCCACCCGCCTTACACACCAGATTTGGCCCCTTCCGACTGCCATTTGTTTTTATCATTATCAAATCTTACTAAACCTTCATATTATATTTTATTCGCAGAAATATATTAGAAATAGCAAAATTTCTAAATAGACACAATTCACGCAGTAGCATTTAAAACAAAGTATAGGGCAAATATATCAAAAATAACAAAGATAAAATCCCAAGTGAAAATAAGTCAGGAGTCAATATGTTAACTTGTTCTGATTGCCCTAAAGCTTATGTTGGTCAGACTGGCAGAATGTTCAAAAAACCAATATCAGAACACAAACAATCATATATATATAAAATAACTGATTCGGCTTATTCGGAACACCTTCAAAGTAATGAGAATAAGTTCGATGATAATTTTAGAAACTACATGTAGAAAATATAAAACTGTCATTGTTGGAATCGTTAGAAATTAATATAATAAAAGGTTCAAATATAATGTTAAATGACCAAATAGAAACAAACAATTCACCTTTATTAAACTTATAATTTAACACTTTTTTTATTTCTCGAATAGTGTGGGCCATGATTGAGATAGGCACAATAAAAATAAATTACAGGTAGTTTCAGTGTCATAAAACGATAACGTATTTTTAAGGAATATTGTACCTGTAATTAGATAGAAGTAATTTAGTTTATACTTATTATATTTATAAGTAACAAACTTTTATTACAATAATTTTTTCACAATACACCAAAACACTATTTTTATATTCTGGACGCACGTTTCGCTAACCATGTTAGCATCATCAGCAGATGATTAAAACTAAATTCTTATTCTATTTTCTATTTTGTCAGCTTAGGTTGTGAGCTAGCCTTTGCGGCCCTTACTCATATTGCCTTGATTAAACCCTTGTATGGGTATTGTTGATTTTAGGGGCCTCTAGTTGACCCATGACATTACTGACTTATTGCCAGTAGATTCTGCAGGTGGATTTATGAAAGAAAGTCTTGGTCGACTTTGGAGGTTAATAAGAAGATGGGGGGCGGGCCTTGGTTGGCCGGTAAGTGTGCGCACTGTATTACCAGCGCGAAGGCGGGGCTTGACAGTCGGAACCTAGGTCTAGCTGGCGGAGGTCGCGTCGTCTTGGCTGCTTTGCGTTTGTATTCCAGAAGATTTTTGCTGTAGTTTGAATAGTGTGTTAATTTGTGCCTGGAGGAGGCACATCACTTGCTGCATTTGGACTGTAAATCCGGCCATCATGGAGGTTGGATCTGCAGGTGCTGGTGGAAACTGCTTTGGAGACGACGTCTTCGAGGCTGACTTCCGGTTGGGGTTTTCGCTGCACCTGGAGTAGTTCGCTGCATGCGATTCCCCGCAGTTGCAGCATTTCGGCGGTTGGCTGGGGTCCAGTTTGCACCCACTGCTGCGGTGAAGACCCGCGCACTTTACACAAACTGAGTGTGCTTCACATTGAGATGATATGTGTCCGTATTTGTGGCAATTATAGCACTGGCGTGTTTTGGATTTTCTGATTTGAACCACTACTTTGATGGGCTGGTTCAGGATGCTGTTGATTTCCAGTATGTTGTATTCGTCTGCCGGGATCGTGACTTGGACAATCGCGATCGGCGTTCTCTGGCTGGTTTGCCATCTTATGATGTTGGTTGGGTGGAAACCCTTGTTTGATAGTTCGTGCCTAATTTCTTCGGATGGGATGGATTCCATTATTCCTCGCAAAAGGACGTGGAGGAATTGGGGTTTGTTGTGAAAGGCATTGAAACGGTAGCCTTTTTTTGTAAAATGCTGTATGATTGCATTTCGGTTTTCGTCCGAATCGGGGGTTATCAGTACTCGAGGAAGGCCGACTTTTCCTGGAGAATAATCGGCGTCGGCTTCGCAGAGGTGTCAGCGCACGGTGATGGTGCCGCACTAGGTGCAGGGTCGACAGCCGTAATCGGCGGTGTCCAAGTGGTTGGGGTCCGCGAAGTCTGTTGGAGCAGCTGAAGCGGAGTCGTCTTCAGCGCGCTGTCCGGTTTTCTTACGTCTCCGCCATCTAGTTTTGGCGGGGACCTGGTGGTCTTCTTCGGGCTCGGAGTCCGGAGAGGGATTTTCTTCAGTGAGGGCCGTTTTGGCCTCTTCTTCGGGTGGTGAGGTTCTCTCAAAGAGGGTCCTGTTTTGGTTTTTGAGTTGTTGGATGTCTTCCAACTGTTTTTTGTTGGTAGCTGCTTGCGCATCTATCGTTTTCTGTTGTAGGGCAATAAATTCTTGCCATTTTACCGTCTGTGATTGCCATTCAGCCCTGTCTGAGCTGAATGCACTTAACTTAATCTTGATTATCTCGAGTTGACGTTGTGTTTCGTCTAGTTTCTGTAGATAGGTTTCACGGTTTTCACTACAGTGGTTGTAATGATCTCGATAGGGTTCGCAGGCGTCTACCAACTGGCGTTTTGAATAGGCGCATGAACTCTTGATCTTGGAGTTTTTGAAGTTCTTCATCGGCCATCGCGTCCACGAATCCGCAAGCGCGACTACTAACGACAACTAAACGATTACTGCACCGGTGTAAGGAGCGCAGGAGCGATCGACACACGTCCGATCTCAACAGCTGCCTGGACTGAACTGATGATGATGATCGATGATTTTTATTCTAAAAACCCGTACTTTATATAATGCTCGCTTAGCATTGTGGGCGGGGCGACAATGCTAATCAAGCGACCAATAGCAAGTGAGGACCTAGAGCAGTAGGAACAGAGAACTCGAAGGAATAGGACCGTTGTATCTGTTCATACTACTGGTACATTTACTGATTTTTATACTCTCATAAGCGTCTAATTGTCTATTGTTTGTTACATGTTTTATTAATCTTAAATCATTGATATCTATGCAATGATCATTTTCAAAAATATGTTGAGCAACACAAGATTTATCGGGCCTATTGTATCTTAATTGAGCTATGTGTTCTTTGAACCTTGTTCCGATTGATCTTCTCGTTTGCCCAACATACCTTTGATCGCAATCCTTACAAGAAACTTCATAAATACCCGACCTTTCCATTGGAGGAGTTTTATCGTTAGAATTACCTAATAAATGTCGTAAGTTTAAACCAGCACTGTATACCAATTTTAGATTGACTTTCTTAAAAACATTTTTTAAGCCTCGCGTTAAATTATGATGAAAAGGCAATGAAACAAATCTTGAGGTGTCTCTTTCCAATTGAAAAGTCGAGTTTTCACGAACTAAAACCTTATATCTATGTTTTCTAATTATCTTATCAACTAACGAGGGAGCAAATCCATTACACTCGGCTACATTCCTAATATAATTCCTCTCTATTTCATATCTTTCGTTATTAAGAGGAACATTGAGTAGTCTATGTATTAAGAAATTGAAACTAGCCATTTTATGACCAATACAATGATAAGAATTGTTAGGAATATATCTAAGTGTAGTGGTATTTTTTCTATATATGTCAAACTCTAGACAATTATCCTTATTTTTAATAATCAATACATCTAGAAATGGTAATCTATCATTGTTTTCAATTTCAAATGTAAATTTGATGGAAGGAAATCGATTATTTAATTTTGAGATAAAATTATCTATAGAGTCAACGTTTGTATCAAAAACAGCAAAAATATCATCCACATACCTTAGCCACACTCTCGGGAAATAATTGAAACAGCTTTTTTCCTCGACCTCAAACCTGCTGATGAATAGATTGGCTAATAAGGGGGATAACGGATTCCTCATTGCGGTCCCCTCTCGCTGTTCAAAAAACGTATTATTAAACTGAAAACAGTTTTGTTTCATGCAAAGTGTAGTAAGCTCAATATACTCGGATACAAGATCGTTGTCGAGGCTATTTTCTAAAATATTAAGCTAATTTAAGCCTGACCATCGTGTCCATATAAATTAAACTTTTTTTCGTCAACACTGAATAATATTTTGCTCCATTCCTCTTTCCACTCGATACTATCAAGGGCAAATTTGTTCCGTCTTTCCTCATGCATAGTACTATGGAGTTGTATTTTTTCTTTGGTTTTTTCGAGATGTGGAACTTACTGAAGGATCTTCCTAAACGTTGTTATGTTCATTTTAACAGAAGGGTCTTTGATCTAATAGACGAGATGTTAATGCGATGCTATGCCTAAAAAGCTCGTTTTTGTTTTTTGTTAAGCCGCCCTTTTCTTCTTATAGTGCTCCGAAGTTTATAGAACTTTTCAAATCACTTTTCTACCTCTGCCCGTACACCTGCAGGTCTTGGCAAAAAAATGTAATTCTTTTCATTCGTTATAGAATGTGTAACAATAACAGTCCAAGATTTGAATTGCGCACCATTTTGGCTGTCATGATTCGGTAGGTCAAGAATCGTGACAGGTCGATAAGAGGCAGATAGGAGTTAATAAACATGAAGCGCTACACTATGCAGCAACGCGTCCTTATTAAACATTGCTATCAAAATAGCGGTGCGGTTCGTAAAGTGCGTCCAATTTTTGGTAGAAATAATGCTCCAAATATATCAACTGCGAAAAGAATAATCGAAAAATTCAAAAGTACTGCTTCACTTCAGAGCAAAACATCAAGACAGTTCCTGAGAGTGTGACCTAATCCAGGGCCCTCGATTCGTCGTTCACTCTTCAACAGCCACTCTTCACCATATTCTCATTAAAGATTTGTATCTCCATGCTTACAAAGTCCTATTGGATCAATAACTTCTCCCAACAGACCATGGACGGCGAAGACAGTGTCATCACTCGTTTTGATGATCACAATCGGCCCCCACGATCTTGCGATTTTATACCTGTGTACTTTTTTTTGTGGGGTTTTCTAAATTCTCAGATTTACGCCAACAATCCCACGACCATCCAAGCACGTGAAGGCCGAAATTGAACGTTGTATCAACGTAAATATCGCCACATTTATACAGAACCGTTATTGAAAATTTTGCCAGAAAAGTACGCGTGTGCCTCCAAAACTGTGGTGGTTATTTTCTAGATGTGTCCAAATGTTTATATTAAAAATCGATAAATATTTCTATACTTTGCTACAGAAAACCATGTTTTATTTAAAATTCATCATGTGCTCTTATTGTAACATCCTTTATAATATTTTTTCTCAGCTAATGTCATCGATGATTTCAGTACGTTTCATTTTGATAAGTTTACTGGTTTTGTAGGTTTACTAAGGTTTATAGGTTTACTAGTTTGTTTAATAAGCGAGATTTACTTTTATTTATAAACAAACAATAAGTACGCTTTTTTATGCCATCAAAAAAAGTTATTTCTTCTTATATTCTATTTTTTATCATCTTGAAACGAATAAAATACTTTTAAACTTTTTAGTATGCCAATAATTATTAATTAAGCGTTGTGTGTCATTTGCGTAAGTCCATTTGAAAAATATCTCCAGATGCACAATCATAAACTGTTCTGCTTCTATAACGCCTCATTATACACTCCATAATTATTAGTTTATTTTTTGTTAATAAACAAAAAAATGTCGTTCCACAAACACCATGTTTATCTGATATGGCACCGTGCAAGTTAGCGAAATGCCTGCTTCTCTTGAAGAGTTTGTTAGCAATGCTTAGTGGTATCAACAGATGTTTTCACTGAAGGAACTGTTAAAGTCACTTTTTTTATCATTTTGGCGAAATTGCAGTAATAAAGTAACAAATTAGACAAGAAAAATCTTTCAATAAGCATCAATAAAGTGAATTTTTAAACAAAGCCCGAAATATTTATTTTTTTATATTTAACTGAGGTAGCCGATACTTGATGGAAATTCATTTTAAATAAAAAACCAAGATTAATATCTAAATTTCCACTATATTTAAAACTTGTACGTATGACAATTGTTTCGACACACAGTGTCTTTTTCAAATACATACTAAATTAAACTAACAGTATGAAAAACAGTTACTACCTAAACTAATCTAATAAAACCATAAATGATGATAGTGGGAGTCCCGCGTCTCAATGTCTAGAGTAATATAAATTTAACAAGGGTGAACCATTCAAGTCTACCTGATCATTAAGTAAAATACCCAATTTTTTTCTTTTATTAATTTCTAGGCTCTCTAAAAGATTTAGTTTTTTAGATTTATTTTCGTTATGCAACATTTTGAAGTTATCGTTGAAAGTGTGATTTTCTAACTTTAAGTGATTGGCATAATGAGAATTATTCTGTTCTTTAATATAACTTCTTTTATGTTCATTAAGCCTGGTGGAAAAGAATCTTCCTGTTTGTCCAACATAGACTTTTGGCTGAATGATTGTGGCGTGTTCATATATTTTTTTTCCCTTTATTTGAATACATATATATTTTTTAATACATAATATTTGTTTGAATACACAAACACTACAATAAACAATAACACAGTAAACATTACGTATATATATTTTTTGGTAGTATGTCACTGTCATGAAAATCTATTGTTGTCAATGTAAGTATCGTTGACATACAAAAAAATATATTTACTTTCATTCGTTACTTTATATATTACAAATTAATATAATTTATTTTTCAGTTTAATTTTGAAAACGGGGGGAGAGTACCCTCCGAAACGTTAACGTTAAAAGTTTGTAAACATTTTTTATAACATTTATATATCTTTAAAATTTTGTTCGTTATGCAAATTTATTACAAAAAAACTTCTGATTTATGAAGTTTATTTGTTTGACTTTTATTATTTTTTATTAAGCGTCCAAGACTATGGTTTGTTCTGAATGCAGTATTTATATCGCTTGTTTTTGACAAATGTTTAGAAATTTATTTGGTGACTTTTCCTGTATATGTAATTGTTTTGTATGCGGTGTTCTTGACTTTATTGACAGGATATATTAAATTAATGGTATCATTATAACATTTTTGATTATTTATTTTATTTATAATGTTTGGGTCATAACCATTATTCACTGCGATCTGTTTGATGACATTCAATTCTTTGTTATAGTTATCTATTGACATTACGGTATTTATTAATCTGTGTATGAATACAAGACTTGTTATGTATCACTTGTTATGTATAACTAAATCTGTGTGAGATGGCTTGTTAATAAAATCTCACCAGGCTCTCACCCCCTCCACCAGGCTTAATGAACATAAAAGAAGTTATATTAAAGAACAGAATAATTCTCATTATGCCCATCACTTAATGTTAGAAAATCACACTTTCAACGATAATTTCAAAATGTTGCATAACGAAAATAAATCTAAAAAACTAAATCTTTTAGAGAGCCTAGAAATTAATAAAAGAAAAAAATTGGGTATTTTACTTAATGATCAGGTAGACTTGAATGGTTCACCCTTGTTAAACTTCTATTACTCTAGACATTGAGACGCGGTACTTCCAATATCATCATTTATGGTTTTATTAGATTAGTTTAGGTAGTAACTGCTTTTCATACTGTTAGTTTAATTTAGTATGTATTTGAAAAAGACACTGTGTGTCGAAACAATTGTCATACGTACAAGTTTTAAATATAGTGGAAATTTAGATATTAATCTTGGTTTTTATTATTTATTTTTTTACTTATTCGAATATTTTTTCCAGTCTTCGATACAGTTTTTGTATTCAATTGTTGGTATTTCCTTCAAAACCGCCATCGAACTTCCTCGAATAGCTTCTGTAAACTCCATCGGTATCCACGAAGTGGTTTCTATAATCGAGGGAATATAACCATGTTAGAGAGTGCCATATCGGGTGATAATGGTGCTTGTTTAACTAGATTTGTTTGATTTTTATTTCTTCTTCAAAATTGGTTAAATTTATTCAAACGATATTTCAGTAATAAGTCTCTAATTCTTAATCGGCGATTACTGAGTACAATATCCTTGATTTTGGTAATGTCTTCTCCATTAGATGACGTGGAAGGTCTTGGTGAATAATGTTCATCTTTAACTGCTTCTCTACCATTATTTGACATAACTTCACGTCCGTAACACTGCTTTAACGTTTTATGCATCCACACTAGAAAATTCGGTTTTTAAACAAAATTGAATGCAAATAAATTCATCTATATAAAAAAATTAATTACATTTTTTTTTTATAAAAAGCCCTATAACACAGCTCAACAAAATTAAACTTGTTTTGAGGTAACATCGATAAAAATAGGTATACATGAAGTATTTCGTAGTTCTAAATCCGAAAATAATAAGCTAATTACTGGAACACGTATAGTTTTCTTGTTATAGGGGGTCGATGGTGGGAAAAAAATGAGACGTCATATTTCTGGCACTTTTTGGCCATTTTATATAAAATCCACTTATACACATGACTGTACTGTAAATGAGACGGGAACAAACTCGCATAAACTATAGAAAACAATAGAACTACCCTTAAAGGTTTATAGAATTCCGTGGAAATATCCCCTCTAAACCATTTCTGTAAAAAAGGTGTTTTAATAACTACATAAATCAATAAACATGTTACAACATGTTTCAAACATCATGTCGACCTGTATAATTTTTAACTCAACAAGTAAAATGAGATGAAAAGTATGTGTTTGGAAAAAACCATTTTTTATCTAAAAGTTCTTTACTTACTATGGCTGAATATATTGTATTTAAATCTTTATAAATTTACTACATTTAAAATTTCAAAGCCCCGTTATTCTTCTGATTATTTTAGAAAAAAAAAACTGTCTATTTAAGAGCGGAAGGAAGAGGTGTGAAATTGCAAGATTTTTGAATATTTGTAAAAGTGCCGTTAAAAAAGACTGTACACAAGTTTAACATCTATAACGATGTGAATGCACGGAACAGGAAATTAGCACGTTTAAAATAATTTTAGGAATTCTAAAATTTATTTTATCGTATTGACATCCGCATATATAGACGCGCTGAAACTCTAAAACTGCTGGTATTCACAAGAAATATACATATCCGATTAGAATATGACTGAGTTTACTTTTATGGGATTCCAGAGGTATATAATACAGAGCTTTTCAATGACAATAGGACAATTTGTTTTTTCTCTCGCTTGTATGTAAAACACTATGTAAGGGAATGAGTTGCGGCGTTAGAAAGGTGCATCGTTCACTCACGTTCTGGCAAAATTGCATGACATTCAGATCATTAGAAGCCAAGTTATCGTGCTTAAAGTGTCAGTAGGTTTATATTATCGCTCGAAAAAACATCGAACTAAAAGCAAATATTAAGTTTTGTTTTAAACTTGGTAAAATTTTCTCCGACACGCTTCAATTAATAAAACAACTGTATGGTGAGGATTGTTTATTCCGTTAAAAAGCGCATGAATTAATCACCTACGATGTGAATTCGATTATGAGCTGGATAGTGGAGGAATTAAATACGACCAAAGATATGATTCACGATATTTTCACAATGGATTTAAACAACCGGAATGATTTGTTCCTCACGTCTTAAATGAAGAACAAGAAACTACACGCGTTGAACATTTGCAAGAACCAGACGGAACTACCTGGATTGTAACTGGTGATAAGACATGGTGCTTCAAGTACGATCCGTAAGCGAAGCGCCAAAGGGCTGAGAGTTCCTCGGCTCTACGAAATCGAAAAAATTGCATTTCCAGAAATCACGAGAGAGGATAATGTTAATTTGTTTTTGTGACTTTAAAGTAGTTTCTTAATTTTTATTTATGAAAAACAACCATCCGTAAATACCTATCATTCGTTTCTTCACACTCATTTAAGTAGGGACCGATAATTTTTTCGCGTGATATGACAGCCTAAACGACAACTTTAAGATTAAGACTTAGGATTGTCGGGAGCCCAATGTCTGAAATTTTGTTTATTCACGTGGCTTTTGATGTAGAAATTCGACTCTTCAGGAAACCATATGTTACTGAAGCTCCTAAAACGATTTTTCATTGTGTTGCAGAATTCGACTCGTTTAGTTAGATCATCGGGCGTTCACCAGGATATGAAAACTATTGAGGACCCCTACCAAGGAAGATGAGATACGCACATGATGGCAGATTACTGCTGGAGTTTAAAAAGACACTGTTCCAAGATACGTTCAAGAATGTCACGGAAAAGAAGCTTCTGAAGTGTTCAGTGACTAGTTTGTTTCATGGATGACTTTTTTTCTCTATTTTTGTATATAATAATATTTGAATAATACAGTAATAAAAATTCCTTATAATTTTGAGCTTCTAGGCAAAAATCAATTTCATGTTTGAATAAATATGTAGTCAAATAACAATACATCAAATTCGTATCCAATCAGCTCCAAATACCTCGGCAACAAAACAAATGTTCGCCTGTGTAAGGCCCATCTCACAGGATCCTCTCTATTCGTGATTTTTTTACGAAAAACAAGTCTGCGTGCTTCAACATCCTCCGTATTTGCCTGATTTATCCCCGCGTGACCATTTCTTGTTCCCGAGACTCAAACTTGTCCATGAAAGGAACGGTATATGACAGTGTTACGCGAGTCCAAGAAGTGGTGACGAGGATCATTGAAGCGATGCCTGAAAACGACTTAAAAATATATGCTAGCATAGGTTCAACGTTCCTAGCGGTGTGTTTGATGCAGAAAGGATGTATTTTGAATAAAAATAAAAAATGTTGGCAAAATAACTAATAATTATTTTTTATTTTAAAGTTTCGTTATGGTTCCAACATACTGTGTGTTAGTACTATGTTCGGTTTGGTTAAAAAAATATTTTCGATTGGTCGGGCGACGCTCGTCTGGACACGATCATCGAAGAGAAAAAGTCGTACCATCTCGAACGGGTTCTCGCAGTCGAGCCGGGTTCGTCGCACTTTTTTTTAAATAGAACCGAAGGGGTTCCGATGTAATAAAAGGCCGGATTTATTGCAAATTGCGGGCCCGAGTTGCGGCATTCGCGATTATTTTTCGGGGCCCTCGCGTTGTTTGCCGATGCTGCGCTGGACCATAATTTACTGCCTGTTTATATTCTTGATTTACGGTTTTTCTTTGTTGTCCAATAAAAAATGTAATTACAATGTAAATTTCTGGCGTGCGCGCTTCATTCAGTATCCCAAAATACCTCTCGAGATACATTTTTTCGAAGATTGGGTTTTTCTCAGTGCACAGTTTTATTTATTATAAATAATAATGTATAAGAAATAAAGCTATTTTCATTGTTAAGGGTTAAGAAATTCTCTTTAGTTTTAAACTCCTTCATAATTAGATAATTTGTTCATTCATTCAGATCAAAGTCTCCAAACTACGGCCCGCAGGACAAATCCAACCCGCCAGTGTCATCAATCCAGCTTACTAGTATCATCAATCCGCCCCGTGACAACTAATGGCTTATTGTTGCTGTGATATGTTGAATAAATAATCACAGAATGAAAAAAACTCGCTTTTATTTACTTGCTGGGCAAACCTTAATGACAAATTTAATACGCAGAAAAATAACTTAACCATAATAACTAACTTGAAATTGAATCCTACTAAATTATAAACATCCCGCGATTTTACCCTCGCTAATTACTTTGGGGTAAAGAATCTTTTAAAATAGCCTATTTGTGGTAAACATAATTAATATTGGTTTTGAGAAAATTCGGTTTTATTTGACCTCTCAAAAAAGGGATAGTTGCCTACTCTAGCGAATAGTAGCCTAACGTTAAAAAAATACGGCGAATACTTGTGCCGGGATAGACGCTTCACTATGATTTTTTAGATAGAAACAAATTTATATCAATTTAAGTAATCAGTCTTTTTATTTACTGAGATCCTTTATTAAATACTAATCAAAATGTTAATCAACATTATAACATAGTTTTTTTTTCTCCTTTATTTGGGTTTTTCGCCACTGTTTAAAACTCAAAAAATATCAAAAATACCTGTTCTTATTTAAAGAAAGAATCACTGGGTCAAAACAAAAAACCAAACGGAGACAAATTTCTCAGTGATTCTTTTTTGTAATAAATTTGCCTAACGAACAAAATTTTAAAGATATAAAAATGTCATAAAAAGATTTACAAACTTTTAACGTTAACGTTTCGGAGGGTAATCTCCCCCCGTTTTCAAAACTGAACTAAAAAATAAATTATATTAATTTGTAATATATAAAGTAACGAGTGAAAGTAAATATATTTTTTTGTATGTCAACGATACTTACATTGACAACAATGGATTTTCATGACAGTGACATACTACCAAAAATATATATAAGTAATGTTTACTGTGTGATTGTTTATTGTACTGATTGTGTTTTCAAATATTTAAATGTTTTTAATTGTATTCTTTTTTAATAGATGTGTCTTTTTTTAATTTATCTATAAATATATATTAATATATAATATATATTAAAATATTGCCATCAGACAAATGTAACGCCACAGTTATTCTGGACACTACAGAATATAATAACAAAATTAAAACTTTAATTGATGAGGGAAATTACACTCAAATACCTACAGATTCAACATTAAAATTAGAGAGACAAATTTACAATACATTATATAAACACAAACGTGAATTTACAGATCTAGAAAGATCACAACTTACACCACATTATAGTAAACCACCTCATTTCTATGGTCTACCAAAAATACACAAAACTAATATACCACTTCGCCCTATAGTTAGTAGTATAGATTCCCCATGTTATAAACTAGCAAAATTTTTATTAAATATTTTAAATCCACTTTCGGGTAGAACAAATTCATATATTAAAAATACTTCAGATTTTTTAGATAAAATTTCGAACATTAAAATTACAAACCAAAATTTAATGGTTAGTTTTGACGTGGTGAGTTTATTTACTAATGTACCAGTTGATAAATCACTATTAATAGTTAGAAATAGATTAGAACATGATACAACATTAAAAGACCGCACTAAACTAAACATAAATACAATTTTGGAATTATTAACTCTGTGCTTAAAATCCACATATTTTCAATTAGAAAATGATTATTATCAACAAAATTTCGGAATGGCAATGGGTTCTTCTCTTTCTCCTTTGATGAGTAATATCTTTATGGAGGAACTCGAGAATGACATATTAAATAAATCTCTTAAAAAGCCATTAATATGGCTTAAATAAGTTGATGATATTTTTGCTATATGGCAACATAGCATTGACGATCTAAATATTTTTTACAAGATATAAATTCTCGAGGGCCTACAATTAAGTTTACTTTAGAGATGGAGAGGGAGAATAAATTGCCATTCCTCGACACTTTAATAATAAAACAAAACAACAAATTAAAAACTACAGTTTACAGAAAACCGACAAACACAGATAGGTATCTCAATTTCTTTTCAAATCACTCAAAATCGGTCAAAATAGGAGTAATTAAAAGTTTATATGACAGAGCAAAACTTGTTTGTACCGACAGTGATATTACCCAAAAAAAATTATAGATAAATCGCTTAAAAAATTTTGATACTAGACAAAACAGACAAGTTATTAATAACAATAATAATAACTCTCAAACAATCAACCTCACAATCCCTTATATCGGCGGTATTTCTGACACAATTAAAAGAGTAGGAAATAAATACAACATAAGAACGACATTTAAAACAAAAAATACTCTTAGATCTCTATTAACAAAGACTAAACCAATCAATATACAACAAAATACCAAAAATGTGGTTTATAAAATTCCCTGCGAATGTGGCAAATTCTATATAGGTGAGACATCTAGACCGTTAGATGTTAGAGTAAAAGAGAAAAAAACCTTCTTAGAAAGGGCGATTTTAATAAATCTAGAATTTGTCAACACGCATGGGAGTCGGGTCATAAAATTAATTGGAATAATTCCAAAACGGTATTAAAAGAATCGGTAACAAAATACAGAAGATTAAAAGAAACCGCTATAATTAATTTAAATAAAAATAACTGTATTGCTATGCCTTCGGTAGATTTAAATTCAATATGGTTCCCGATTCTAAATAATACAATTAAAAACATTTAAATATTTGAATACACAATCAGTACAATAAACAATCACACAGTAAACATTACATTTTTTTGGTAGTATGCCACTGTCATGAAAATCCATTGTTGTCAATGTAAGTATCGTTGACATACAAAAAAATGTATTTACTTTCACTCGTTACTTTATATATTACAAATTAATATAATTTATTTTTTAGTTCAGTTTTGAAAACGGGGGAAGATTACCCTCCGAAACGTTAACGTTAAAAGTTTGTAAATTTTTTTATAACATTTTTATATCTTTAAAATTTTGTTCCTTAGGCAAATTTATTACAAAAAAGAATCACTGAGAAATTTGTCTCCGTTTGGTTTTTTGTTTTTACCCAGTGATTCTTTCTTTAAATAAGAACAGGTATTTTTGATATTTTTTGAGTTTTAGACAGTGGCGAAAAACCCAAATAAAGGAGAAAAAATATATGAACACGCCATAATCATTCAGACATTAATTATAACATAGTATTAAGATTTAACGTTTTAAACTATAAAAATGCAACCAAAATTGCCTCAAAACTTTACATTATGTAGTTATCTTAACGATAGAACAATATTATCACCAGATGTCAGGGTTTTCAACTTTCCTCATCTCATGCAATGGTTTTTGAATGTTGTACAAGTTTCATGCATCCACATTCGACACATCTCACATTGAATTTAATCTGATTTCGATTTAGTAAAATTGTAATTCTCAAAACATTCTGCGCAGTAATCATCAACTGTAACTTGTTTTATTCGTATTTTCTATTTTTGAATTAGCGTTTTTCACTTTTAATATCTTTTCAGTGTCTCTTTTCGATTTTTCGTCTTTTTTCCTTTTGATTGGTAGTCCATTGGTGGCATTTCCTTTAGATGTTTTTGAATTTTTTCTTCATTTTCACTGTCAGAACTGTAAATTTGCATTCTTTTCTTCCTTAAAGCTCTTTCTTTGTTCAGTTCAATAAAATCGGTGTTATCGGATTCAGTTTCACTGCTGGTAATATCGATATGTATTTTGGTCTTTTTCTTTTCTGCGGTTGCCCTCTTTTCTTCACGATGCTTTTATTGCAACGAGCTGGTTTGTTTTTTATCTTAAAAGGTTCTTAAATTTTTTTTTTCGCGCAGTCTTAATTTTAGTTTCTGTTATTTTGTTTGTTTTCATTATTTTCTCTTCTTTATTCTTTTTCTAGACAATTTTATCGTTAGAGTTTAAACTTTTTGCAGATTGTTTACACATGCTCACCGGTATTTTTAGTATAGGAGATGATTGATAAATAAGTTGGAAAAAACACCAAAAGAAAAAATCTGTCTTTGCTCGTTAAATAATTTATAGTTGCGGATAGTTACCCCCCCCCCCCCTAGAGTGACTATCCGTAAAAGTAAATAGGGCGACTATCCTTTTTGATACGGATTCTTACCCTTTTTATTTGCGAAATAAATAAATACTAGTCCACAATAAAACATAATAAACAATGTAAATTAAACTCTAATGCCAGCAAAGAAACCAAAAGTTGACCGAAACCACAATCAGTAATAAAAATATTCAATAGAAATTACTTACCAATATAATTTCGACGCCCGTCATAGTTTTGCTGCGGAAGATTTGTGCTCATATGAACCAAAACATATGCGCTTACTCCAATGGTTTACATGGCATTGAGGCCTGCAGGAGGGGCACTTCTAATTATAGTTGGGAGGGTTTTCAGGTACCTCCCGGACTTTGTCCAAACTTTGTGGGATCCACCTCTCATTGCCCGTTTTTACTTTTATTTTGTGTTTAGAAATTTAATGCCGGAATCTAGGATTAGCCAATACATAAATTTAGTGTTTTTCTTACCTCGTTCAAAGTCTTGTCTGTCCTAGTTCTGGTGAATACATTTTTAGTTTCAATTTTCTATTAATTAATTAATTAAATTATTTAAAAGACTAAGAGGGGCACCGTCTGTCCCCTTCAGGGCCAGGCGGTGGAGAGGGATATGGTGGACCCCCCCCCCGCTTCTTCTTCTTCTAATTATAGTAAAGCGCTAACACCACCAATATCCCTAACATAGTGTATTTAAAATCGGGGCATGCATCCAACTGAGGCAACTATCCGGCTTTTACCCTATGCATATCGATTTTTGGAATGTGTATATCCTGAATCACACATTGGATTTTTATCTTGAAAATTCCTCATGAACGGAAAAGCTAAATTAACGTGAAAGAAACTGCAGCGTGTCCACTTATAAAAAATACTGATGAGATTAATGTAATTGTGATTTTCCACTGACAATAATTTGTAATTGTAGACCAATTTTACTTGTACCAATTATTAAGAGATTTAAGATACTCATCGGTTAACTTAAATCTGTAAACATTCTTTGTGTACTTCATTTTGGAGAATGTTTTCTCACTCAAGTAAGTAGTACCAAAAACAGAAAACAACCCACGAGCAAATTTATGCAAATTATCAAATTGTACCAGTGGAAGACTCTCATAAAATTCCAACAAAAATGAGTTTTAATCTTTGTTCTTAATTATATCACGGCATTGTAAATCAATAATTTCCACCTGAAGTTCCGGAGCTAGTGTTTCAATGTCAGTATCAAAAGGACTTAAAAAATCTTAATGTCATTCGCGATGACGTCAAAGTCTAAGAAACGAATATCAAAATTGTTCTCTAAATCACTCAAAACTTCGATTGCAAAGTCGACGGGAAACTAAGTCTCAGTAGTGCGGCTGAATATTTCACATGTTTTAAAATGTGTGAAATATTTTTTACGTAATTGTGATTGAAACGGTATTATTTTCTGCTGGAGTGATTTAATATTAGCGTATAAATCAAGGAGAAGCCGGTTTTCAACTTGCAATCTCAAATGCAGTTCGTTCATATGTTTTGTCAAATCGACATACGATTCTAACTTCCACAGCCATTCGCTATTTTGTAATTCGGTAAGAGGGCTATACTTTTCGTTCAAAAAATTTCGATCTCTGCTCGTTCAAAAAGTTCGAAAATTGCACTGAAGGGCTTTTCCGCAACTAAGTCAGCGTACGGCAGTACGATATATATAAACTTAACAATAAACTTGCGGAACTCTCGGTGATTCAGCCCAGAGGATCTGATGAAATTAACAACTGATATGATTGGTTTTAGAACTTCAGACATATGCAAACATTTTAATTCTTCATTCATTCATGAACAGTCCGCACAAGGACTGTTGATGAATGATACAATGTAAGACTAGTGATTTTGAAGCACCATTATTTTCTACAGCCTTTAACACAAGTGCAACCACTCCTTTATTTTTACCACTCATGTTTTTGCCTCCATCAGTTGTAATAGACTTTAAGTTTTTCCATCGAAGCTTCTTATTAATGGCATTTTCAACTCCCTTAAAAATATCTTCCCCAGTAGTGCTGTGAATACCGTTACTTCCGTTTTTCTTTTATTTTGACGTTTATCAACAACATAATTAGGTAAATAAATTTATTTCACCAATTTTCTAAGTTACCGTTCTTGTACATAAATGTTTATTTTTCTGGCCAACTCTACACTTTCCCACTGTGTCCTTGCTGCGACTTGGAAGAAACTGATTCGCTTTGATCTATGTAGGTGTTACACCTATCTTAATGTAGGTGCTGCAGTGTTTATATATATATATATATATATATATATATATATATATATATATATATATATATATATATATATATATATATATATATTAGGCTGTCTCAACTGGTGTGGACTGTCTACGAACTCCAGTTACAATTTGCCTATAATTATTAATTAATTTTATTTTATTACCAATGTTTTTCATTTGAGTATACATACAAATATTATATTGGCTCTAGAAGATTCATATATCTAGAAGATTCAGATATCAATATCAAGCAATTCTTCATACACTTCATAGTCCACCACTCAAGAGGTCCATTTTTGTTAAACAGTTCAGATGATATATTTTCTGCGATGTTTTGTATCTTTCGAGCCACGGTGTTTGCTGACAAACTGACAGATTTAAATAAATTTACCCTTTTCGGGCCACATTTATTCGGCTACTACGATTATGCATTCTTTGATCATCTCTCCATTAGTGAATGGTTTTCCACGTTTTGTTTTCCACGATTTCAAGAGCCACACGAAAGCTGGCTCGAATTGCAGCGTTTTGTCCAGTACTGACTGTCGTAAACAAAGATTTCTGCGATTTCAATCCACGCTTCAAAGCTTCAATTTTTTCTGTTCTCAAACTTTCTGTATACTTTGTGTTATTTTGAAAATGTTTCGTTTCATAATGACGTTTAATGTTATATTCTTTGAAAACGGCTATAGTTTCACTGCAAATCAAAAATAGCGCCTTGTTGCTTGACTCAATCACAAAATATAGAAAGTTTCATTGATCTTTATACAAAAAGCAGACAGTTTCGCTTTCTTCGTCTTCTCTAGGCAAACTGACTCGCGGTCGCGCCGCTAAACTTTTTATACTCCAAGTACTGCCGTCTCGAAGTGAGTGGGATACACCATTCTCGAACCAACGAGGTTTTTCACGAATATTTAATTGTTACTGCGCTTTCGAAAATAGAGGGTACTCCACTATCTATTTCCACTTTTGACCACCAGATTTCGTCGTGTGTCACAGTCATAACAATACACAATATTAATTGAACTAGCGAATTTAGCAAGGGTATAGTCTCTTAAGTACGTACTCGGTGAGTGGTTTAGAAATTACACTGGGGAACAATTTGAAAAATAATTTCTGTTAAGTTCGATATTTAAGCTGTTTTATACGTTAATGCTAATTCCAAAACTTTATTTAGTTTTTTTCTATCACGTCAAGTTTTTTATCTACAATTGTTGCCCATCCGACTAAGCTTGGCGAATCACAGAAGTCACTACTGCTCTCCTACCGGCGAACCTTCTTCGACCTAGGAGTGGGGGTGTGAGTGACGTTGCGTCATCCAAAACTAGTTCGGTCAGTTACGCATGAGATGCTAAAGTACGCGGGTCTGTTTCGCTCTGATATAGTGAAGTCAAAGTATACATACACAACTACAGATTTTCGTTATGTCTGCCTCTGGTAATTCTCGTCGTAAGTGCTTAAGCAGCCCTGATTCATTTTGTTATATATGTGGCAGTTTTACCATCCCCATTCAACGGACTAATATTAGTACATTTGTCAGGCAAGCCTATTTTGCTTATTTTAAAGTGAAAATAGGTGACCAAGATAAATCATGGGCCCCTCATAAAGTGTGCAAGCAGTGTGTAGAGAGTTTACGAATTTGGACGAAGAGAACACGTAATAAACTTTCGTTGGGTATACCAATGGTTTGGCGAGAACCCAAAGATCACTTAAGTGATTGCTACTTTTGCATAGTGAAAACATCAGGATTTAACAAGAAAACCAAACATAAAATTGAGTACCCTAGTTTACCGTCAGCTATACGCCCTATGCCTCATTCAGCTGAAATTCCAGTGCCAGTTTTTCAAGAATTACCTTCTTTAGAAATACAAGAATGTGAATCAAGTGAAGATCGAAGTGACTCCACCGATGAAGAATTCAAAGTTTCCAATGATTCTGTTCGTAAAGGATTCAGTCAACATGAATTAAACGATTTAGCACGAGATTTGGGACTATCCCAAAAAGCATCGGAATTATTATCATTAAGACTGCACGAAAAAAATTTGCTTGACAAAGGAGCTAAAGTCACTTATTGTTTCCAGAGAAAGTGAATTTAGACAGTACTTCACAAATAATGACGGATTTGTATATTGCCAGAACGTAGAAGGTTTAATGAAAGAATTGGCCATTTCTAACTATAACGCAACTGAACGGCGATTGTTTATAGATAGCTCAAAGCGTAACTTGAAGTGTGTTCTCCTACATAATGGAAATTTATACGGTTCAGTCCCAATAGGTCATTCAGTTTCTTTGCGTGAAGAATATAGCGACATAAAGAATGTCATTGACTTGTTGCAATATAACATGCACTAATGGATCATCTGTGTTGACCTTAAAATGGTCTGTTTCCTTCTTGGCCAGCAAAGCGGGTATACCAAGTATCCCTGTTTTGTGTGCATGTGGGACAACAGAGCTCGGGAGAAGCATTGGGTGCAATCCAACTGGCCGCCAAGATCTGACCTAAGACCTGGTGGTCCAAACATTTTAAATCAGCCACTTGTCGACAGAAAAAACATTGTATTTCCGCCTTTGCATATAAAACTAGGTCTCATGAAGCAATTTGTTAAGCCTAAGGAAGGAGACGCTTTAAGTATATCATTTCAGTATTCCCTAGCCTGTCATATGAAAAGATAAAGGCTGGTGTGTTTGATGGTCCACAGATTCGGCAACTCGTTAAAGATGAAAATTTCACTGAAACAATGACCGAACTTGAAAGGAATGCTTGGTTGGCTTTTAAAAATATTGTTAAAGACTTCCTTGGAAATACACGAGCCCCGAATTAGATCGAAATTGTTCAACAACTCTTGGAGAGCTTTAAAAAGCTTGGTTGCAACATGAGCATTAAACTGCATTTCTTACATAGTCATCTTGCTAACTTCCCAGAAAATCTTTCGATTCCACCAAGATCTAAAGGTTCTGGAAGCGCGGTATCAATGATGGCTGACTACTGTTGGAGCATCAAGCGAGAATGTCCACAAACTGAACACTCCAGGAAAAGCTATAAGAAGAAATTTTTACCATAATATCTTGTATTTATTTTTTGTATAAACACAGTTTAACTTTAAATAATATGTTAACCTCTGTATGAATAAAATATTCTAATCTATTTGGTCAAATCTCACGTTATTTCCTTTCGTATGTACACTTTTAAGGTAAAATGAGGGGTATGCTGTAGCTTAAGAACTTCACGTGATAGGGAAAAACTGTGAATTGAATTCAGATTCACAATTTCAGAATGAATTCAATTAGTCAAAAACAAGTCACAGATCCAAGTCAACAAAATTGCTGTTCCCCAGTGTTATAGATGATGACAGGAAAATGAAAACTGTTTTGACCCTTGGAACTTACCAGTATGGCCCTAAGACTGGAAAGCTTGGAGACTCTTGATTTAGATCATGGTTTCTCAGCCTGATGATCGCGACCCCTAGAGGGGTCACGTTCGTGAATATGGGGGTCGCAGTGTGTTGAGAAAATAAGGCCCGCATACGAAACATCTTTTTATTAAAATACTTTTAACTGTTAGAAAATTAAATATTATCAGGTAATAACAACATCATCAACAACAATTACCTTCCGTATTGACATCGTCGTACAAGCCAAAACTTATCTAAATCTTGGATTAAAAATTTTAGTTGTAGAGTGTTGTCGGCCAATATTTCAATAAGCTGGTTATGAAACTCAATAGGTAATTCAGCAGCTGCAACAACATTTTTATCAAACCCATTGTGAACCCATCTTTTCGCCAAATCGTTATTGCTATCTGGAAAATATTTCGATAACTGAATGTTCAATTCGCGTAAATGTGTTTCCATGCTCTTCAACACTCGACCAACAACAGAATTTTCTAAACTAAAACTAAAACTAAAACTTTTCTAAAAAAAAATGAATTGATATTTTACATGTTTCATTATACAACCTGGTCTTTTTCTTTACTGTTTCACCAGATGTAGATGGCGTATTTCGTTTTGTAACAAATTTTATTTAATATTGTTAAATTATTTTATTATTACACTATTATTGATGTATTAACACTGAGTGAGAGAAGAAATCGTAGTATTTAACAGTGGGCGAGAAGAAATCGTAGTACTTGTTTTCGTAAAAACGTAATTAACAATGAAACTCTTCGCCCCGTTACTTTGTTTTTATTACCAAAGCGCTTAACTGGTAAGAACCAGCCTAAGCCCGCTCGGGACGAATGATCAGTCTCGCATGAACGTTTTACGCATTTTACAGGTGTGTGCAAATGCAGGACACAGGCTCGAACTGATACATTTACAAGAACAAGGGGTTACACAAGTCTTGTAGTTCGATGTTTGTGGATGAAACTAAAAATAAATGAAATCTTAAATTTTATTAAGAACTTAAATCTGGAAGAACTTAAATAGTAAATTCCAAAACATACTATTCACGCATGAACTGGTAAACAACGATAGTTTACAATTTATAGATGTCAGTTGACAGAGTCAGTTGAAACAATAAAAATAGGATAGATTTTGATATTTTTAGAAAAAAAAAACACCACTTCGAGATACATTCCTCACGATTCGAATCATAGCTTCTAAAATAACATGGCTAGTTTAAATTTTATGGTAAATAGATTAATCAATTTTTCTTTAAACAAAGATAATTATCAATTCTTCTATTGGAACCTTTGGTGTGAAACACTAAACGTTTTTAAGAGATTTACCACTAAACACCAAATCAGTTTTTTTGAACTGCTCGACGCACGTTTCGCTAACCATGTTAACATCATCACGAGATGATTTAATCTATTAAAAGATTAAATCTAAAATAATCTATTAAAATATTAAATCATCTCCTGATGATGCTAACATGGTTAGCGAAACGTGCGTCGAGCAGTTCAAAAAAAGCGATTTAGTGTTTAGTGGTAAATCTCTTCAAGTTTAAAGATAATTATAACAAATAATTAAAATTAATTAGGGAGGTATCCGAAGTGAACGGTTATAATAAGAACATTGTAGATAAATTAATTAAAAAACAAAAGTTTACAAAATTATTGAAATAATCTTCCATTTTTCAAAACTATTAGAATAAAAATAAATTCATGGTAATACCATACCGTTTGGTGCCCAATTAACCCGAGTGCTAGACAAAATTTTGAAAAAAGTTGACATTAAGGTTGTGTATAATCCATATAATAAATTAAGAGCGGTTCTGGGTAATTCAAAGACTAAATTAGATCAACATGAAAAGTTGGGGATTTACGAAATTATTTGTCAAGATTGCGATCGAAGGTTTATTGACAAATAAGAAGATCCATATTAACGAGATATAAAGAACACATTTGATATGGGAAAAATGAAAAATCTTGTGTTGCCCAACATGCAATCGAACATGAACACAATATCGATATTAGTAATGAAGACTGATTAAAAGTGTAAATAACACTAGGGCTTTGGATGCATATGAAAGCATTCAAATAGAAAAACATAAACCGGGATAAAGGATCTATTCCGTTCAGTCAACTTTTTCAATTACTAGCTGTACCCGTCCGCTTCGGTGGGCATTTAAAATTAACATTAATATTTATTGTCATTATTAGTGTTTCTTTATAATTTTTTTTAACTTCCCCTTCCCGTATTAAATCAAGCTTACATATAGTGCCCTCAAATATAGTATTTAATCTTCCTAACATTTAATCTTCGTCGTTTGTCTCATCTTCTTCGATGATAGTTTCGATTGGCCGCAAATCGTTCATGAGCCCCATGTACTTATTAGTTAAAACGACTTCTTCATTGCACCGAATGATGTCATTTGAAAAACATGGTTGTAAGGTCTGATAGATTTTAAAAATGCATTTGATTTTACATGTGTTCCATGGAGTAGCGATTTTAATAGCTCTGGAAGTTGTCGTTGTCTGGAAGTTGGTTCTAGTTTTATTTTGCCAGCTGAACAGCATAAACCTTCACATTCACCAATCCACTTTAATGCTTTACAATATCTACAAATATTTGTCATTGAACTTAATTTTGATTCTTGTTTAAAATCAACTGTAGGATCATACGAAAAACCACAATTTATTTTTACTTTCCAAATTCGGTAAAAATTTGTTTAGGTTAGAAAAAAACAAACAAAATTTTAATGCTACAGAAAAATATTAATTTAATAGTTTAATTAATAATTAATTTATTAAAATTAATAATAATCATTAGCGCCCTCACAACCGCTTTAGGAGTTTGAACTCCGTTGCAGACGTTCTTAATTAGTCTTAACATAGCCTAACATAGAAAAAATTAATTTCAAATTTTCATTTTAATAATAAGTTTATAAAAGCTATAAAATCAGATAATTAGCGTTTCTCATCATTAACGCCCCCGCAACTGGTGTAGGGAGTCCAACACTCATATAAATATTAACCTATCCATTAAGTACATGTATTTTCTACAGGAATACCAAGTTTCAAGTCAATCGGATGCATGGTTCAGTAGTTATAATGGAACATCCGTAAAAACCACTATAGATTTATATATTAGTATAGATTAACGTAAGGCTCAGTAAACTTCACGGTTCATGATTTTTACATGCTTCATTAGATAGAGTTATCATATAAATAGAACATAGTTTCATTTTAGAAGTAGATTAAATTATCTCCTGATTATGCTCACATGGTTAGTGAAACGTGCGTCGAGAAGTTAAAAAAAAAAGTGATTTGGTGTTTAGCGGTAAATATCTTCGAGTATAGTGTTTCACACCGAAGATTCCAATAGAAGAGTTGATTCTGTATATTGTTTCAATAGGTGATGCCAAGAGTTTGATGTCCAATTAATACGAGGACCAGACAAAATTATGAGAAATCGGACATTTAAGTAGCGTACATTCGAAAAATCGAAGATTTATGAAATTAGTTGTAAAGAGTGTGATCGAAGGTATGTTGGGCAAACTAAACGATCCATATTAACGAGATATAAAGAACATATTACCCACATTAGATATGGGAGAAATGATAAATATTGTGTTGTCCAACATGCACTCGAGAATGACTGTCATATTGCTATTAGTAACTTAAGACTTGTTAAAAATGTAAATAGTAATGGGGCTTTGGATGCATATGAAAGCACTCAAATAGCAGAATGTAGAGATACCGTGAGAAAGGACCTATTCGATTCAGTGAATTTTCTGAATTATTAATGTAACGCTTGGGTAATTTCACGGTTTATGATTTTTACACGTTTCATTGAGCATAGCTTAGTTTTAGAATTACATTGAATTATCTCCTGATACTGCTAACATGGTTAATGAAACATGCGTCGAGGGGATAAAAAAAATATTTGGGGTTTAGTGCATTATACACTTTCTTGAACGTATGCATCTGAAACTTTTCTAAAGAATCATACTTGTCAAATATCATAGCGATTTGACTCTAGTTGCGCCATCTTTATGTTAGCTCGGAAACTTTTCGAACGACTCAAAAGTAAACTTACTGAAGGGAGACTAACTTGAAGAGTATATGTGGCGAGGGTTACCGGGCGGTAACAGAGGAGGTAAAACAGGATAAGTCTGGCAAGAAGAAGTAAAAAAATTGGTAAATTTTACAAACAAAAACTGTTTGAATTCAGTTTTGAAGTCTGGGATCTCTGAATTAAAAAAGCCTTTTAAGAAATGTCTTTTTTATGGTTAAAAAAATGGAAAGATAAGTAGAACAGGGAGAAGAATAGGTACGAAAGACCGAACTAAAGGTTTACAGTTAGGGACCCCCGGTTCGGGTGACCCTTTTACGGTACCGACTATGCCCCGGCGAGTTAATGAAAACAGTGACGTGGCACAATTCCGCAGTGTCACGGTCACGACTTACCACTTCCCTTTTTATTGCTATTCATTTATCTGTGTTGGAATTTAATAAAACGTCCAAATGTTACATTCACGATTCCCATGTTCGGCCGCGTCTCCGCTTCTTTGCGGTCTGGCCGAACTTTGGCCAGCGTTGCCACGTTGTCATCATTTCTAGCATTAAGCAAAATAGGCGTTGCGAGCCCAGAAGGTTTATCGCTTGGTTTAATTTCCTTCTACATTCCTTCTTTCCTCTTCTTTCTGCTTCTTTCCTTTTCTTTCCTCTTATTTCCTCTTCTTTCCTATTCATTCCTTTTCTTTTCTCTTCTTTCCTTTTCATTCCTTTTCTTTCCTCTCCTTTTCTCTTGTATATATATATATATATATATATATATATATATATATATATATATATATATATATATATATATATATATATATATATATATATATATATATATATATATATATATATATATATATATATATATATATATATATACACATCATTATCATCATCATCATCATTATTATTATCATCAGCCTGAATCGATCCAATATATATATATAAATATATATATATATATATATATATATATATATATATATATATATATATATATATATATATATATATATATATATACACATCATTATCATCATCATCATCATTATTATTATCATCAGCCTGAATCGATCCACTGCAGGATGAAGTCCTTTTCAGCATGCTTCTAACTTTTACGGTCCTGGGCTTTCCTCTCCCACTCGGGTCCTATATCCCTCACGATGTCATCAGTTCATCGAGCTTTCGGTCTTCTTCGCAGACTTTTGCGATCAAATGGTCAAACGGATCCGCTCCAGGATTGCCCTGGTCCATCTGTCGTCCCATCGCCTCGCTACATGGCCTGCCCATTCTCCATTTCAATTGTTCCACTCTTCTAATGATGTCACATACTTTCGGTTGTTCCTTGATCCATACGCAGGGGTTTTGTCTCGTCTTGTAATGCCAAGCATAGATCTTTCCATTCCCCTCTGTGCTACCCGAATTGTTTGAATTGATTGTGATGTGAGTGTCCAAGTTTCACTTCCGTATGTCATAACTGGCAGGACGCACTGATCGAAGACTTTTATTTTCAGGCAAAGTGGGAGTTTGCTCTTGGCTCAACTAAATGCCCGCCAGTCACACTTAATAAGTTGTTCCACCTCTCGGGCTGTGTCCCCCTCCATTGAAACCCTCTACCCAAGACATATAAAGTGGTCCACAATCTCTAAATACCTTCCTAAAACTGAAATGCCCCTGTCCTCGGCGAAATTATTAAACGTAACCTGACTCTTTTTCAGGTATATTTTTAAGCCAAATGGTTCACCAGCACTTTGCAGTTCTTGTATGTGTCTTTGCAGCTCCTCTGAGTCTTGTGAAAGGAGAACAATATCATTTGCAAATCTAAGATGATTTAAGTTTGAACCATTGATCTTTACACCATCCTGTTCCCAATCCAATTTTTTTTATTGTTTTGTTAACGTGTCGGTTCAATAACGAACCATCCTGAGAACAATTTAATATCTAATTAAACAATTAATTTTCCAAATTTTTTAACTAAGATACGACATTTTTTATATTTATATTTTATTCAATTAAGCATATAAAAATTTTCACATCTTATTTAAAAAATTTAGAAAATTAATTGTTCTTCGTTTTTTCGAACTTGTTCCTCTCAAAGTTTTTTCTTCCATCCAGATTTGTTTTCTGCTCATTTTCTCCAATTCCGAAATCTCATGAAGCCCATTGAATCCATTTGTACGTTGTTTGATCATCTTTGTTCAATCTGCCATTCTTCGCTCCCCTCCTAAGTATTTTTTGACATTTTTTGACACACACTACGCTCATGCCCACCTTTATCTTAGGAATTTAATATGGTATACCATTTCTCTACATTTACTTAATTTCGCGAATGTGTCTTCCTCGCGAACTGGGCCAAAAATTCTCCTTTTTTTGGCCTCCTCCAGTTTTTTCTTTCGAGTCTGAGTAATGACTTCTTCCTGTTTTTTTATAATTATCTAGTTTGGCATCTGTACGATTTTATCACTGTTTTATAGAATTTTAGCTGGATACTTTGTTACCTGCTATAATTCTGTTACTAACTATATTAATCTGGTTGTTTTGTCCTTTGTAAGTCAGGCTTAGATAAGTGAACTATCTACTTTGATGTTCATGTCATTAGTTGTGAAATTCTTCTCAAAGTTTTCACTGGCATAAGTTTACTTTTTGCTTGGTTTACTTGTAAATCAATTTAAATAGCATTATCTCGTATTTTCTGGAAGGCTAGCACAATATCTTACAACGTTTTTGCTGTTATGACCACTATCTTATACAAACATGCATTTTTCTATATTCGCGTTCTCGATATTAAAGGGTTGTTCAATGAAAATGTCAGAGTGTCAAGTGATAAACTATTTGAGGATTTTCTTGTGTCCAAAGATTAAGCTGAAATTGCGCTTGGCAAATTGGCACAATAAAATAAACACACCAGTCTATTAATGACCTTTACATTTAAAACAGTGCTGTCGCTATTACGTTTTAAAAGTTCTGACACTCTTACTGGATCAAACTTAAACAAAGAATCGTTAGAAGGGAAGAATCAGAAATCAATCAAAAATATTCTCCTTTTTTTTATTTGAGCTTATATTTATTTTCTTTTAAGCTTATGTTTAGGTTTAGGTTGGTCAGAACTACATTAATCTCTACATCACTACAATACATTTGAAGTATTACTATATAATTTTCTGATGATGTTTCGCTAACATGGTTAGCGAAATGTGGGTCGAGAACTTGAAAAAAAAAATATTTGGTGTTTCGCGGTAAATCTCTTCAAGTTTAGTGAAGTCTTACTGTTGGTCTATGTGTTATTTATCAAATATAACTTCTTTCTTTATATTGAATAATCTTTATATTATTTAGATTTTGTAAGGTTTTATTTCTATTTGACAGAAAGGCAACTGAATGGGCGTAATTTCCATTTTCTTCCACTTTGATCTGATTTTTGTACGATTTGTTTACTAAACTTTATATTTGGTTTTAATTATGTTATAATTATGTCGACAGTTGTAGTGTGTATTTAAGTAATGTCTGAATGATTGTGGCGTGTTCATATATTTTTTTCTCCTTTAATTTGGGTTTTTCGCCACTGTCTAAAACTCAAAAAATATCAAAAATACCTGTTCTTGTTTAAAGAAAAAATCACTGGGTAAAAACAAAAAACCAAACGGAGACAAATTTCTCAGTAATTCTTTTTTGTAATAAATTTGCCTAACGAACAAAATTTTAAAGATATAAAAATGTTATAAACAACAATTTACAAACTTTCAACGTTAACGTTTCGGAGGGTACTCTCCCTCCATTTTCAAAACTAAACTAAAAAATAAATTATATTAATTTGTAATATATAAAGTAACGAGTGAAAGTAAATATATTTTTTGTATGTGTCAACGATACTTACATTGACAACAATAGATTTTCATGACAGTGACATACTACCAAAAAATATATATAGGTAATGTTTACTGTGTGATTATTTATTGTACGGATTGTCTATTCAAATATTTAAATGTTTTTAATTGTATTCTTTAGAATCGGGAACCATATTGAATTTAAATCTACCGAAGGCATAGCAATACAGTTATTTTTATTTAAATTAATTATAGCGGTTTCTTTTAATCTTCTGTATTTTGTTACTGATTCTTTTAATACCGTTTTGGAATTATTCCAATTGATTTTATGACCCGATTCCCATGCGTGTTGACAAATTCTAGATTTATTAAAATCGCCCTTTCTAAGAAGGTTTTTTTAGGGCTCTTTTACTCTAACATCTAACGGTCTAGATGTCTCACCTATATAGAATTTGCCACATTCGCTGGGAATTTTATAAACCACATTTTTGGTATTTTGTTGTATATTGTTTGGTTTAGTCTTTGTTAATAGAGATCTAATAGTTTAATAATAATAATATTTTAATAGTAAATAGAAAGTAAAGTAAAGTAAAGTGTTTGGGTTAGAGGCGCATCAGCAACTAGGCTATTTAGCGACTGGACCTACAGCTTAACGTGGGTTCCGAACCACGGTCATCAGCTTCCGACAAACCCAGGCCAGCACCCCCCTCGGGCTATAAACCCTTGGTTATGTGCCTATCCATAAGTCTGTCAGGAAGTCTACCGACTGGCGAGTGACCAATGTAGAACACTTCTCAGAAGGCATCCGGCCTTACCCAGCCTTTAACTGGCGTGACTGAGGGGTAATTCGTAGTCGGATTTTACACTCTTGCCTAGAAACAATCACAAACATTTAGGAAAGATAAGCGGACAGAAGAAAGAAAAATAACCATCCGAGCGCTGGAATCGAACCAGCTACCGCTCCAGCGCGGATTCGGCAAAGCAGACGCTCTTACCGCCGCACCAACGCGACCGGCAGTAAATAGAGGTCTAGATAGTTTTAGACAGTGGTGAAAACCCCAAATAAAGGAAAAAAAAAATGTAGTGTGTATTAATATTGCGCTAAATATTTTGAGGTGTTAAAATAAAAGATATTTAGGGCCGGTTCTACTATGCAAGAATATACCTGGTATAAGCTATACTCGGAATGAACTCTCAATACTCGGGCTAAGGGCGTTTCAAATTTTATTCCAAGTATGGCGTATACCTAGTATATTCTTCCATTTTAGAACCGGCCCTGAGAAAATTCAGTTTGTTCCAATACTTTTTCCTTTATTGTATACTGAAATGCTTCTCAATATTACCAAGTATATAAATATGACATCGGATTTTTTTTATAACTTTTTTCTTTATATTAAATAATCTTTATATTAAATGAAGTTTGACAACGTTGCTTTCGTTCTAGTGTCGTTGTGCTTGCAATCGGAGAAATTAGTAAAAACTCCATGCCGTTTCCTGGACTTGCTCGACAAAAACGATTATTAGATTTCGGTCTCACTTTTTTTTTCTTCTTGGTCGCCTCCGCATTTTAACTTCGATTCAAATGAAACGGCAAATAACGGTTTGTTCTTCATAAATACATTCATATCTTCATTAAATTGATTACGTTTCGTGTTCTATTGTCTTTTGTGTACATATATCTCCTGTGGCTTAGTTACATTTATTAGTATTTTCGCATTAACATATACAGATTCTTTCTTTTATCAACACTATAAGGATATAAATTGTTTTAACTGGAGTTCGCGTCCCCGTTTTAGGTCTCAATGTCATTTGAAGTAGTGCGTACTAAACTAATATACAATGAAGGAAGAAATTAGTTCAGTAAATCTATTTTTTTATATTCTTTTAAATTTTAACTGCATTAACCTTCTCAGGCCCAAATGCTTTGATATTTTAGGTAAATATTGCTTTCAAAAAATAAAATATAAAGATGCACAAAAAAATACTTACAAATAGAAATCCATTTAGAACGATTACGTCTAGGAGTCGCCATTTTGATATCAACTCTAGAACTGATAACGAGGTGAGCCCACCATTCGTTAAGGACAAGTAAAGACATCTGTTGAAAGTTTCCAGAACTAAAAACAGTGTTGCCACGGTCTATAGGGAAGCAGCTGTAGCCAAAGTCGCAGAAAGAGTTTTGTGTCCCCTACAGCGGACATCGGGCCTCTGAGGAGGTTAATTTTTATGTCGTTATATCAACATAAATTATAAATTATTTCCAACAAATCTATACCACTACACACCAAATCACTTTTTCTAACTTTTCGACATACGTTTCGCCAACCATGTTAGCATCATCAGGAGATGATTTAATCTATATCAGATTGAGGGAGATAATAACATGTTTATTGAAACGTGTGTCGAGAAATTTTAAATAAGTGATTCAGTGTTTAATCGTACATTTCTTCGAGTTAAGTGTTTTACAGCGATGGTTTCAACAGAAGAGTTGAAAACCATACCATAATTAACCCACCGGCGTCCAAGTTATGAAAAAAATAATAAAAAACGTTTGTTTGCATTTGTTAAATATAATATTTTGACATAGTTTGACCAGGTGTGTCGGTAATTCCTTTCCTGTTTTTTCGCTAAAGAAAACACGTTATTTACAATGGATAGTTAAAATGTATTTATTCAAAGTATTGCTCATTTGATTCTATACATTTTGCCCATCTCTCGGACAATTTATGGATGCCATTCCAAAAGGAGAGTTTCTCCTTTAAGCTAAACCATTCATCGAGCTATTTTTTAACTTCTTCAGGTCTGGAGAGTACGGCGGGTGTGAGAAAACTTCCCATCCAAGTGATTTTAACACTTCCTTGACAGGTTTTGCTGTATGAGACGGCGTGTTGTCATGCTGCAAAATTACCTTATCATGTCTTTGAGCGTATTGTGGACGTTTTTCGATCAATGCAGAGTTCAAATTGATCATTTGTTGTCGGTAGTATTAGCTGTCGATCAGTATTAACTGTTTTTCCAGGTTTCAACAGTTCATAATATACGACACCAACCTGGTCCCACCAGACACAGAGTCTTGCGACCAAAGCGATTTGGCCTTGCATTCGATGGGCCGGCTTCGCCAGGTGATAACCATGATTTTTTCGCTCGCGATTTTTTAAATAAATCCATTTTTCATCACTCGTTACTATTCGATGCAGAAATGACTTCCTTTCATACCTTTGAAGCAGCATTTCACGATGATTTTTCGATTTTCTAATTGCCTGTAATTCAATTCATGTGGCAACTTTTGGATCTTTCCCATCGCTTGTTGTCGTTTGCCAATTGCGACTCGGCTCACATTCAACTCTTCTGCCAATTGTTTTTGAATTTGTATTGGGTATTCATCCAGTAACTCCTGTAATTACCAGGACGTTCTTTGCCTTGAACGGTGGAATCGCCATATTTGAATTGTCGAAACCACGTTTCACATATTCTTATGGTTGGAGCATGCTCGCCGTAAGTATCTGCCAGCAAACCATCACTTTCAGCGGTTTTTTTCTTTGGATGAAACGAGAAAAGTAATACGTGCGGGAAATGCAGGTTTTCAGGCACAAAACTCAACAGTTTCAAAAATTTATAAATCTATAACGCTGTTATTTTGACGCTGAAACTTTTATGTCTTTTTCTACACCCCAAGACTTTTCTCAAAATGATTTTATTTTTTTTTCCTAACCCAAAAAGAGTTATGGATTTTTGGAAAAAAGGGACCTTTTTTTCAAATAACCATAACTTTTTCAAAAATTGAGCTGCTGAGACGATTTTTTTAAAATTTTTATTTTTGAATGCATTTTTTAGAAAATAAAGAAGTCTTCTTTAAAATTTTTCAATTTTTCGAAAAACCATCATATTTTCGAAGTCCGACATTTTTAATTTTTTGTTTTTTCTTTAAAAAAAAAAAACTTTGATTTTTCTGTAAATACTCCCATGCAAAGGGGAGTGGGCCGACTTTTCCTTCTATTTTTTGATTTAATTGATTTTTTTTTAATTTTTCAAACTTTTTCACTTTCTCTATTTTAAAAACTTTGTTTATACAGTAAAATTAATTTCAGTCAATGATTCTACGGTATTTAATTCTTAACTTATTGTCTAAACTTTTAATTAATGATTAGGATTTTACGGTTTATACGGTTAATTTTGTTGATACTAATTCAACAAATAATTTATTTAGTTTTTCTTTGACGTCTAAATATTTTACATATTCGAGAAACGTCTTTGGGGGTATAGAAAAGGGCACAATGACATGGTGAGTACATGCACATTGGCTTAAACTAAAAATTTTTAAAATAAACTTTTATTTATTACTTAATTTTATGAAAGATTTCAACAGGAACAGATTAACTTTGCATTTATCACAAAGGTAAATAGTATGATTTTTACACTGTTTGGATTTCCGTCTTGCTTTTTCAGGATGTTTTTTTTATCGCATGTCCCACTCTGTCAAGCCTGACTTCATTGACAGCAGGTTCTTTTGGAGGTCTTTCGATAGAAGATTTGTCTACAGCGGCATCATCGCTTTTCAAAAGAGGTACTGCTAAATAAGATTCGAACTCTAGCTGTATTATGTTGGAGTTATCTACTTTACGGTAGAGCTTCCAGCAGTTAGCTATAGTGCTGTCTAAGTTGTTGCCAAGGCCACCAAAAACTAACCTGTTGCAAAATATTCCATTTCATGTAATTTATCGAATAATGTATATGATGAGAAATCAAAAAAAATCTGTTGTGCAGTGTGTTTTCTAATGCTGCCAAAAGATCTAGAACTATTTGTCCTCCCAATCCATAAGGAGATGTTTTTTTTTGCTCCTCCGTATGGTATAAATGTGTAGAGGTATCTATTAGATGTGCATAGACCCCATAACTTGAACCCAAATTTTCCAAATTGCCTGTTACGAATGTTCGTAGCATCAAAAAATCGATACAGTTTGCCAAATTTATTTATTAGATTTTTCTAGATCTACGTTGCCTAAGAAATACAAGTTTCCTTTGATACTTCTAAATTTGTTTCTACTCATACATTTTCGTACAATATCAACACCTTTGTCTTCGTCTTTGCTTTATTCAAGATGAGGTTGTGGTACAATATGATAACCAGAAAATTATAAGAATACCAAAAAAATGTTTCAGATAATCTTTATTCAAAGTAAAATATAAACGATTATTATATCGAGAATATTTGAGGAACTAGCATAGATGAAATTTCTTCGTCAAAAAAAAATAAGAAAAATATTTCCAAAGAGTATTTTAGATTTTGTAAGATTTTACTTCCATTTAACACACATGCAACCGAATGGGCGTAATTTTCATTTTCTTCCACTTACAATCTTTCTGATCTGATTTTTGTACGATTTTTTTACTAAACTTTATATTTGGTTTTAATTATGGTATAATTATGTTGACAGTTGTAGTGTGTATTGATATAGCGCTAAATATTTTGAGGTGTTAAAATAAAAGATATTTAGGGCCGGTTCTACAATGCAAGAATATATCAGGTATAAACTATACTCGGGGTCCTCGATAAGCCAGTTCTACAGAACGGGCTTTTCAAATTTTATTCCAAATATGGCTTATACCTGGTATATTCTTCCATTTTAGAATCGGCCCTTAGAAAATTCAATTTGTTCCAATACGTTTTTCCCTTATTGTACACTACAAGTATATAAATATGACATCGGATTTTTTTTTATAGAAAATACACGTTTATTGTACGAAAATGATAAAAAATGATAAAACATTTTTCCCACCTATCTGATAATTTGCGAATGCCACGCCAAAAATAAAACTTTTGCTCTTTTGAGCCAAACCAGTCATCTAGCCATTTTCGTAAGAAGTGAATCGCCGTTCAGGAAGTGCGTATCCCATCGATGCAAATAAGTAGTAATCGGACGGAGCCAAGTCTGGTGAGTAAGCCGCATGCGAAAGTATTTCTCAACTAAACGCTTTCTTGACCAGTTTTGTTGTGTGTGATAGTGTATCATCATGAAGCAAGATCACTTTGCGTTACCTTTTTCGATATTCTGGTCGTTTTTCACGTAAAGCTTGATTCAAGTCAATCACTTGTTGTCGGTAGCGTTCAGTATTTATCGTTTTGCCAGGTTTTAGCAGCTCATAATAGATTACGCTCTTCTGATCCCACCGAACACAGAGCATTGTCTTCTGTCCATAGCGATTTGGATTTGCAGTCGATGTTAATGGTTCGCCTGGAATTATCCATGATCCTTTACGCTAATGATTCTGAGAATATGTCCACTTTTCAGCACCGGCTACAATTCGATGGAGAAATGACTTTGTTTTGTACCTGGCGAGCAGCAGTTTGCAAGTGGTTTTTCAGTTTTCTTGCTGTGTTTCCCATCTTCTGGATCTTTCCCATGACTTTCAAAAGTGTTTTCGTGTCACATTTAATTTATCCGCAAGTTGTTACGTTTGAGCGTCATTCTCATCCAACAATGCTTGCAATTCGTTGTCTTCTTTTTCGGTGGCCTTCGACGTTCTCCATTTCTCACATTAAAATCGCAACTTTTGAATGTTTTAAACCACTTGAAACACTGTCATTTATCAAGAGCATACGCACCATAAACTTCGACAAGCATTACATGCGATTCTGCAGCAGTTTTCTTCAAAGTAACAGGAAATTAATGCTATTCTCAAATCGTAGTTTCCAAGCACAAAATTCGGCATGTTCAACGCTATTACAAACTATGCTGTTGTATGAAACTTGTATTGTGGTGAGTTAAAAATCTTTGTCCGGTTTCATATTTACTGTAAAGCAGAGATATGTGGTCTGGCGAGATGTATCTCAAATCGCATCGTCTTCTAAGAAAAAAAAACATTGTTTATATCTACATTTATCAGTTCAGATCAAAAATATTCTTCACCGTTAACACTAACAATATTAGCATCATCGCATTGAGCATAAGGTCCTCTAACATTATACACAATTAAACTGAGGTAGCCGGTACTTGATGGAAATTCATTTTAAATAAATAAGCAAAGATTAATTTTAAACTTGAGGACATTTACCACTAAACACCAAATCACTTTTTTTGAACTGCTCGACGATTGAGAGATACTAACATGGTTAAAGAAATGTGTATCGCTTACATGTTTTACAAACCACCACATTAGAGTCTTGATTTAATAATATTTGCAAATATCAATAAATATGGCTGCTTACTGTAATGCATTACCAGCTAGAGATTTTCCAAATAAGAGAAGGCACCTAAACCATTTTTTTTTTAGTGGAAAACTTATAATCAACGTGTGGGACTCTCCTGTTAAAGCCTACCCACTGTCAGCCTACTATCAGTCGTCAATGCCTATAATAAATTTCTAACCTATGTTTAAACATACCCTATCAAATGAATATGTTCAATCGATAAATGAAAGGTACCAAAATTCTGAAAAACACTAAATATTTGAACTGTTTTGTTTTATTTATAATATAAATATACGATTTTATTTACTTTTTGTTTGGAGAGTAGGTTTGCTTTTCTATTTTTCTTTTTTTGCATAATCCTTCAGATGTTTGTTGTATGACAATTGTTTCGACACACAGTGTCTTTTTCAAATACAAACTATACTAGTATAGTTTGTATTTGATATGAAATTGAATTTGAATGAAACTGAATTTGAAATTGATTTGAAAATTGAATCATTTGTGAGTGGTCTTCAAGGAGCTAGGACTGTTGTGCTGTGCTACAGGGGGTAGGACGATGTCTCGCGGTCAAATGACTAGAACGCGGTGAATTGGAGATGGGCGGAAAATTGAGTTATAGTAGTAAACTATATTAGTATAGTTTGTATTTGAAAAAAACACTGTGTGGCGGAACAATTGTCATACATACTATTTTAAATATAGTGGAAATGTTTTGATATTAATCTTTGTTATACAAAATAATACTTCAAACTCGCCGACCATCAGTTTCTATAGTGTGTCGAAAGGACGTTACCTAAACAAGGTATTTTTATACGACAGAAGCCAATTTACACTTTGCACCGGAGATTCTTTTTTGCCCCCTTGTCGTTTTGTTTGGAAAGACATGGAAAAAAGGAAGAATCATCGAGTTTTTGCGAAGCCACCGTGTGAAAACAATGGCTTCAGCGATACCGACATCGATCGGTGATACTATCGACGTAATTGTTTCATTGATTTCAATAGGAAACACGATCCCGAAAGCTCGATAGGGAGGGATAACTGTATCGATTTTTTTAAATTCGATAAAATTATTTTCTCGTGGCCGAACGTTGTCGTACAGTTATATCTGTGAAAAATAAAACCAAAATAGACATTGCCACAAGTATTCTAATTAGGAAAAGTTTCTCTTTTTGGTCAGAGCGAAAGCAAAAAAAACATTAAATTAAAATGCGAAGGAATTTAATTGTTGTTGTTTTCAAATATAGTCATTATTGCTTGTGTTAGACGTTTCTTTATATTTCTTTATTTCAAGCTTACTTTACCCACTTACCTCGGTACTTTATTAATGGCATTTTTGAAGTCAATAAAGGCCTGGTACGTTTCAGTATTTCTATCAATTGATTTCTCAACAATTTCCTTAGCACCTATTTTACTTGTTTTCCAATACGACGCTGTTTAAAACAAAGTGCCAAACGTCCCCGGTTTAAAAGAAATTGCTCTTTCGCCATGATAATTCGTCTTGTACTGAAGATGTTAAAAAGTTGGAACCTCAATGGTCCAAATGTATTAAATTGTAGTGATGAAAATTAAAAAAACAAACTCAAAAATCTCTCAAAAACTCAAATTCTCTCATTAATGTGGCATCGTCATTTTTTTAATGTTCATTCTTTATCTTAAGTTTATAGAGGATAGATCCATCAGTAGGCTGAACCACAGGGGGAGTTAGGCTCTTTGTCTGATTCTTCTTAGCTTTGGTGATTTCAGTTGTATTGCTATTAAGATTTTGTTTAATTTTGACTATGCGTACTACTAGTACTTTCCTTCTTATTAGAGATATTTATTTTAAGCAAATTATATAAAATAATAAAAGTTCATTATTAAACGAATAACCTATACAACATGAACAATCGGTGATTCACGAATTTAGTTGTCAAGACTGTGATCTAAGGTATATTGGGCAAACAAAAAGATCCATATTGACAAGATATAAAAAATATATTGCACACATTAGATATAGGAGAAATGAAAAATCTTGTGTTGCCCATCATGCAATCGAACATGACCACAGTATAGATATTAGTAATTGAAAACAAATTAAAAGTGTTAATAGTAATAGGGCTTTGGATGCATATGAAAACATACAAATAGAAAAATGTAAGAAAATTATCAACCGAGATAAACGATCTATTCCGTTCAGTCAACTTTTTCAATTATTAATATAAGACTTAGTAAACTTCACGGTTCATGATTTTTACTCGCTTCATTAGGTAGGGTTTTCATATAAATAGAACATCGTTTAGTTTTAGAATTAGATTAAATTATCTCCTGATGATGCTAACATGGTTAGCGAAACGTGCGTCGAGAAGTTCAAAAAAGTGATTTGGTGTTTGGTGGTAAATCTCTTCAAGTATAGAATAACCTATAAATTCACCAATGAAGATCGTTAATAAGTTTCCGGTCTTACATATAGATGGCGTCACTTACAAAAAATCCTTATCAATGGTTGATTGTGCCAGCTTTCAAACGTCATTTGTCAAAATTTCATTACAATCTGTCTGCTAGTCAGAATGTTTCTGAGTGACGCTACTTTGGTTGTTTTTAAAACAATAGAAAAAAAGAATTTCATGTGTTGATTGAGTATTGCTTTTTGATGAAGAAACCCGTCGAAGCAAAATAATGGCTTGATAAACATTACCCCGACTCTGCCTTAAGAAAATTAACCACAATTGATTTGGTATATTGAATTCAAACGCGGTCGTAGATGCTGAACGCTCTGGGTGTCCAAACGAGGTGGTTACAGTAGACAATATTAGAAAAATTCACAAAATCGCTCACGTGTTGTGAAATAAAAAGATTTTTTTCAAGCGATATATGGCAGTGGATGAAACATTTATCCATCATTACACTTTGGAGACAAATTGGCAGTCAGCTCAGTAAACAGTAGCCTGTGAAAGCCGCCCAAAAACACAACTATCGGCAGGCAAAGTTATGGTCTCTGTATTTTAAGATGCGCATGGGATATTGTTCATCGATTATCTCGAGAAAGGTAAAATCATCAATACCCAAAATTAAATAGCGAAATTGGTGCATTCGCAGGACGAGATCGCAATAAAATGGACCCAAATGGACATAAAAGTGCTGTTTCACCAAGACAACGCACCGTATCACAAATCGTTACAAACGATGGCTAAATTGTATGAATTGCACTTCGAAGTGCTTTCTCATCCACCGTATTCTCCAGATCTGGCCTCCAGCGTCTATTTTCTGTTTTCAGACCTCAAAAAATGCTTGTTTGAAAGAAATTTCTCTCCAATGAAGAGGTAATTGCTGAACAATGAAACAATAAACTGAATTTTCCTATTCGCGATTTTGCTAGTTGTAAGGAAAATGAAAATGTGATTTCCGCGGAAATGGTTGCATTTTCGACACATGTTTTAACAAAACGTTTTGTTCAAAATAATGTAAGGAATCGTTGATTAAATTTACGATTTCCACCCTGTATATCGACTGTTTGTCGATATCGACAACAAACCTCTCGATTATCGTTTTCCGATCTAGTTTTCCCGGGTTGTTTATCGGACAACGGAGTTGTAAACTAGCCCACTCCGCGGCCGTTTAGTAGTTTTCGCATCTGAACACGTGATCAGCTCCGGCTGGCATCAAGACTGATGATCATAGCGATAAACGTACAACAGAGATTATTCAAGATGGCGTCAAGATAGGGGTATTGCGTGAACTGGTGCCGGGTTTTAATTTTTTTCTCTCTGGATTTCCTTTTTCGCGATTGCTTTTCGGTTGCTTCCCGGTACTTGTGCGGGGGCCTATTTCATGGCCTTGTTTAAAAGAATATGTAAACTGTAGAGTAACGTGATTTTTACATAAAAAGTTTGCGCGCTTTACTTATCAGTACAACCGGTTGTTTTTTAAGTTGTTTTGGCTGTTTTTGACATCTGAGAGAAGTTTCATGTCATTTCACTTGTTAAATTAGAAATTATATCGTCTTTTGTAATTATTGAAAAAAAAAATCCTCGATTTTTTTTATCGACCAAAAAATTTGCATCAAATTTTGTCTAAAAAATAAAAAAATTTATACTGATGCATCAAAAATGTTTCGTCGATCAAAATAACACCAAAAAAAGTGTTTACAACTGGTACAATTATATTAGTGATGGTAGAGAAACGATTAAATATGAACCTCGTGTAGGAAGACATTCCATGTCGATCGATGAATAAAAAATTACCAATATGAAGGATTTTGTACTGAATATTAGAATATCATTAAAACTTAATATACTCTTTTTGTTATATCCGTTGCAATATATTTTATATTTATTTTTTTCACAGAGATCTTCTACCTGTAGCACCTAATTTCTTGGAGTCTTACTACGAGGGTTGCTATTTCTGAATTTGTAATTGGCAACAGTGCTGTTGCTAGGCGCTATCTGACATATACATCATAAAGTTTGACATTGTTGACTGTATACGTAATCGGAACGTTTTGTCGTACGGACGCTATTTGTGTTGTTTAGGCTAAGGTTATAGTGGATGCGTATTCTGACGAACTATTGTTCTGACGAACACGTCAGAACTCGCACGAAAATATCAAAACATATAAAGGCAATTATTGTGGTTAAACTGCATGCGGCCAGTTCGTCAGATTACGCACGAATTCGTCAGAATAATGTGAACATTCAAACAATTTTGATTTTTTGATCCGAACCGTTGCGATTTGTGTTTATTATTTGTTTATAAATTGTAAATTATAAATTGAATTTATTTTTTTCTACGACGGTTCACACATTTATCATATATTACATATACATATTATATTGGAATTGTACTTCGCCCTAGGGGCTGCAAAAGTAATTCTTGAAAACGTCTCGTATTTCACTGGCTCTTGCTCCATAATGGTTGTAGCGCCTTGAAACAGTTATTTCATCGTTGCATATATTTTGTTCGGGCTGGGTTGGAACTCCTTCAATGTCAATTACTATATTGTGCAACAGACATGCAGTTTGAACTAAAATATCTGCTTTCTCGGGATCGACTTGCAATTCGGTATTTAAAAATCTCCACTTAGGTACTAGTATACCAAATGCGCATTCAATGCAGCGTCGAGCCCTAGACAGGCGGTAGTTAAAAATCCGCTCTTCATTTGTAAGATTTTGTCTAGAATATGGCTTAAGTAAATATGGCTTCAGTGGGTACGCTTCATCACCCAATATTACAAAAGGAGCTTTGACTTCTGTTGAGGGTAAATATTCAAAAGTTGGCATATTGAATTTGTTCGTCTGTAAGCATTTGTAGACATTAGAGAGGGAAAATATTCCTCCATCGCTTTGCTTCCCATAACTTCCAACATCAATAGTAACAAACTGGTAATTTGCATCAGCTATGCCTTGCAACACAATTGAAAAATATTGTTTATAGTTATAGTATATCGATCCTGAGTTCTGTGGACATTTTATTCTAACATGTTTTCCGTCAATGGTGCCGACACAATTAGGAAAATTCCATTGATTGAAGTAGTTTTTTGCATTCTTTTGTAACAAATCGGTTGTAGGTATGTGAAACTCTATATGAAGCTTAACGATCTAAATGACATCCCAGTAGAAAGATACCTGAAATAAAAAAAATTTAAATTAATGGTTATTAAAAAAAAAATACAATGTGTCTCGTGTATATTTTTAAGCATTGTTTTTGTTTCAGTCGAAGCCGTAAAAAAATAAGTGGCATGGTTTGCGAGACACCTTTCGTAAAGAGCTTCAGAAGCTACCGAAACCACGTTCTGGACAAGGAGGACCAACCAAGGAGTCCAAATGGCCATATTTTAAAACATGCTGTTTTTAAAAGATCAATTCGTAGGTAGAAAATTACAGAGCAGCACTTTGGAGCCGGAAGTGGATAGTCAATCGCAAAATGACGATCAAGAGCCTGATGAATTACGAGAAGGTGATTTTGTTGAAACTCCTGACAACGTCATTGTCGACCAAAACGCAGCACAAAAGGCAGGAATGGAAAGAAATATCGAATCGTGTTAAAACTGTCAAAGCTAATTCCAAATCAAATGCAATTCAACATCTTTTAATAATCGAGCAGGAAAAGATAAATAATTTATAAAGAATAGATAAAGAATTTAAGCGAAAAGGTGAAGTATGCCATCAAGCAAAAATTCAAGAGGATAGTGACTATTATTTTCTGATGAGCTTATTACCTTATTTAAGAAAAGTTCCCGAAGACAGAAAACTAGATGTGAGAGCAAGGCTACCACAGGTGTTTGTTGGCGAGAAGAAATACCATCCATCATATTATGGCAATGAGAATTCATGTCCACAGCAGGCATCTTCACTAGAGTTTAGAATGCATCAACATCCAATGGAAACTTATGCTAGGGCTCCAGACTTCCAAAGTCCTTCTAGGGCCAGTAGCGAAGAAACTTGGAGACATTCTGAACAAACTAATTCTAGTTCTTCACAATTAAGGATCCCTTCTGGCCCAAGTAGTGGAGAAACTTCTGATCAACAGCAGTTTGATGAAGACTTCATCAAACTTCATATTTTTAACGTACCAACCCACTTAATGAGTAAATAAGTATCTGTTAAGTGTTTTGAAAGAGCTTTATAACTATGTTAAAATAACAATAAATGAATATAAAAAAATTGCAGTCTTACCTTAATGTTAACGACAGTCTTTCTTTAGCAGATATACACTCACAAAAAATTGATTGCTTGGTGATACTTTCTTCGATTCCTTCAAAAATATAATGAAATGTTTCTGGTAACATCCTGAAGTACCCAAAAAATTTGTTTGGTTGCTCTAACAGATCTTTAAATAATGTATGGTATTCCCCATTAATTGGTCTTGAAGAAAATATTTTATTGACTTGTTCCGTTCTGCGCATAAGAAGAATTTTTAATAATGGGCTCTCCAAAAATTGGCACTCATTCTAAATTTTCATTGTCATCCATCTTGAATATCTTGACATAATTGAAATTATTAGCATGCACTATAACCACTGATACCTGAACAACAATTCTGACGTGTTCGTCAGAACAATAGTTCGTCAGAATACGCATCCAATATAACCTTAGGCTTAGTGAGTAATTTGTAAGAATTTTCGTTGGATGAATTTCGTTTGATGATTTCGTTACTACGACTTTCGACGTGGATTATTTCAACAACCGTTCATCGATCAACTCACGTCGACTTTTGGTGATGAAGCACCATCTAAAACCACTGTACATCACTGGAATTGAATCGTGGACGTCGTTCGCTCACGGACGAATTTAAAGAAGGTCGTCAGAAATCGGTTGTTGTGCCTGAAAACATCGATACTGAGCGCGAACTGATAAAGATCGTCATATTACATACCGTGAGTTTGATCTCTGGACATTAGTATGATAAGCATACACAAGTTTTTACATGAACGTTTAGCCATGAAAAAGATTTGTGCGCGTTGGATTTTGCATAATTTGAGAATCGCTAAGCTCGTGTCGATTGGTGCAAAGAAATGCTCAAAAAATACAATGGTGAGTCAAAAGGCGTGTATAACATCTGCACAGATGACGAATCTTGAATCTATGCGTAGGAGCCCGAAAATAAATAGCAGTTGACTGTATGAGTCTGTATGGTTTCAAAAGGAGCCAAACTTAACAAAACTTGTTCGCGCAAGCAACTCGAAGCAAATGATCGCCTGTTTTTTTTTTTTGATAATGGGCATGTGGCTACAGTACCACTTCAGAATCGTGGAACGGTTAATTCCGAATGGCACACAACCATTTCTTCGAAGAAAAAATTATCAACGACGCATTATCCTGCGTCAAAACATCGAATTGATAGGTCGTCCGCCGTATAGTCCTGATTTGGCATTCAATGATTTTTTTTGTTCCTCTTCGTGAATAATAAACTACGTGGTGAACGCTAATGTAGTCAAAATGCAAGTTTTGGATATACCTCAATGGGAATGGAGAAAGTGCCATGAAAATTGATTCAAATGTATATAAAAGTATATCGATCATCGCGGAGAATATTTTGAAAAACAATAAAACCATTTTTAATGATAAATATTTGTTTTTGTTCATTATTCCGGATAAATAAATAGAAAATGTCGTATATCCCGATGGCATTTTCTTAACTGTCGAAGGGTTTTGCCTAAAGCTCCTGGTTGATATAAAATTTTTATGTTCCACGTACCAAATCCATGTCCCAATTTGGTTACCGGGTCTGTTTATATTGAATCAATTCAATCTGAGAATGTGCTACAGGTTTCTTAGTAATAACTGTTTTTCGTCTTGGGACTGTTAGACTCACGCTTAAACCTTCTATTTTGGAGGACTGGGGACTCTTTAGTAGGGGTTACCATACTTTAGCCGACGGGTTTTGATTTTTAAGAACTGGAGGTTATAGGCGTCCATATCTTGCCCTGTTAGCTGTATCCCGCATGAGGCGGACGACGGTGACGTGCAGGCGTGATTTGTTGGGGGGTGTTTAGTAGACTAAACTCGAAGATACTTACCGCTAAATACTAAGTAATTTCTTAACTTCGCGACGCGCGTTTCGCTAGTCATGTGTTACCATCATCAGGAGATATTTCAATCTAATTTTTGTTTTTTAGTGATAAATCTCTTGAAGTTGCTTGTAAAATTCTATCTTCAACCATTTTGATATGTATATACACATGGTGATTCGTAATGGTATGTTGCAAAACCTACTTCGGTAACAAGCATGGAAATTTCCTTAATTAACTTTTGAACGTTAGGGCCTAATTACGAGGTACGTCCCTATAATGTTTTAAAACATAATTTTAAAATTCTTAATAACTTTAAAACGGTTTGAAATAAAAAGTTGAAACTTGCAGCAGTAGTATAAGTTACTACGAGACATAATTTGGTGGTATTGCTGATGAAAATAATATAAACAGTGGCGTAGAAAGGGAGGTAGGGAGTGCCATTTTATGAAAAATAGTAAATATTGCTTTTGTTAAATAGTGCTTTTAAAACAAACAATAGTCTTAGCCACTTTGTTTGAAAACAATAAAAGGCAAACAAATAAACCCTATAAATCAGGAGTTTATTTAATTGAGTGCGGGTCGTGTCAAAGTCTATGTTGGACAAACAGGAAGATTTCTCTACTAGGCTGAACAAACATAAAAGAAGTTAATTCTTTAGTTAAAGAAAAGAAAATAATTCTCATTATGCTATCCACTTAATGTTTGAAAATCATACTTTCAATGATAATTTTAAAATGTTATATAATGAGAATAAATCGAAAAAATTAAATCTTTTAGAGAGCCTAGAAATTAATAAAAAGAAAAATTTGGATAATCTGCTATATGACCAACTAGACTTGAATGGTTCACCGTTATTAAACTTATATTGCCCTCCCTCCTAGACGTTGACAAAAAATTGATTTCCTCACTAGCATGTTTTAAGGTATTATTAAATCGATGGACACTTTTGGTTGTAACTACTTTTTTCACTGTTAGTTTAACATTGTTTGTATTTGAAAAAGGCACTGTGTATGGAAACAATTGTTATACATACAATTTTAAACAAAGTGGAAATTTTTACATATTATTCCTTGCTTATTTATTTAAAAATAGTAAATTGCTATTTTTTAAAGCAGCAACGAAAATTTGGAAACAATAGTCCGTCGTCCCTAAAAAGTGCCTCGTCCAAATTTTCAGTATGAGGCAGGGTTTTTGAGATAATTACAACTTTCGATAACTATGCAGTACACTAGAAAAACAATAGTGCACACATTTATATATTAGAAGGGTTTGGATATGACAAATCGAATAAATTAAAGTTAAATTCTTTTAGAAAGAAATCATTAATAATTTTCCTTTTCATGAATTAACTGACAATGTCCAACTGACTGAAAATCCCCAAATTCTAAGGCTATGTACTTGTTTACGATACATGGAGACAAATATAAGTTTTTAAGTAGAATGTTGTGGGATATAACTAAAAAGCTTGCCTTTTTAAAAAAGGAGAGACGCATAGCCTTGATTATAAAGGTTCTTCTAGACTGTAAAGACTTATAAAGGTTCTCTAACTGTACTTGGTGTGGTCCATCAGGGCTCATACGTGAATAATAATAATAAAATATATATATATATATATATATATATATATATATATATATATATATATATATATATATATATATATATATATATATATATATATATATATATATATATATGTTAATTGACAGGCGTTGAATTCACCACGGTTTTGTCAGGTTATGTCTATACTGGACACACAAACTATTTAAATTAAGCTATAAAGCGCATCATCTAAAAACACTAACATAATTTTCAGATTATATAAATATCTGAAAAGATATTATCTGATTGGTGAGATCTTCATAAATCTCCTGTCGTCGGAAACAAAAATGAAACAGAAAAACGGAAAACGAGAAGAAAAGACGCGATGCATCGGTACTGCATTCTCGTTACGTCAGCCAGACTGCGGATAAAAACGACGCAAAAATCTCGGTAACTGAGTGAGATGTTGTGTTTGATAAATGGACTTACTTCCTGTGAGGTGAGCATTCTCGCGTTTCTTTTACCGAACAAACGCCAGTATTTTGCTGATAATTAGCGCAAGCAGCGATTAGAGAACTTATACAACACTTTGCAACCGATAACGTGAAGTTTTGTTATTAACTGTTAAAGAAATGTCTTAAAGTGACATCTACATATTTTAAGGTGGAAAAATTTTAACTAACACAATAATTTTCTCTGTAAATATAAGAATATGATGAAGGGAGGTTGAGTACCATTATGTAAATTACTGTTTTTTGTTACAGTTGTTGTTATTATCTGATAAATCATTGGCGTAGGTTTCTAAGCCATAATATCCTTCTCCTAATAACACTCTGCCTACCTATTATCTCTCCATAAATAATTGGAGCAAGTGATAAATGTATCCTCTCACAGAATGTTTTTACTTTCGACACATTCTTGTCTGTGGCCATATCTACTGAAGATATTCTCAAAACTCTGTGTTCCTATTTAAGTATAGATTACATACTGAGAAGACATAAGATTTTTCCGACGTTTTTTTCGAGTTCTGTAAAAAAAAACAAAGAATATTTTTACTCTCCATTTTTTTATCATTGGTTTATTTATAATTTAAAATACATAAAAAATTAAAAATTCAAAACTCGACAAGTGATCGGTTGGTAAATTGGAGGGTCCAAATAAAAGAGATGTCCTGACTTGCATGGTTTCATTCCTTCTGGTCATTTGAAACAAAAAATCCAAAGGACTCTTAATCAGTAAAGATTTCGTTATCACCCCTACCTTGGAGAAGTCAAATTTTTTTTTTCACCGTTTGACAAAAAAATATTTCACTTTTTTTTAACAGCTTAAATTTTTTTAAAAATAGCAAAATTAAATTGTTTAACTTCAATCTACTAAGCTATATCTGCTAAGGAATGTATAGAGAAGGTTCACACAAAATTTCAAATAAATCGGTTCAGTAGATCCTTTGATATCATGCACGCCGTCTTGAAGAAAAGTAGTTTCGATTGTTCTTATTCATATGATGGTACTTTATACTTACATTTTTTTAATTTGCGATTCCTGCTCCGTACATTGGGCCTTCCTGTAACCAGAATAAGGACGATTTTATGCTGGAACACCACCGCCAGTAGACAGAGAATCTCTACTGGCTATTGCTCGATCCGCTCCGACGCCAGACTGGTTTAGATGCCGGGTCATTAAAATAACTATATCACCGAAAAAACTTTGAATTTAAGGACATAGTTTTAAAGGTTTAAGTTTTGAAAATATGCAAACCAAAAAACCAATTTTTTCAAAATTCTAGACTATTTCATGAGCGTAGCGCGAGCCATCTTCACATATTTGTATTTTTGAACTCTCCCAATAGAGTCAGTTGCATTTTCAGGGGTGATAAACTGCACAATTAGGCAACTTTTGTTAACATTAACTTTTAAATTTAATCCAAACTATTGACTCACATTTTTTACTTTTTCTACAACTTGTCGACTTCTTCGTTATTAAAAGTTCAAATTAAACAGTAATGGCTGTAATATGCATTCTTGCTGTACTCCAGTTGGTATTTCTATATTTTTTGAGAGTTTTCTAATAGTGCGCTCGAACTTTGACAATGTATAACGGCCATGTTTGTGAAGTTACAGTTGTCAAATTTAGAGGTTATAGTAACTAATGTTGGGCAAATCATCATGGAAAGTTATAGTCCAAAAGAGTGTGCAGAATAACCCGAGGCAGTCACTTCGAGTTCGATTTATGCGATCGAGTCATCGAAAATTGAACCTCTCGGATACGCGCCGCCCGGCATTTAAGCCACGACAGTCATTTGTCCGATATCATATTCCATTTTTAAAGTTTATTTGCATTAATGCAAGTACGGATTGCTTAATATTCTTCTAAACAGTCTTATATGTTTTTGATATTCAATATGTATATAAGTTTATTGTGACCTGCTTTTTTACGTCCTTCTTTTTGAACTGCAAATAGGTTTGTTTACTGTTTTGAAAAAAATGAGTTCATTTCGTGAACGTTATATATACGAAAACCTATGTCGAGAAATAATGGATACTCAACACTTGATAAAAACGAGCCTTGGTCCATCAATCGATATTGTTGTTCGCAGCGATTTCGGACGTTTCAATGATTCAGAAACAGTTATTTCACTGATGATAATAAGAAATTTCTGGCTAACCGAAGGAGTTTGAGAATGCCGACGTTTGAGAATGCATCATCAAATGAAATTTTATATCAAAAACTAAATATTTTGGCGGTCATTTAAAAGGTCAATCTAAATTTTTATGTATCATGGAGTAGATACAAAGAGATGGAAACGAATTATTCAGTTTTGTATGAAATAACTTTCTTGCTTACCGATCAAAAAAAAATTACAGCACATATTATATATATATATATATATATATATATATATATATATATATATATATATATATATATATATATATATATATATATATATATATATATATAATATATATAGGAGCTATTGAACCAGAGGTGCGCGGTGCTGATTGATACGGTACCTTTCCCCTCTACTTCGCATCTCACGAGCGGTGTTAGTCGCGCTGAAGCCTTTTTTAGAATAATGTCTTAAAATTATCTTAATTTAGCGACTTATTTAACCGTCGACTGAATATTTCTCACTGGAATCAATTTAATACTAAAAAAGGAATACTAAACTCATACAGATTTACTCCTGAACACCGAATTACTTTTTAAACTTATCGACGCACGTTTCACTAACCATGTTAGCATCATCAGGAGATGATTGATAATTTACCATTGTGTTTCACACCGGTATACCGTTCCAATGGAAGAATTGAAGAAGAAATGTTTATTTGTTCAAACAGATAGTTATATAATCCTTTATTTATAAACAAATTATTTTCTTACGCCCCTGTACTTGTTCAGTATTTTTTTCAGTTTTTGTTCAGCTTTAGTTTCTGATGGTTTAACGTTTAGAAGACGCTGTTGCTCTCTAACAGTCGGTTGATTGATAATACAGGAGTGTAAATTTATTATGATGTTTGAACGATAAGTGTGAAGCACTTCCATACTCGGTCTGTATCTACAAGTATTAATTGTTTTTGCCGCTTGAAAGTCGATACGTTAATTACCTTGCCGTAATTTCGTTTACGATTCCACTTTGGCAGCGGCACTCGTACACGAGTCGTCTTATTTGATATCAACGAGAAAGATACAAGATACAACCAACCAGCGGAAACTCAAAGGAAATTCTCCATTCGATATATCTCACATTTACATTTATGGGTAGTAAGCTATTTTAAAGTAAAAGTAGACTTGTTTTAGTTAAATTAGTGTTGTTCTAACACTGATTTCTTCATTATTTTTAATTATATATAACTCTTAAAAGAAAGAAGTCAAAATATCTTTTGTCTACGATGCAGGGTGTCTCAAAAATAACACCCTTTGGTTCTAAAATCAGTATTTATTTTCATACAGTTTACTTTAGGGTTTCACAAAAAGACGTAAAGGAACAGCCTTTATCTTGATTAATGCCTGTTTTCAAACAGCCCACCGTCGTAGTCCAGGCATTGCTGATAACGAGAAACAATGGAATCCAAACATCGAGAATAATTTTTATTGATGTTTGTCCGGGTTTTCTTTCAATCGCTAATCGGATTGGGATATTCAACCCAACAACCTCTTCGTTCAATCCATCTGTTCGGTAGAGTCTCATCAAGATAAATCCTTACAGCATGATGATAATGTGGGGGTGCACCATCTTGTTGAAAATAAAAGTTGTTACCCTCAAGAGCTTCCCGAATGCGTGGGATCACTGGATCCTGTAGCAAATTAGGATAAACAGCATCAGTTACAGTACCGTCAGAAAAGAACGGTCCAATTAGTCATTTTGCAGCTAAGCCACACCACACTGTAACTGCTGCAGCAGGCAAATTAACATGATGTCCTTCAGTCACTTCTCAGGTGTCCACTAAGTGCAGTTGTGGCGGTTAATTGAATTGAAAACTCTGAAATTTTCGGCTAAACTGTCTTTGGATTTCTACCGCATTTTCTAGCACCTACCGCAAAAGTAAGTCTGGCAGCAGCTTTTTTTTTAATTAGATCAATCTGAAAAATAATGCAGTATAAGTTATCAGAAAATAAAGTGTGAATATATTTCTTGGGACACCCTAAATGTTTATTTTGTTTTAAAATTTTGTGTTAATTATGTTTTTAAACGTATGTTAATCAAATGCAACTTGATACAACAGCAACTTGATACAACAGCAACTTAATCAAATGCAACTTGACACAACAATGCAACTTTTGTGGTTTTTTTTAACAAATTTTCTATATCTTTTGTCAAAATATTTGGTATTAATACAACTACAGCAGGACGGTTGTGCTCTTTCAGTTGCTGTATGGTTTGGATATTTATTTATATAAAGATTTTCTTTCAAAAATCGCCTTTTAAAAAGATAAATTTTGCATGAAAATTGTCAACTGGGTTTTTGAATAAAAAATAATTCTCGATTTTTTTACTGTATTTTACAACTTCATTATCATAAATAATATTGATAGTAGATGCGAAAAACTTTTAATAAATTGCTTGTAATTAATTATATGTTGATTAAAATTTATAAAATAAAATCATGTTTGTGACGTCATTATGTTAAAGTGTTTTCACGTAAGTACTGTCAACGGCGAAGTTTAATGCAAACAAAATTGTTGGTTACTAATTTAATTCAGTGACATATGACAAATATTTAAAAAGGTCAGTTCTCATAATATACCAGGTGCGGATATTTTTATGGTCTGAGATTTTCTCAAAAATGACATTCGGTTTAATCCAGCTGAAGTTTGAAGTGACAAAGTCTAATTAGTCATTTTGCAGATAAGCCACACCACATCAATTTGAGTTTTTTAAAACATAATAATGTAAATGTTAATAAGAAACAAAATATTTCTGGTGAATATAATTAAATTATTTGGATGATACAGATACCTTAATTATTAATGAAAAACTAAAGCAAAGATCGAAACACTCAATGTCACGATTGTGTAGCTTCAGCAGGTAATAAATACTCAAAGAAAAAATTGATTTAATATTATAAATAATTATCTTTTGTATATATTTGATGACAGATGGTTGTAAAAATTTGATGTTATTTTAGGATTAGGACGTCGTGCCACTTGAAACTATTGATTCGGACGTTTTACATCTTGTGGCACGTTTAAAAACATCTTTTCGGGTGTTGTTTTTGTAGTATTCGTATAAAATAGTACGAAAGAGGCACGACAACTAATTCAATTTGATATTTTCAATAAATTTATCAATACACTGATAATAATAAGAAGAATAAGTTGATTAAAAACCAAAACACTCATATCAGCTGTCTGTAATGTTGAGGAGAAATAACCATTGTGACGTCACATGCGCTCGGGTTTATCGGGTTATTTTTAGTAAATCATTTTATTTACTCTATAAACATTATTGTCAAGGCCAATTTTTATATGATGACAACGTTACCAAGGTATGGGAATATAAAGGTCCTTATTGCTTAATAATTGCATTACACATTTATTACAAATATCACTTCAAATATTTCATATAATTATATAAAGCATACAAAAACAGTTTAAACAGTGTTTAAACATCGTGTTAAATACTGGGTACTTAATACATAAATACAATACATAAATAAATAAAATAATACATAAATAATAATAATTTTTTCTATATCTAAATAATTAGGTATATTAATAAGTTCAGTAATCAATCACATTAACTACATAGTTATATATCTTCATTAGATTCAGACGAGGAACTTTCATTTGCGTTGATTATTATAGGATCAACTTCAACATTGACGATGTGTTGTTCTTGGATAAACCAGTCTTCAATTAATTTCTCTGTATATGCTACAGACTTTTCCCATACTTCTTCATCACACTATTCCAATGCTTCTTTCCATATATTTTGTACTTTTTCATCATTATATCCATCCCTGCTAAAATGTTTATTATAGTATGTCTTCGCATTAGCCCAAATTAATTCTATCGCATTAAAATCACAATGATAGGGTGGAAGTCTCAGAATTTCATAGCCATGTTCCCTTACTAGTTCATCTTATCATCTTATCATTATACTCTTCATCTATATATTTATATATATATATATATATATATATATATATATATATATATATATATATATATATATATATATATATATATATATATATATAAATTTCTGTTCCTTTTCGCCACTTGCAGTAGTTCTGGTTTTGCGAGTTTTTCATCACATATAATATTATTTGCGTTTAACCAAGCAGTTATTTCAGCCTTTATTGAGGAAATGCAGGCCTGTTTTTCTTGAAGTACACGATGGTACGGTGCATTATCCATTACTATTAAGGATGGCTCTTCTAAATTTGGGATTAGCTATGTCGTCATCCATTTATAAGTAAAACGTGATCAAATTAACTATTTCTTATCTCTTGAATGGGTGAAAGATACTCTAACGGTCCCCCATTCCTTTTTTCCATTTCAAAATACTCATAAACACTGAGCACAAATTGTTGGGCTTGAGATTTCAGTGTTTTTCCCGACATTATCTGAAATCACACAAAATGGTAAATCAAATAAAGATACCTTAAAAGTTCACACTTCTATATTTCCGTTGTTATTTTGAAACGGTTGGTTATCTTTCAGTATTTTTTTTTAGAATGGCCAATATAAATTCTGTTTTTTATTAAACATTTGTAATAAAATGTCTTTGGTTAGGTTAGAATTATTGAAGTAAATTAAACTTTATGAATCTTTACAAATACTTACTTGTTATCATAAGAACTTATTTTACAATAAAACTGGACTTTACAGCATACAATTTTACTAAAACACAATAACAAAATAAGTCAAATGATAACCAAAACAGTACCACTGAACTGAATAGAGGAACTTTTAAAGACTGGTACGAACAATTAATTATTTGTTACTTTTTCTTTCTACCTCGCTGTACACTATCGAACGTACTGCTCTTACCCGAAGAGGTACGTATTGATTCTTTATCTCCTTCTCTCTCGTTCAGTAAAGAAATAAAACATATTGATACAATGTCTATGATATAGGGAATTTATGACGTCATGTGATGACGCATGGGTAATCTCTTGGCGGTTCAACTGTATGATTCATTTTTTTTTTTTTTCAGAATGCCAATTTGATGAAATAGGTTTATGATAGCATTACTGTCTAGTCCTTTATTGTTGTCTGCAGGCAAAAGGTCTTGAAGAATTTGAATCTTATGCAATATTTTCAGGGGTTTGATTTTTTCGTCCCCTACTATTTTAATAGAAACCAATCTGCAATGACCACCACCACTCAGCAGTGACCACCACCACCTGATTTTAATAATTTTTCTTGGAACGATATCAAAAGTATTTTCGACGGTACTTTTCAATATTTTTCTCAATTGATTTTTCATCAATCTACTTGATAGTGAAGATGGGGTCGAATACTGCGTCACATCATTTTAAGATTTGACCACTCAATCTTAATGTTCCAGGTATGGGTCAATATTGTTCGTCAGTTTTTTCTACAGAATTCTTTTATAGGCCTTCGATGAAACACTTAGTGGTGTAATGCGTCTATAATTTGGGCATTCTGTATTATCCCCAATTTTATAATTTCTATAAATACTATAATATTCTAATTGATACTATAAAATGAGCAGTGTCTGAAATGAAAAACAGTAAATCTCTCGGTGGAAACAAATGTCTGTCTATAATTAATGTCTTTCCAAAGGAACAACATTATCCCAATGGAACAATGCAGTCATAATATTAATATATAAGAGGAAAATGCATAACGTTTATCAAAAACTAACGTCCTATCAGTCTCCTATAACAGGATCATCACAAATTGACTATGTAATAAGCTAGACTTATACCAGTCACGAGTACAAGCTGGATTCAGGAGAGGCTACGGCACTAGCGACCACCTCCAAGTATTGAAAATACATTTTTTTTATTATTATTTATTATACTCGGGTTTTCTTGTTATTAAGTCGTGGCCTGAGCTTTTCCTTTCCTGAGTATTTTCACTACTTCAGAAATTTCAGCTATGTCAGTGATGTCGCTTTCTTCTTGTTTTTCTATAGGCGGGACTTTTTTATCAATTTCTTCACCTTCCTGCGCACATACTAGCTCTTGACAGTACTGTCTCTACCTTTCCATTGTTCTCTTTTCGTTGGTGATTAAGTTGCCTTCCTTGTCTTTGACTTGTTTAACAATTTTTTACTGACTTCCTGTTCTTACATTTTTAAGGAATACATTTTGGTTTGTATAGTAGTTTTTTTCCATTTTTCTGCCGTAGTTCTCCCAAGACCTCTTTTTGGTTTTCTTTATTACGTCCTTGGCCTTTTTGGTTTGTCCTCTATACTCGTTGTTTATTACTATTTCCTTCCCTCTGCTCCCTCATTTTCTTTTATAATTTCACTGCTTCTTTGTTGCCTTCGTTCCACCAGTCTATTCTTTTGCAACGTCCATTCCTATTGACTTGTTTTGTTCCACATGTTTTTCTTGCTGCAGTCAGAGTTATCTAGATTAGATTAATATATGAAAATATGGTCTTGTTCAAATAACAATATTTTTAGGTAAATAATGACGGAATTAAAACCAAATCAAACTTTTTTGTCTATTTTTAACATGTTTCTTTTTTTTCAGTGTTATTAAATCAGGTGTTATTTAGGCTTGAACACATTTTTAGTAATGTTGGCATTAATTATTTGACCAACGTGACATTTTTCGATTCTCGATTTTATTTTTATTATTTAGATTACTGTCAAAAAATATTTTCCACGTCCCGAAACCGAGATAAAATAAACCTAAATAAATAATACGAGAAGCCGCGTCGGGCCAGTACGATCGAAGAAAATGATAAAAACCTCATTTTGGACATTGATTGATTCTGGATGGTAGACCTTCATTAACACTTCTCTTGTCGATGTTATCGGACGGGTCTTGCCGCCTCTCTACATTTTTCTTCTTCTTCTGCTCCTTCTTTTCTTCTTGTTGTCGATCCTCGACCGCCGAAAACGTAGATTAATAAAACATAGATGGTTACGTGAAGTAACAATTAATGTTTTGTCGAAGAGATTTTTCTCAAAACTTCAATATCACATATTTCCTGTTTTATAAACTTGTTAACATGATCAAACAATATTCTGACATAATAGTCTATGAGCGTATAGATTATAATATTATTATTATTAGAGACCGGACTTTGTGCGTCTGAACTTTCAATTCAAATAAAACAACAACCAAATTAGATGCCTTGAAACAATTTTTTTATATGAAATAACATTCAATAACATTCGTGTTTGAACATAATTTTGGGCAAATGTTCACCCCGACTACTTTTGATAGCATTCTGTCAATCCATTTTCCGACCACTTTTCTAAGCAATTGGAGTCTTATTTTCACAATTATCCAAGTTATTTTGACTGCTAAGGCGTCAATAGTTGATGGTTTATAGGTATGAACCTTGAATGTAAATGGGGACGGAAAGGGCCAAATTAAAACACCAAAGATCATTCATAGTTTGGAGTTTTGGTAGTTAGTGCCAACAACTTAGAAGTTTAATAGTAGTTTTGAACAGTTTTAGTTTGCTTTAATCAATAATAAGTGTACTGGAATACTCTTTTTGTGTGTTCTAGTGTAAATACATATTAATACTTATTATATTGAGCTGGTCGCGTTGGTGCGGCGGTAAGAGCGTCTGCTTTGCCGAATCCGCGCTGGAGCGGTAGCTGGTTCGATTCCAGCGCTCGGATGGTTATTTTTCTTTCTTCTGTCCGTTTATCTTTCCTAAATGTTTGTGATTGTTTCTAGGCCAGAGTGTAAAATCCGACTACGAATTACTCCTCAGTCACGCCAGTTAAAGGCTGGGTAAGGCCGGATGCCTTCTGAGAAGTGTTCTACGTTGGTCACTCGCCAGTCGGTAGGTTTCCTGATAGACTTATGGGTAGGCACATAACCAAGGGTTTATAGCCCGAGGGGGGTGCTGGCCTGGGTTTGTCGGAAGCTGATGACCGTGGTTCGAAACCCACGTTAAGCTGTAGGTCCAGTCGCTAAATAGCCTAGTTGCTGATGCGCCTCTAACCCAAACACTTTACTTTACTTTACTTTATTTTATTATATTGACAATAAAAACTAATAAAAAAATAATATCGGAATTAAGGTAACACAAAAAAAATATCAATTCTTTTAATGGAACCTGTAGTATGAAACACTAAACACCAAATCACTTTGTTGAACTTCTCGAGGCACGTTTCGCTAACCATGTTAGCATCAACAGGAGATGATCTAATCTAATTCTAAAACTAAACTATATTCTATTTATATGAAAACCCCACCTAATGAAGCGTGTAAAAATCATGAACCGTGAAGTTTACTAAGCCTTACATTAATAATCGAAAAAATTGACTGAACGGAACAGGTCCTTTATCAAGGTTCATGATTTTCTTAGATTTTTCTATTTGAATGCTTTCATATGCATCCAAAGCCCTATTATAATTAGCAATTTTGATTAGTCTTAAATTGCTAATATCTATACTATGGTCATGTTCGATTGCATGTTGGGCAACATAAAATTTTTTATTTCTCCATATCTAATGTGGGCAATATGTTCTCTATATCTTGTCAATATGGATCTTTTTGTTTGCCCAATATACCTCCGATCACAGTCTTGACAACTAATTTCGTAAATCCCCAACTTTTCATGTTGATCTAGTTAATCCTTTCGATTACTTTTTTACATTTTGTTTAGTCCTCTTGTTAATTGGGTATCAAATGGTATTACCATAAATTCATTTGTGTTCTGATCCTTTTGAAAAGTCGAAGATTTTGTCCAAAATTTTTTGAACTAATTAATGTATCTACAATGTTCTTATTATAACCATTCACTTCAGATACCTCCCTAATTAACTTTAATTCTTTGTTATAATTATCTTTATTTAAAGGAAAATTAAATAATCTATTTACCATAAAATTTAAACTAGCTATCTAATCTTGGAAGGTGTGATTCGAATCGTTAGGAATTCGATGAAGGAATGTATGTCGATGTGGTGGTGTTTTTTTATAACAATATTAAAATCTAACCTATTTTTATTATTTCTACAGACTAAAACATCCAGAAATGGCAAACTATCGTTGTTTTTGAGTGCATGAGTGAATATTATATTTTGGGATTTACTATTTTAGTTCTTAATAAAATCATCTAAGTTTTCATTTTTCGAATCGAAACGTCATCAACATATCTTAACCACACCTTCGAAAAGTAACTGAATTCATCTTTTGCCTTGGTTTCAAATTTACACATGAATAAGTTGGCTAAGAACAGTGACATAGGTTTGCTCATTGCCATTCCTTCTTGTTGTTCGTAAAACCTGTTATTAAGTTGAAAACAATTTTGCTTCATACACAATCTTGTTAAGGAGATGTACTCAGAAACAATCTTGTTATTAAAACCGTTTAACTCGAATAACTCCCTCAGGTATTTCAAGGTAGGTGGAACCGGGACACTCGGAAACAACGATGAAACGTCAAAGGAAACCAAAACCCCACCTTCCTATATATGTGTGTTTTTGGCTTTTTGTTAAAATAAAATTTCAGGAGTAACATTACATAAGTAATGTTCTGATCATTTTGCCGATGATTGTTTTGATCGAACATCTAAGGTAAAAGTGAGACTACTACCAAATGATGTTCGAATAATTGAAGTGGACCGTTTAAATATATCATTTTTTTGTTTTATTGTTTTGATAAACATTTTTCGCAATGTTTATGCTATTGAATGCGAGCTATTGAAACCATATACAGGAAGTGAACTAGGAAAATAAGATAGCGGAAAGGAACTGAACGAAACAGGTGTTAAAATTTCATGACAATCTTTCGTTGACTAAGCATTGCTTTTTGATGAAGAAAAATGTTGTTCAAACAAAACAATGACTTCATTAACATTACCCGGACTCTGTCCCAGGAAAATCAACAAATATAATTGATTGGTAAGCTGATTTCAAATGTGGCCGTACAAGCACCGATAATGCTAAACGCTCTGGGCGTCCAAATGTGGTGGTTACGCCAGACAACATTACGCAACATCGTAAAGTAAAGCTGCAGGAGATAGCTAATATCATGAAGATATCGAAAGGAAGTGTTCAGATCATTTTGCATGAACATTTGGAAATGCGTGAATTGTTATCGAAATGTGTACCGCGTTTACTCACAACTTAGACTTAAAAAAATGCTCGCTGACAAAAGCTGCCTTCGCACGATCGGTACCGAATCTTTTGTTTTATTGGGCCAGTCGTTTGCATCTATATTAAGTTTTTTTAAAGTCAATGAATTAACTGTACGATTCATCAAGAAATCATAAGAAAACTTAAGGAATTCTATAGCTTCAACCTCACTATCAGCAAAAATTGTTCGTGAACGAGCAATTGAAAGAATGGAAGCTGCATTAACATTATGGATTTAAGAATGTAGCCAGAAGAGAGTTCTTTTAAGTAGAGCATTTTTAAGAACCTGATGATATATATATATATTATTATTCACGTCTGGGCCCTAGTGGACCACGCGAAGTACAGTTAGAGGCGTTTATTGTTGTTAGCTTTCCTTTGCGCCCATACTGATTTCATTCTTTCCTTTCACTATGAGCTTTTTTCATTTCGTCCGACCAAGTTCTTCCGGTCTTCCTAAATTTTTCTTTCTGGCCACCCTCCCAAACGTTAACCTTGTGTCTGAAACAGTTTATATCCTGAATTTCACTTTGTGTAATATTTGCTGATCTTAGGTCCTCTTAAAATGCAGCAATCCATTTAATTATTTCTACTTTAGCTCTATTTCATCAGTAGTAACATATCCAGACGAATTTTCAAAGTTAATTGCTGATAGTGGATACAAACCTGAACAAGTGTTTAATGCAGATGAAACTCTGTTTTGGAAAAGAATATGCCAAACAAAACTTTTATAACGAAAAGTGAAAAGTTCGCCTCTGGTTTTAAGGCAGTAACAGATACACTTACACTGCTGCTCTGTTCTAAGACATATAAAGGTGATATTTTTACCTCCTAACATGACGGCCTTACTCGAACCTATGGACCAATGAATTTCCAACCCGTTTTCCATGATTATTTCACCAAAATATTTGAATTGGATTGTAACATCGTGTGATGTTACCATATTTTGTTTTTAGAAATGCTGTTCTTACTCTGTTGCAGGTCATGTATTGTGTCTTTTCAAAGGTAATTTGAGGTCTTACCTTTTTTGCTGTTTCTTTTAGGATTTCAATCTGTTTTTGTGGTAATAATACATATATACGCCATACGACGGGAAGTCAGCGAGAGTATAGGTTGCTGGCTGTGGATGGGGTCTCCCTATTCTTGACCGGAGAGCATATGTCGGTACCCGGACGAGCCTGAACATCGAGAGGCGAAACATGTGCCCTCCAATTGCAAGGATGGGTGGGGCTCATTACCGGTCAAACACCTAACAAAAATGTTCATTTAGGCGGAGACGCAGGGTACTTGACACTCAACTACTGTTATCTCATTGGACACTGTCCAAAGAAATATATATATATATATATATATATATATATATATATATATATATATATATATATATATATATATATATATATATATATATATATATATATATATATATATATATATATATCATCATCATCATCATCATCACCATCAGCCCGTATCGATCCACTGCAGGATGAAGGCCTCTTCAACATGCTTCCAACCTTCACGGTCCTGGGCTTTCCTCTGCCATTCGGGTCCAATATACTTAACGATGTCATCAATCCATCGTGCTTTCGGTCTTCTTCGCGGACGTTTGCGATCAAGCGGTATCCACTCCAGGATTGCCTTGGTCCATCTGTCGTCCCATCGCCTCGCTATATGGCCTGCCCATCTCCATTTCAACTGTTTTACTCTTCCAATGATGTCACAGACTTTTGTTTGTTCCCTGATCCATGCGCAGGACTTTCTGTCTCGTCTTGTAATGCCAAGCATACATCTTTCCATTCCCCTCTGTGCCACCCGAAGTTTTTGAATTGATTGCGATGTGAGTGTCCAGGTTTCACTTCCGTATGTCATAACGGGTAGAACGCACTGATCGAATACTTTTCTTTTCAGGCAAAGTGGGAGTCTGCTCTTAAACACTATGTTGAGCCTACCAAATGCCTGCCAGCCACATTTAACACGCCGTTCCACCTCCCGGGCGGTATTCCCCTCCATGGAAATACTCTGCCCAAGATATACAAAGCTGTCCACAATCTCTAAATCCCTTCCTAAAACTGAAATTCTTCTGTCCTGAGCGAAGTTATTGAACATAACCTGACTCTTTTTCAGGTTTATTTTCAAGCCAAATGGTTCGCCAGCCCTTTGCAGTTCTTGTATGCGTCTTTGCAGCTCCTCTGGGTCTTGTGAAATGAGAATAATATCATCTGCAAATCTAAGATGGTTTAAGTTTGCACCATTGATCTTTACCCCATCCTGTTCCCAATCCAGTTTACGGAATACTTCTTCAAGGCCAGCCGAGAAAATAATAGGCGATATTACGTCACCCTGCCGTACATCTCGTTCTATATTAATTCCCACTTCAAGATCATCAAGGTGAATTGTGGCTGTAGCTCCATCATATATCGATTCTAATAGGTTTACATAGGCTCTCTCTACACCTTGGCTAAGCAGTGCATCCATTATCGCATGCTTTGAGATGGAATCAAATGCTTTTTCGTAGTCGATAAAAGCCAAGCACAGTGGCATGGTGTATTCGTTGTGCCTTTCTATGACCTGCTGTACAACCTGGATGTGATCCATTGTACTGAATCCACTTCTGAATCCTGCTTGTTCTCTTGGTTGTGCGTCATTCAGTTTTTTTAATATTCTTTTAGAAATTATCTTAGTGAAAACTTTGTACATCACTGATAGGAGGCTTATTGGACGGTAATTCTTTAAATCTTCCTGTGCTCCTTTTTTATGTAAAAGGATCACTTCTGCATTTTTCCATAAGTCCGGTACTTTTTGTTCTTTGAGGCATTTTGAGTATAATTTTGCCAGTGTTTTATGTAACGTCCGACCAACGTTATATATATATATATATATATATATATATATATATATATATATATATATATATATGTATATATATATATATATATATATATATATATATATATATATATATATATATATATATATATATGCAATGCTGGAAAAAAATTGACATAGCAATAACTAAAGCCATTCACATTGAAATCATGCTGGAAAAAACTGTGGCCTGCTCTAACTGTCGGTAATAATGAAAAATCCGTGCAAATTCAAACATTATTTAGAATCAAGTGACATTCAAGATTCTCAAATCCCGATTTCATTGAAGTGGAAGCCCCAAAAAACTTTCATTAAATTGCCTTTATTATATATTTTTTCTTTTTATTTGTAACCTTGGAACATATCGACTATAATCCCGTACAAATTAACATTTCGTATTCATGGTTTCTGTATTCGCGTCATATTTACGGTACATTCTCCCGCGAATAAGTAGCGTTGACTGTATTTTACTTGAAAATCGGCATTACTATTAATCCAACTTAAAAAAAATAACTTTAGAATTCAGTAAATGTAATATAAATATTTAAGACGGCTTGTGTCGTCTGCTTATAAAGGGTATTCCATTAAGAGGTTTCGAATGTTGGAAACGAATAAAAGAAACGTTTCATAACATACCTGAAAGTTATTTATGGCAGTGCGAAGCTGGACAGTGTACAATTATATGTGGAATACAACATCTGTGTATTACAACGTGTTTATATTGTTAAAACGTATTTTCAAAATAGGTGTTCTGTGAGAGCCACATTTCGGCGAATTCGTGAATACTTTGGTGTATGCAATCGTCCGTAAGAAGTAACCATTCGCAAAATAGTGCGTAGATTCGAAACTACCGGATCTGTGAAAGATATCGAAACAAAAGTCCGGAAACATCCTGCTCGTTCGGTTGAAAATATTCAGGCGGTTCGTGAAAGTGTTACTGAAAATCCACAAATGTCTTTTAACAGGCGTGCGCAACATTTGGGTATCAGCAGAACTTCAACGTGGCGAATTTTGAAAAAAGACTTAAGTCTACATCCTTACAAAATTCAGCTAATACAGGAGCTAAAGCCAGCCGACCATGGGCAACGCCATGCATTTGCCAATTGGATCCTACAGATGAAGGCAAATGACAATAATTTTTGCGATAAAATCATTTTCAGTGACGAGGCTCATTTCCACTTTAACGGTTACGTAAATAAACAAAATTGTCGCATCTGGGACAATGAAAATCCTAGAGAAATCCACGAAATCCCGATGCATGCTCAACGTGTCACAGTTTGGTACGGTTTTTGGGCTGAGAGTATCATTGGACCGTTTTTTTTTTAAGATGAAGATGAACGAGCTGTTATAGTAAATAATAATGGACATGGATTTAGAGAATATGTGGTTCCAACAAGATGGTGCAACATGTCATACAGCACGTGAAACATTGACTTTATTGCGTACACAGTTTGGAGGGAGGCTGATCTCCCAGAATGGGGACGTAAATTGGCCACCAAGGTCATGCGACTTGACGTCGCTAGACTATTTTTTGTGGGGCTATGTGAAGAGCCAAGCTTACGAAAATAATCCGCAAACCGTTCAACAGTTGAGAGAAGAAATTAGGCGAATAATTCGTGACATAACTCCGCAAATGTGTTCAGCAGAAACCGAGAATTTCAACAAAAGAATTGTGAGCTGCCAGAGAAGTCGTGGCGGTCATTTGACAGATGTTGTATTCCACGTATAATTGTACACTATCCAGCTTCGCACTGCCATAAATAACTTTCAGGTATGTTATGAAACGTTTCTTTTATTCGTTACCAACATTCGAAACCTCTTAATGGAATACCCTTTATAACTAAAACGAACCTCCGTATTTACTTATGCCAAAAGTGTGCGCCTCCTAAGGAATTTTTCTCCTTATTTACCTTTCCAAACGGACGCTAGAATTATATAAAAATGCAGTTGATATATCATCTAATAGGTAAACTGGCGAACGGCTTGGGCGTTTTGACAAATTCGCAGCTCTGTGCCGTAGCCTTTTTCCTGCCTCTTTAATAAACGGTCATGCGAGAGACGATTTATTCCTGCTGCCGGCAAAACAGGGTTTCGAAAGACGCTGTAGGAAAACATATCAATCTGACTCGAAATGTACAGGGTTGGTCAAAGAAATTTGTTATTTTTTTTAGTGTTGAGCTTAACGAATTATCCTACAAAGAATATGCACGTCTATGTTCAAGTAAAAGGAATGGGAAAGCCGGTCTAAGTTAAAAAGTCGATATTTTATACATAATTATCGAACTCAAATATATTTACCGGGTTAACAACTTGTTTTAAATTCATGGACGGGCGTTTCGCGAACCATACTGGCATAATCAGGAGATTATTTACTCTAATTCATAAACTAAACTCTATTATATTAAAAACGACATGCCAACATCGGTCAAATAGGGTAATTTAATACAAATGCCTATAGAATCTGATATGACTACATGACAATAGAACACAAGCTGCACATAGCTGCAATAGCACACAGCAATTTAAAAAAAATATGTGACTATCGGTTACTGAGCTTTACCCCTACTCGAGAGACACGCGGGAAATTTGAACGTTGAAAATTGTCCGTTTCTCTATCGCACTCTGTATTATGGTTGAATATGATTAAATATATTTAGTGTCGCCCCCGTACATTCTATCATCCATCATCCAGTCGAAATCATGTCATTTTCGTTAATTGTCGCGCTTTTATCAGATCGAGCTACCAACATTCAAAATTGACCGAAATTGACGGCCCGAAAGCAACGAAGAAAAAAAATGTTCCCATGACACCACAGATCGTGTCATTAGTGTTCGTTATAATTGATTGCGCTCATCCCGTGAAAAAAACGTCCGCGAAAAGATTGATTGGGACGAAACTGTGTGCAGATAGTGTCGCGGATCCATCGACCCTTCCAAGGTCGACGAATGAATGAAACAGCCGCTCTTTCAAAATGATGGAAAATGATGGCTATGGTTAAAATAATGATGCTTGATAAACTCGACATTATTTTTATTGAAATCTTCGACAGAAGTGACGTGGGTGGTGGATATAATTCGGGTTGTGTCACAGAGTCATCTGAATAAAACATAATACGAAGAAGCTAGCTGTGTTAAACTACACTCAGAACTATTTAGTTGGTGCATGTAATACTAGCAAGGCAATACTCCGTTCATTCATTCATTTCCTTCATTAAAGCCTCATTAAAGCCCCCCTTTAAAGTCTGAAAACAAAAGTTTTAACACAAACCTTAAGGAGGTGTCCGAAATTAATGGTTATTGTAAGAATGTTGTAGGTAAATTAATTAGAAAACATAAGTTTATACTTATCGAAAGAATCTTCGACTTTTCAAAAGGAAAAACAACAGAACAAAAATGAGTTCATGGTAATACCGTTTGATTAACACGAAGACTAGACAAGATTTTGAAAAAAGCGGACATTTAGGTAGTCTATAAATCACAGAATAAATTAAGAGAAGCCCTGAGTAATCCAAAGGATAAAGTAGATCAACATAAAAAATGGGGGAATTATAAAATTGGTTGTCAAGATTGTGATTGAATGCATAGATCGAGATGATTTTTGTAATATTGATGACAATGTTCTTTTTGCCTTTTATTTAGGTAGGTAAGACCGTAGAGGGGGTATTTCCATAGCATTCTACGAATCTCTAAGGGTAGTTTTATTGTGTTCTATAGTTTAGATTGTTTTTGTCTCGTTTACTACACGGGCGTAGCCAGGATTTAGTTTTGGGCGGGGGGGTTAGTTTGAAGTAAATAAAACAACAAAAATATACTTACATGAAATTTAATATCTATATATTCATCGGAAAAATTACGATATATTTATAAAGTTCTTAACTTTAAATGAAATGGTTCAATTAATTTCGTTCCTCTGCGCTAAATCTAAAACCATTAAAGAAGAAATCTTCGGCTTTTTCTTTTAAATATATCCACTACTTCATCTGCATAAACTTCTGTTCCATAGTGAATGTTCATGAGAGCCAAACCATTAAGTCTGTTTTCACTTGTAGTGTTTCGTAAATAGTTTTTCAGTTTCCTTAGGCTCGAGAAAGACCTTTGTGGGGTAGCAGTGGATACAGGAATGGTAGCCAAGATTTGTAGTAATGTGTAAATATTAGGATAAAGGTTTTCATCGCACATATCAAGGCATTCCAAACTAGATTTCAGGGTAGGCGAGATACTTGTCATCACTGTTTTCCATACTTCAAGTTCTGCTTTAACCACTGATATGTTGCTTTCGGGAAGCAGTGACGAGTACATGGAAATTGCTTCTTCAATTTCAGAACTGGCAGTAAAATTTGAAGATAGCACACCAGATAATGCTGATACTACTTTACGATATTTGGTAAACCTTTCAACCAATTGTTGAATTGTCTGTAATAATAAGATTTGCGAGGCCGGATCCTGAAGCATCGACCGTTGGAATGTACTTAAGGAACATCTCTTTAAGTATATGGTGTTTATTATCTGTAAAATCAACATATCGAAGACATAACGAGACTTGTTCTACACGTCCGATGTCGGTGGTTTCGTCAGCCAGATTCGCAAATAGTTTGGCTTTCTTTACTTCAATTATTTTATGTTGAATTAATTCACCACAAATGTCAATTATTTCGTTTTGGATCTGAGGGCTTGTGTACAGGGCATTCTTCTGTGAAGTATTCAAATGCTCAGCCAGATCTTTATCTCCAGACTCAGCCGCAAACCGCAACAGGGCTCTAAAATTACCATCATTCTGTAGTGGTTGTTCAGGTTCTGGTGATTCTGGTGTAATTTGTATGCGCCCCCAATCGATTTTACCTCTCAAGGAGATGCCTTGTTTGCCACAAAAAGTATTGCTTTTACGATAGTTTCTTTCGATTCTCCTCTTGTTGTTTCTTTCTTTCAGAAGACAGCTGTTCAGTGACCGAAAAAGCCTGCGAAGACATTACTTTTAGAAAGTTATCTGTCAGTTCTGAATTTCGCTTGTGGTATCCCGATTTCGCATGAGCTTCAAATATTTCTAGGGCATTTTTCCACTTACAAAAAGGTTTGGTTACCAACTGGCCGATCCTTTGATGACCGCCTTTACCTTCATCAAGCGAACGTCCCATTACCACGCAAACTCTGCAGTATGCTCCACTTTTATATTCCGAATATGACAACCAGGGGAATCTCTCCAACCGTGTCAATTGAAAGCGCAAGTTTCGTTTTGTGGAAATAGGAAACTTATAATCTCTGGATGGGTTCCATGGCGTTTTTAAAATTTGGATTTTAAAATATTCATCCAAGATTTTTTCTTGATTCGCGTAAAAATGAACATCCAACTTAGCTACAGTTGTAAAAGATGAGGTAATAGGCAAGCTGGCCAGTTGCAGACTAGATGAAGATTCGGCAGTTGAAGGTATCGAACAGGGCACCAGCGACATGGAATCGATTTCGACATTCGGTATTGTGATTGAGGTCGAGGTCGAGGGCCCGCTTGTCATCGCAGTCTTCTTATCAGCATGCAAGGTAGCTGAAGCTTTGATAGCTAAATCCAAATTTGTTTCTTTATTAGCAACCCCTTGACTACACCACTTTTTTCAGTAGTCCATACCTTTATGTTTATCACCCTTCCTTTTTTTCCCCTCCATTTTTCTGTCAGTAATAATGATTCACGTATCTATCCTTAACAAGGTCACCGAATAACACTGCACTAAAATTACTCACTTACACGGTACACTAAATTCTCTTCACTATTCGTTCACCACTTTTCACTTATATTCGCTTCGAGTTCGCATGGAACAATACTGCCGTAAGCGCGGTCACGCTCCGCTTATATAGCAGCCCAGTAGTAGCCGTCCAGAAACTACCACAAACTTTCACAAAGCTCCGCTCATTCCCACCGAGGGGCGTGGCGAATAATCGAGAAACAATGCAAAGTTTCCATACGATACAAAATAGTTCCACTACTCGACAAGAGATGGCGTTACTGTGCGCAACGTCCACTAGTTCGGATATATATTCAATTCAAACGTAATAATTTAACTCTCTTCACTCCTCGTATTTTTTCGGTATAATATTAGGTAATATTTGGCTTATTTCGGGGGGAGTTTGAACCCCCAAAACCCCTCCCTTGGCTACGCTCGTGGTTTACTATAAAGTCCACTTGTACAATGCAAACAGTACAATATAAACACCACCACTTCGAGATACATTTCTAACGATTCGAATCATAGCAAAATAAGATGGCTAGGTTAAATTTTATGGTGAATAGCTTAATCCAGTCTCCTTTAAACAAATATAATGATAACAAAGAATTCAAATTAATTATGGAGGTATCCGAAGTGAACGGCTATGATAAAAATATTGTAGATAAATTAATTAGAAAGCGCAAGTTTAGAAAATTATTGAAAGAATCTGCAATTTTCAAAAGGATTATTGGGCAAGGAATAGGGTACATTGCGCAAACTAAAAGTTCCAAATTAACGAGATATAAAGAACATATTGGTCACTTCACGGTTCATGATTTTACATGTTTCTTTAGGTAGAGTTGGTTATCTTATAAATAGAACATAGTATAGTTTTAAAATTTCATTAAATCATTTCGTGATGATGCTAACATGGTTAGCGAAACGTGCGTGAAGTTTCAAAAAGTGATTTGGTGTTTAGTGGTAAATCTCTTCAAGTTTAGTATTTCACACCGAAAATTTCAATAAAAGAATTTAATTATAATACTAGTTAATCTTTTTAAAGAAATTCATTCAATATTAATATATGCGCAATAAATATGTTGATCTCTGAAAGAAACCGACCATCCGGAGCAAAACAAGGCGAAAATCAACACACAATCACAATCAATAAAGAAATAAACAAGGGGACGGAATTGCCTGGAATAAATCCACTCTGCCTGACGGTTAACATGCTCATTTGCGAATATTTTGACTATAAACCTTTAAACTGGCTTAAAATCCCAAAATTATGGGACAGCCGAATCGACGAAACTTTTTCGTGAGAGCCAAAACGTTTTGACGGACGGTAAATCTTGACGATTTTCATAAAAACCGAATAAAAATTCAAATCGTACCGTCGATTTCGGATGGGATTATTATCCGTTGGGTTTTTAAATAGGTGTTACTTGCCATGTTACCTCCCACTATGTTGTCTAATTTATTTGGATTTCGGGGATTTTCGGTCGTTCAATTTATACTTTATATGTTTCGATTGGGAACTTTGACGTTTGTGAGTTCATAACTGCTTGTTAACAACGTAGGTTTTGGTGAATATTTGTAAATACGCAGTGCGTCCAGTAAGTATCAGTACTAGTCTGGGAAAATGTGATAAAAAGTAATACCTGGTATTTTTTATGAATTATTATTTGAAGTATTCTCTTCCCGCTTCGATCAATAGTGATTCGAATGTGTGCTCTAGCTCATTTTTTGGAATAGCCTTCAAATTCACGCGTCGAAGCTGTTTGGATAATTTGAATGTCTTCAAAAAAATGTCGTTTCAACTTTGGGAACAAGGAGAAGTAACAGGGGGCTAAATCTGGCGAATACGGTGGGTGATTAATGACACAAACTTGGTGGGACACACAACGAGTCAACTCCGTCAACATGTGTTTAACAAACTTTGCTCACCGTTTGTTTTACCAAAATCTTTGTGAAGAATAAGTTGAATCGTTTCTTTGCCGATATTCAAAGCCTCTCCCATTATTTTTAGTGAATCATTGCGGTTATTTGCTACCAAATTTTTTCAATCATTATATATCTATACTATATCTACAGAGTGCAGCAAAGAAACGGGTGTTTTTATATAATATATGTTCTAATTTTCTATAATAAAGTACTCTGGCTTTAAAAGGCTTTAAATATAAATTATTAATGTTCGGGTCACCTAAAACTACGGGCGACGATATCGTCACCAAATATATTGTTTGTTAAGAGGCCACTTCTCAAGACTGTTTTGATAAATTTAAACGCAATTCTGCTAAACTTCCTCAAAGTTTTATTCCAGGCCAGAGATGAAGCCGCCTTCCAAACAGTGCCTGTGCAGGAAGAATAATAGCTTTGGTTTTCTAAGATTCTTGTAATGTAGTGCTAATATACTTCTGGGCAAAATCCATGGTCATCATCGAAGAGTACTACGCTTCACTACTGCACCAAATGGAAGGTAGGGGAGCAGGGGGCAATTGGAGACTACTAAGAAAAATTGCTGGCTAGAATGACTGGTTGATATTGTGTATCACTTAAAATGGATGGACTTAGTGGGTTGACTTTATCTGATTGGTTAATAACTGGCTGATGTGATGTATCATTCGATGTTGATTGAATCGTAACAGGGTTGACGTTAGCTGCCTGTTGAATAACAGGCTGCTGTTGTGTTCCATGAGATATGGACTGAACAATAATATTCGTATCCACAGAACCGACTTCCTCATCAGTAGCAATGAAATCATCATCAATAAAAATAGCAGGGTTCATAGGGAATATTTCCGTTACTTTAAAGCCTGATCTCTTTTTTTTTTAACACACTACTCTCATATAGGCTATATTAAACAGTCCTGCAATCTCATATGGTGTAATTTTTGTAATGTTTTTGATTTTATATACATGTCACACTTTTTGTCGTAAGCTCTTTTAAGGGGGCAATAAAAAGTAACGTTAAGGGGTTGTAGACAGTGCGATGAATGTGGTGGAATGGTGAGCATTATGACATGGTTTTCTTTTACCAATTCCTAAACTTCTAGAGTAGAATGACTTGTTCCAACACTAGCAAAACTGGTCTTTCAACAGTAGGTTTAGTTTGTTTTATAAAATGTCGTGGTCATAAAATGAATATATTTTTATTTGCCCAACCATTATGAGAACATGTGTTTGACTGGTGACCCAACTCTTTCCAGCTGTGGTGAGTGACGTTGTCGAGGAAAAATAGGTGAGGTGACCGTCGTAACATCAGTCTCATCTACATTTTAAATCCTTTGTGGTTCAAAGTAATGTTTCATCACCAGTTTCTTCAAATTATCAATGAAACGTGTTATTTTGGTCTTGTTAAATCCAAGTGTTCTATTGATACTCGTTGCTTCGGGCTTTCTGATACTAAGATCAGGATGTCGATGTAAAAAACCAGACAGTCAAATCTTTGCCAGCAGTTGACTTTATTAAATCGTTCTGCAAAAGCTAGCCTTTCAGCTATGGTATAACATGTTTTACGACATTATTTTTTCGTAAGACCTTAAAATTTGTAGAATTTAGAACTCTTTCTTACTCAAAAGTGAAGGCAGGATGTCTTCCCAACTTTGAAGGACATTTGTGTTTTCCATCATTAGCTTTAGCTAAGTTGTATCTCTTCTTCAAGGTGCTGTAAGTGTACGAGTTTTATGAGATAACGAACGGCCTCCTCTTCTAAATTAATTTACAATCTACAGTTCAAGAAACTTTTGTGGTTATACGACCTCTTTTACGCGGTAGAGTATCCGTAAACAGCATCCATCTCGGCTTTAATTTGCGTAGGGATATTGCCTCTCAAATGAAATTGTTTAATAACGGCTTTATATTCGATTGTTTTTATCTTTACGAAACTCTAACATCGACTGATATAAACGACTTTTACCCAACAACTCAGCATCTAATATGGCTGAAAGTTTCCAAAGTTATCTTTCACCACATGCGCAATTATTCTACTAAAATATTTTTGACAAATAGCACTATCTTCCATGTTGAGGTTGGAAACTTTTCAGACATGAATGACATTAATGGCATTAGTAGCTTTCAAAACTCATAAAGAATTAAATGTCTAATATGAAACTTATCGATATTTTACTCGTCCAGTTTTATGGGGTCCGTCTAATTTTTTTTCAAAATTTATCAGTAAGCCCACTCGATATCATTAATTTTTACTAGCATACAGGTTATATTGTACTAATGAAATTGTACTATGAATTGATTTGAAAAAATAACATCACCTATGGGTAAACTCCTGATAATAAAGAACTAAGTTCCTTCTGAACATGCGAATAATTAAAAGAAACCTATACGACTATTTTATTACAACCAATCAAACAAAAGAACTGGTTAACGAGAACTATTTCAGTTATTTGTAAGTTGTACAAGATCGGACTTGGCGAGCTTAGAAAGAAGAGATTGAGCCTCTGGGGGGTATTTGCGCAAAAACCTGACTCAAACGAGAAATTGGTAATTCGCGCGGCGTAAAATAACAGACCCTCCGGGACGTTTTTACCATTTTCGACGCTTCGAAAGCGCGACTTCGCGGAAAACGACCGCTTCAACCGCCACCTACCTAGTAACGTGTGTATCTACACACTACACGATGCTTTCAGAACTTTTGTTCGACTCTCACTTCATGAAATAATATTGTTCGTTTTGTGTTTTGTTTATTGAATTTTTTTTAATGTTATAATTCATAATATGTGCTGATATTTTTAAGGTCATTTTGTATTTTTCGGTACTTATTTCATTCTTATACTTTCGGTACTTTCTTTCATTTTATTTTTGCTAGTATAATTCTTTTTAAATTTTTAATTATTTTTTTAAATCTGTGTGTCTGTTTGAGAATTGCTTTGTAAGCTATCGGGTATGGCGGTTAATAATTCGTTTTTTTTTTCTAAAAAAAAAATACGTTTAATTTGGGAGAGAAGAAGAATAAGAGGTAGTCGGAAGGGTCCAAGTCTGGTGAGTACGGCGGGTGATGCAAGAGTTTGCAACCAAGGCTCTGACAGCTTTCGTAGTGTATGAAGGGGCGTCGTAGAGCTGCAAAATCACTTTTCCGTGTCTTGTAGGCTATTTTGGTCGCTTTTCGATCAATCCATGGTTTAAATGAATTATTTGTTGATGATAGTGAATGGTATTAAATATTTCACCTGGTTTCAGAAGCTCATCGTATACGACAGCCTTCTGATCGGTCTTGCTTTCGATGTTGATGATTGTCCAGAGTCAACCCATGACTTTCTATGTTTGTGATTCTCGAAATATATTCAGTTTTCGTCTCCAGTCACAAATTATCATTTGTTAATGATAGTGAATGGTATTAACTATTTCACCTGGTTTCAGAAGCTCATCGTATACGACAGCCTTCTGATCGGTCTTGCTTTCGATGTTGATGATTGACCTGAGTCAACCCATGACTTTCTATGTTTTGGATTCTCGAAATATATTCATTTTTCATCTTCAGTCACAATTCAATGTATTTCCTTCATGCTGAGAAAGCAAAATTTTGACTCGTGTGCTCAAGTCGAAATCACCACTTTTTAATCGACTAAACCAACGCCTACAAGCGTCTTACGTTTGGGACTTTTGTCACCGTAAGTTTCAACGAGTGTACGACGCTTCACTCTTGTTTTTTTTTGGTTGGACAAGAAAAGCACGTCCCGCAAATAATATTTATTTAGCTTCGAAACTCGACATGTTTACCATACGACACAAATATGACGCTAACTCGAAATGATCTAAACATTATTCGCGTTTTGAACAGTAATGTCATAGCAAGAAAATGATATACGATGTTAGACTGTGAAATGACGCTTATTTCCAGAGCCATCTCTTAAAAAAATTAGGAATTATTAGCTGTTACACCTGGTAAAAGTTACGATTTTGACCATTTATGACTTAGTTGTTGTCGCTTGGTGAATGTGCGTTTCATCCAGGTTAGTTGAGAGTCTGGATGCTTCTTTAACGTCGCCTTCGTAGCGACGGGGCGTAATTGGTGTCCGTTCAAAGAGAGGAGTGTACTGATATCTCTACAGTTTTTGAATGTAATTTGAATATATTTTGTTTCGTTAATCTGCTGAACATAATTCAAAAATCCGTCTTCAAAATTGGTCTATAATCGATAAAATGCATTTATCGGATTTTGGTGGGCTGATGGCACGACTGTATCGTCAGCATCTATCACTGTAATGACATCTTAGGAAGTGAGGAAGAGTTGCAGTGTATATGATGTAGAAAACTGGTTCAGAAGTTGGGAGTCGCTAAGTTGGGAAACACCAACACTGGTAGGATGAAGAGAGTTTGTTTTTCATTTTGAGTGTTGTTTCATTTTGATGCTGGATTTTATGAATATAGTTGCATACACGGTGGATTGGTTTGATAGTTGCATGTTGGAATCTAAAGCCAAACTGGTAGTTTGATATTACTTACTTGGTTCGGTTTAACCTGTTGGTGTTGCTTTATACTTGATAATAGCAATATTTCCTAGATTATAAAGCAAACAAACCACTTTTAATATCTAGGAGCTGAAATAATAAGTTTTGGAAATCTACAGAAAGAAGTCAGTAAAGAACGACGACAACATCACGAATGCTTAAGAGATATCGCATTGAGGAACAAATATCTCAACAGAGACAGTAAAATAAGGACAAGTGTTCACTTCGAGTAAAGACTTCAACTGAGCTTGTCCTTACAGGCTGGTGACCACGTTAATTGTATTAGGCTAGTTCTGGGACGTTCGTGCCGCTCGGATTCGCTTGTGGGCGTCCGTTCAATGATTTTTCCTCGTCCTCACGGTGCAGTATTTGTTCTTTTTTCATAAGCGATTTCCAGATTCTAAGAACGTTGCAAGTGCCATTTCGCGTATTTAACTCAGCCCTTTCTTCTTTTTCAATGGCTTCTTTGATTGTACGGACCTTGCAGTTTTCAATGTTTGCTATTTCTTAGAGATTGTGAGAACAGAGCGGAAATGGTTTGTTTATTTTTTGGATGTTTCTGTATTCTGGCCCAGATTCGTCTAAGATCGCACATAGGTCAAACAAATAAACGGATCTCAGCCTGTGTCGATCAACTGCAGGATGAAGGCCTCTTCAGCATGCTTTCAACTTTTACGATCCTGGCCTTTCCTCTGCCACTCGGGTCCTATATACTTAACGATGTCATCAGTCCATCGAGCCTTTGGTCTTCGCCGCGGACGTTTGCGATCAAGCGGTATCCACTCCAAGATGACCCTGGTTTATCTGTCATCCCATCGCCTCGCCTGCCCATCTCCATTTCAATTCTTCACTCAATTTCACTCTTCCAATGATGTCACACACTTTTGTTTTTTTCATGATCCATGCGCAGGCCTTTCTGTCTCGTTTTGTAACGCCAAGCATACATCTTTCCATTCCCCTCTGTGCTACATGAAGTTTTTAAATTGATTGCGATGTGCGTGTCCAGGTTTCACTTCCGTATGTCATTACGGGTGGGACGCACTGATCGAAGAATTCTCCTTTCAGGCAAAGTGGGAGTGTGATTTTAAACAGTATGTTGAGTCTATCAAATGCCTGTCAGCCATATTTAACACCCCGTTCCACATCCCGGGCAGTATCCCCCTCCATTGAAATCCTCGACCCAAGATATATAAAGTGATCCACAATCGCCAAATCTATTCTTAAAATTGAAATTCTCCTGTCCTCAGCACACTTATTGAACATAACCTGATTCTTCAGGTTTATTTTTAAGCCCAATGGTTTGCCAGTTCTTTGCAGTTCTTCTATGCGTCTTTGGAGCTCTCCTGTGTCTTGTGAAAGGAGAACGATGTCATCTGCAAATTCAAGATGGTTTAAGTTTGAACCATTGATCTTTACACCATCCTGTTTCCAGCCCGTTTACGGAATACTTCTTTAAGGCAAGGTGAGAAAAGAATAGGCGATATTACGTCATCCTGCAGTCATCCTTTTTTATATAAAAGGATCACTTTTGCATTTTTCCTTAAGTCAGGTACTTTTTGTTCTTTGAAGCATTTTGAGTAACATTTTGAGTAACAACCAGGTTTGATCGAAAAATTGTAAACTGGGCCCGTGGAGAAAAATATTAAAAAGCTAATGAAGTTCACCCGTGCTCCACGTCGTGCTTTGTTATTCCTTCACCCGCCAATGACAAAGCACAACGTGGAGCACGTGAACTTCCTTAAAGGTATATATATATATATATATATATATATATATATATATATATATATATATATATATATATATATATATATATATATATATATATATATATATATATATATATACATATATACATATATATATATATATATATATATATATTATATATATATATATATATATATATATATATATATATATATATATATACAGTATAATTTTGATAAAAAAATTGTATTGTTTGAAACGTGCCATTGTTATTGTGCTGTAGTTGTGTTATTTAAAAGCTGTTGCATTTGAATGTGTATAAAAATAACGTTTTAATTCATTTGCTAAGATTAATCAGTTATTTAAACAAAAAGAGAAAGTTGAATTAATTTTTCTTCATGTCGGTGTCTTAAGTCTATATATGGTCATCCATATTAAAAAGAAAGAAGAGAAAGAAGAATAAATAAACCTTCTATTTAATGAAATCTATTGCCTGTTAGGTTGGCGTTATATAAAATTATATACTTCCAATATTATTATACTCTAGACGCAGTTTCAAATTTTATACCTAACTTGAAAATCACTACAATCATCCGCAAAAATGATTCAGAAAGGATATCCGTTCTGTTTGAGCTCCTTAGTAACTTAAGACAAAAACAACTAACCAAGCAGAGCTTAGTTCGTGTCTGTACTTTAGTTTCATTTCTGAAACAAAAGACCGTCTGATGTGGGACGGAGCTTATTTAGACGAAATTGCCCGAAAACAACGTCGTTATCCTGGGCGGAAGAGGCCGGTCCCGCCCTGTAACGACGTCCCGAGCGGAACTGCGCTTTCCGATTGGTTGGTGAAGTGACGTGTACGCTTGATGCGCCAGAGGCGATGTCACGAAACAGTGGTTCCGAAACATTTCGAATTTGTGGCGTACTTGGTGAGTTAAAGACACTTTCCAAGGTGTCCTGTAAGAAATCAATTATAAGACGTTATTTATTTAAAATTTTTGCTGTTTTTTATTCAGAATAATTTCTTTGTGACTTCATATACACCTTATAGGGATCGTTAATTTGTTTTAAGCAACCTTGGGGTTATTTTTTGGGAAGCGTCTTCAAAGCTACGGTCAGGCCCTGGTGGATACTTCCTTTCATACTTTCATCAGTCTTATGATAATTCAGGAGTCTCATCAGGCGAATTTGGATGATGATCGGGTTCCACGATACGTTTTTTAGCCAATTAACACATATCTCTCTAAGTCAAAGAGGTTTACTATAATTACACTAATTTGTTTCTAATTTCTCGATTCGCGTTTCGCTAGTCTTGTTAACTGTTAACATCAACAGCAAATGATCCGAATAACGATTGCTATTGTGAGCGATGCAAGTGGTTTGATGTTTTGTTGTAAATCTGTTTGAGTTTAATGTTTCACACCAATAATTCCGATATAAGAATTGTATATGTCTCCTTGTTACGGGGCAGTCATGTCCGCTTTTTAGAAGATATTCCTAAGAGAATAAGCAGCGGTGGGCCCTCATACTATGATATAGCGAATGTCAAGAAAGAGAGGGAGGTGGTTATTATCTAAAAAAAACATCGATTCAACAATATAGAGCTTTGTGGAATTGGACCAAATTTCGAATAATGGTAGAAACTCGTGATTTTAAGCAGCAGCGGTTCTATAAAGGTGCGGTAGGGATGCTGGACTCACTTACATACGGATTATCCACGGATGGTGACAATGCACCGGAGCATGGTTATCATCTACGAAAGGTACTTTTGTTAATCTCATCTCCATCCCTGAAGATAACATCTGCTAGGTCCAAGGCCCCGACTTTGTTGGGAAAACCAACATCCGGGTGGTGCGGGGCTCAAAATTGGAACTACTGGGATAAGGAACCTGGGGGTGACGTTTCTTCAAAATCCCATTTGGCGTTTTCAAGTTTTGCTCTTTTGTTAAGAATTAACTATTGTTATTTCTTAAGAAAAAACTCCATCCTTAAAAATATCGAGTTAGTTTTATTGAAATTTGCTGCTTAGAGACAAAAATATATTTACAGTGGCTAGATTAGGCTAATAACGTGGATATATATTTCAAAAAATTATTTATACACTTATTTTTTGTAGTAAAAATATTTTCAATAATGCTTTTAACAGAGAATAACCTGTGATAGTTATAACAAACAAAATTGTGTGTTAATTAAGGCGATTGCAGAAAATTAGAAAATTAGAAAAATTAGTATATTATTCTTTCGCCAAAATCTCATTTGGCACTTTCAAGCTTTTGCTGTTTTGGTATGCAGCTTCGAACTACCAAGAAAGTAAAGACTTGAAAATGCCAAGCGAGATATTGGCAAAACGCCGACAAGAATGAAAAACGTCAAGAACGAAAACCTACATGTTGGCATTAAACACAAAACTCAAAGAGATTTACCACACCAAATCAATTGTTGATTATTTCTCAATGCGCGTTTCGCTCACAATGTTTACACCACCAGGAAATGATTCAATTCAATTCAACATCGAGAAATTAAAAACTAGTTATCTCGTCTTCAGTGGTATATGTCTCTGAGTTTAGTATATTCTTCTAGTTAATTGAACTGAGTGATGAGAATTGTCACAGCTATTGTTATTTCTTAAGAAAAAACCTCATTCTAAAAAATATCGAGTTAGTTTGGAACAAATTGCTGTCCTCTGTTCCCAACTACCACACACTTTTTTTTAAACCATCTCTCAACACGTTTGCATACTTATCAGCGTTCATAATTCCATCAATAAATTTACCTACACCACTGGTGCACATACAGCCCCAAACCATAACATTACCCCCTCCATGCTTGATGGTCGGTTGCAATTGGTTTGTTTGTTTTTGAAGTTGTTTTTATGTTCTTGTATTCTGGCCGATATTCGTCTGTTTGTTTCCTATGCATGTTCTGTTGCAGTCAGAACAAGCTATACTGTACACCCCATGATTTTCTAGTCTAACTTTGTCCTTGGGGTTTTTTAGGATGTTTGCGACAGTTTTGTGCGGCTTGTAGACTGTTCTGATCTTATGTTTCCTTAGTAGTCCGCCTATCCTATCTGTGATTCCTTTTACGTATGGTAGCAGGATATTTAGTGTATTTAGTTCATGATCATGATTCATGATTTAGTGTTTGGGTTTCCTGACGGCGAATGGCCTTCCCGATACAATTTTCCGAACATCCATTTTGTCTAAGGGCTGTGGAAATTTTTTGGTAGTTCTTCGTTTGGTGTATCTGGTAGTGTCAGTCAGAATGATCTGGAAATCAAGGTATTCGCTACTGCTTGGATTTGAGAAGGATGATGATGGGATTTAGCGTTGAGGTATCGATCGGTGTGAGTTGGTTTTCTATACACTGTGTATTCGAGAGTTCCAGAAAGTTTCCTTGTGATGAGGAGATCCAAAAACGACAGTTTTCTATCTTGTTCGACTTCCAGAGTGAACTGTATTCTGAAGTGGATTCCGAACTGCGTTAGGAAGTTTTTTAGAAGTTCGTTTCCGTGGGACCATATTATAAATATATCATCCACGTAGCGTTTCCAAAGTTTAGGTTTTAAAGGAGCATTGGCCAATGCCTTTGTTTCGAAGACGGTCATGAACCGGTTAGCTCTAACGGGTGATAAAGATGATCCCATTGGGGTACCGTCGGTCTGTCTGTAGATCTGCTGGTTGAAAGAAAAATATGTATGCTTCAACCAGTGTTCGGAGAGTTCCCCCACATATGGTGGAAAGTCTTCGTTCATCGAAATTAGGTCTAGGGTTTCGTCTATGGGGATACTGGGATATAGTGAGATAATGTCCAGGCTTGCCAGTATGTCTGTATCCTCTAGCTGGAAATCTTTAATCATCCTTATCAAATGTTCGGAGTTTTGAACATAGAACTCGGCAAGTTTGACGCTTGGTTGCATGATACTTACTAGACATTTTTCCAAATTTTGTGTTGGAGAATCAAAGCCACTTACTATGGGCCTTAATAGGATTTCTGGTTTATGTATTTTGGGTAGACCGTAAAGTTTAGGACATCTGCTTAGTTTTTCCCTTGGAATTATTCTTCGTTAAATGTCCGGTTTTAGTTTCCATGCTTTGATTTTGCTTTTGGTCGATTTTTCTAGATAGGTTGTTGGATCTCTGTTCGCTGGTTTATATGTCTTTTCCAGTAAAATATTCGTCATCTTTGCCATATAGTCCTCGGTGTTCATTATGACTGTTGCGTTTCCTTTGTCCGCTGGTAATATAGTGATATCCTCGTTTCTTTTTAAACTTTCGAGCGCTGTGATCTCAGTCTTATTAACATTTGGTTTTGGTATTTTGTTGGATCGTAGTATTCGCGCTACATCTTGTCTGATTATTTCCATTCGTCATCTGACTTTTCGTCTAGGGTTGATTCAACGTTTCAAATTATTTCTTTTATGGTATATCGGATCGACTCCCGGAATGATTTAGAAACATCTACCATCCGTAAAAATATTAGATGTAACATTCGGCTGAGACGCAGGTGTTTATCACATTGCTTTCCACTGAAGGCATCAACATTGAATTTATATTTTATTCATTACAGATGTTTGCTATGAACCAATTAAAATGCTACTGTATGCTAAATAATTCAATTGATACGACTATTTTGAAAAATGTTTACATTTTCTTGTCCATGTTTTTTCCTAATGATTTTTGAAAATATCTTAAAACTCTCTCATTATGTCTTCAAGTTTCTGGTATGTGATTTACTGACAACTACTGACAAGATGTTTTGCAAAGATATGGGCATTTTTCTTGTAAGTGAAATAACAGACTAGCAATTTAATATTATTTAAAATAACACGACGAACGAACAACAGGCTTAGGACTGATCCGAAACGAAAACCAATAAATTTAAGTGAGGTACGGTCCTGGTAACGGTGCAGTGTTGGAGCCGATCGCCGCCTCTACGCAAAACGATAATAGTTCTTGGCACGATTTCATTATTTTAATTGGAACCCCGGTAATTACAATGTCTGTGCGGATAATTGCGAGCTAAACAAACAGAAAACGGACAGTGAAATGGCGGAACATACGAGGGAGCGTCTAGAAAAAGCCAAATAAGAAACGGGCGGTTGGCAACAACGATCACGACCAACAAAAGGAGGGAAAATAAGGAGACATTGGTGGTATTATGCGGAAATAACCTTAAAGAAACCGCCAGGTGTATTGAATAATTGTTTTGTCGACCAGAGGGTTTTTGACTTACCGTTCGTTTTGTTTTTTGCTTAAAAGGGTGAAAGCAGAACGGAACGGAAACGGAAAGCAGAACGATTTTATGAAATTTAAAAATATCGAAAGTAGAGTTAATAACCATTTGGAAGAAAAATCAAAAAAATTAAAGATTTCGAAGAGATAATCGATTAAGCTTTTATTTCTTTTGAATAGAGGAACTAGAAACATTAATTTACATAAATAGGTTGAAATATCATGAGATATGGAATGGAACATAGAAATTTTTAACATCAAATCACTATTTTAAAAAGTTTTTGACGCGCGTTTCAATAATCATGTTAGCATCATCATGACATGATTCAATCCAATTCCAAAACTACACTATATTCTATTTATCTGACAATCGTACCTAAAGAACCATAAATATATCTAAGCACTACATTATGTGTGTGTAACGATGATTTCTCGGGTATCCCGTGTTAGCTGAATGTCCATTAGTGGATGGTTTCGCTAACGTTTCGATAAAATCTTATCCATCTCTTTTAGAAAGTTTACTCGACTCGTACTCGATGCGTATTTCGACGACTAATGATCGATTCTGGCCAATGATAATCCGTGTTGGGCTGAGAGTTTTCGGATCCATTGTGAGTTGCACAGCTTGCCTCGGTGGAGAATGATCTCGTTGTTTTGGGCGCTCTCTTGTTTTGACTCGGAGGATTGGTAAATGATTCCAAAGGTGCCGTAATCATCCCTATTTAGGTTGTCGGGTCTTTTTTCTATCTCTATGGCCTCTTTTATAATCTTGGTGGAGGTGTTTTCATTTCTTCCCAATGTCTTTGTTTTTCCAAAATTAAATTTGTGTCCAAAACCATCTCTTCCTCTGAGGCGCAGCACGTACTTAACACCGGTGCTCAATATATATCCATATCATCATCAACCCGTATCAATCCACTGCTGGATGAAGGCCTCTTCAGCATGCTTCCAACTCTCGCGGTCCTGAGCTCTCCTCTGCCATTCGGGTCCAATATACTTAATAATGTCATCAGTCCATCGTGTTTTGGGTCTTCTCTGTGGACGTTTGCGATCAAGCGGTATCCAATCCAGGACCGCTCTGGTCCATCTTTCGTCCAATCGCCTCGCTACATGGCCTGCCCACTTCCATTTCAATTGCTTTATACTTCCAATGATGTCACTCACTTTCGTTTGTTCTCTGGTCCATGTGCAGGTCTTTCTATCCCGTCTAGGATGAGAAAAGTAGAGAATATATTGTATCACCCTGCCGTACGCCCCGCTCTACATTTATTCCAATCACAAGATCGTCAAGGTGGATTGTCGCTGTAGCTTCATCATATATCGATGCTAGTATCTTTACATAGGCTTTCTCTATACCTTGATTAAGCAATGCATCTATTATGGCCCGCTTTGAGATTGAATCAAATACTTTTTCATTATCGATAAAAGCCAAGCACAGTGGCATAGTGTATTTGTTGTGCCTTTCTATGACCGGCTGTAGGACCTGGATATGATCCATTGTACTGAATCCACTTCTGAATCCTGCTTGAGCCGTTGGTTGTGCGTCATTAAGTTTTCTTAATATTTTTTTGGATATTATCTTGATGAAGACTTTGTACACCACTGATAGGAGGCTTATTGGATGGTAGTTCTTTAAATCTTCCCGCGCTCCTTTCATATGTAAAAGAATCAATTTTACATTTTTCCATAAGCTGGGTACTTCTTGTTGTTTGAGACATTTTGAGTATAATTTTGCTAGTGTTTTATGTAAAGTCCGACCACCAGCTTTTAACATCTGTACAGTTATACTATGCTTTCCTGGAGCCTTGTCATTTTTCGTCAAGTCAATAGCCATTGTCACTTCCTCCACCAGGATATACGGCACTTGTTCTTCAGTGGGAATTGCTGTTCTAGCTTGATTCTGGTCCTCATATAAATACATATACATATACATATACATATATATATATATATATATATATATATATATATATATATATATATATATATATATATATATATATATGTATATATATATATATATATATATATATATATATATATATATATATATATATATATATATATATATATATATATATATATATATATATATTTTATTAGAAGACATTAGTAACCTGAATATTCAATAGTTTTGTATCGTAAGCAAATTGGAGTTTTCGCGGACGGACTATATGTTAAATTTATTCTTCCTGGAGTCAATCGTTTCGTTTGAGAAAATTTTTCATTCTTGACGATGTTTCGCTAAAATCTCATTTGGCATTTGGCATGTTCAAGTCTTTGCTCTCTTGGTAGACAGTTTAGAATTAAGAAGTAAAAACTTACGATGTTCCAAAAATAACACTTTAAAGCCATAGACATTGAAACACTAGAATTCAAGAAACTTTCAAAATTTACAATATTACATTAATTAATTAAATGTTACGATAATTAATTTGAAATTATAAAAATAACTATAGGATTAAAATGAAACAGTTAGTTTGACTTTATAAAAAGACAAAGAAATCATTGAATAAAATAACTTAACTTCCAAGTTTTAATCGATACACATTTTATTTGTGAAATTGCAAATTATAGTAATCATTTTTAATGAATTTTTAATTTACGCTGACATTTCTAATATTGTTTTTGTTTCTAAATCATGCCGGTTGTCGATCCGTTGATTCTGTGAAGAGTCACGACACAAGAGTAACAAACTGGGAGAGGAGATATCCCTCTGTATTTGCTTACATCCGTTCTATATTCTTTCTTATGTAGTGGATGGATTAGAGCATCTTTCCAATCTTCCGGAATCCGTTCGGTTCGCCAAACGTCTTGTAGAATTTTGGTTATTTCCTTGATTGTACATGGGTTAGTTGATTTCAAAAGTTCAGCAGTCATTCCATCTTCACCAGAAGCTTTGTTATTTTTAAGTCGCTTGATTTGCCTAATTACTTCACCTTCATTCGGTGGTAATGAATCTGGGTTTGTTTGTTTAGGGTTTAGTGTTGGTAATTTTTCGCAGGTTCTTTGCAATTGTCTTGGTTATTTAGAGCTATTTGTCCGTTTTCCTTTTGGAAACAACGACTTTGGGGTTGATAGCCTGTTAATTAAGTTTTAAATGTTTTACAGATGATTTTGAACTTTTGGCCTTTAGAATATATTTGGAAATGTACAGATTACTCTACATAATATTAAAATAGTAGAAAATATGTTTTTACCTGATTTTATTACCTGGTGTATAACTATTATTTGAATTATTATCAGTATGTATCATTCGTATAAAGAATTATATATATGTTACACCAAGATTGTTAATTTTTTTTTATTTCGAACTCTAACTTGTGTCAATCGTGGTCCTCTTTTTGTTCGTGAACACGTTTGAACTGTTTATGCATAATACATTTCTTTTGAATTCCACGACGTTCATCATGTCGGGGCGCTCTCGGAATTCCGAATTAATATTTAAACATTCACAGCGAAAATATAAAAGATATCAGGTAACACGCCAGTAGACACAATTCTAATGATAAAGTCCTGTATAATATATTAGGAGAAGAAAAATTAGAATTTTAATCAAGATGGTTACGGTTAAAATTTTAGGATGCATCGATGAGTATAAATTCTTTCTTTGAAAAGATACTTTCTGTTGGATGAATGCGATGGAAGAAATTACATAATTAGAAAAGTTTCAAGGTCGTTTGAAAAAAAGCAAATATTGATGTACTAGTTTGTAAAATTATCACATCGGTCAATAAGTACCCGGTCTGATACTACCTCTTTATTGAAACGACATTTTTTTTCCAGCGAACATTTTTTGAGGTCTGAGAACCGGAAATAGTGGCTAGATTTTTTTATCTTGATAAAAGGAAAATGGAAGGAATATGGATGGGATACCATTGCTGCCGATATAGGACATACGGTTTTACGCCTTCCCCCCTATTATTACTATTGTATTATTAATCCAATTGAGTATATGTGGCATCAGGTAAAATCCAATGTTAGAGCAGAAAACATTTATCCGATTCCAAGTGCAAGTGCTGCAACATTAATTAGGAAGGTTGTAGATAGTATTCTCAAAGAAAGTTGGACAAATTCGATTAACCATGTGATTAAAATAGAAGATTGCTGTGTATAATTTACTAATCGTATAGAACCATTTATTATTAATGTAGATCAAAGTGACAGTGAAACCGAATTAAATGTACAGTTAAATTAAAGTTATAATTTTTATTGTACTAACAAATTCAAAATACACAAACCAATAAACAATGTTTTAGTCACGTTTTTAGAACAATAATCATAATAGAAAGTAGAAAGTAGTAAGCAGTAAGTAAGCTTCTTAATATAAAACTCTCAGGGGGGAATATATGTAATGCAATCAACACATGGGCAGTACCGGTGTAAACATATTCATTTAGAGTGGTCAAGTGGTTAAACACAGAACTGGAAGAGCTAGACCCCATGACTAGACGACTTTTAACAAAATTCTGTTGTTTACATACCAATTCTTTTGTGATGAGATTATACATTCCTCGAAAATATGGAGGTAGAGGGCTTATTAATATCAAAGAATTATGTCTTAGCCAGGAAAAGAAGCTTCGCCAACATTTTCTAAGTTCGAAAGATCAACTTATGAGACTAGCAACTCAGTTTGATCACAATTATACACCACTAAACACTATAGAAACAGGGACAATACAAAATAACATAAATCAATCCATGGTAGATATGTAGAATTATTAAATGGTAACACTATTGACAAGAAAGCTTCTCTGCTCTGGCTAGACGAGAATCAACTATATCCGGAAACTGAGGGTTTTGTTATTGCTATCCAGGATAAAGTCATCAAAACTAATAATTACATTAAATATACGCTTAAAGAGAACACTGAAGATGTATGTCGAAAGTGTGGTAAAATAGGGGAGACTGTTGAGCACATAATTGGTGGATGTCCTACTTTAGCAGAAAACGCAAATTTAGGAAGGCATAATCAGCTTGCTAAAATATTCCACCAAAAACTGGCACTTAATTTTACCAACATCTACTCCGCCGTATTATAAATACAGTCCTGAAGCTGTTCTGGAGTCTGACGATGTGCTGCTCTACTGGGATAGACCCATAATAACTGACAGGTCTGTCGACTACAATGGACTAGACATAGTCTTAATAAATAAAGAAGAAAAGTGGGGAACAATTATTGATATTGCCATACAACTGTCTCATAATATACATAAAACGGAGATGGAAAAGGTTTCTAAGTATGAGAATCTTCTTATGAATTGAAAAACATTTGGCAACTTGAAAAAGTGAACATCGAACCTTTTGTAATTTCCGCAGAGGGATTGGCGAGCCACAGGTTCTCCAAAAGTTTATCAAATTGCGGACTAAATAGAAATATCATAAAAGTGGGACAACGGACTATATTGTTGCAAACCTGTCACATAGTTCGAAAATTTTTGTCTTAATTTCAATGGAAAACTGGGTTATAATGAAATTTATCCCCAGGCTCCGAGCCGAACTCCAACATCACGAGGGAGGAATCGGTTTATAGTTTCCAGCCTTTTGAGCTGAGAGAGTGCATCCAAACTCATCTACGAAAAGACTATACATCCCAAGAAAGTTGGGGGGTAGAGGCTTTGTGAACGTAAAAAATCTCTGTCTCAATCAAGAAAATAGGATGAGAAAACACTTCATTGATTCACGCAGTACTGTAATGAAATTGGTTGCAAATGAGGACTGGGGTTTCACCCACTAAACCTAAATAAACAAAATCGTATTGATAGCGGAACAACACTTACTGATTGCGTTCGAGATTGGAAAGGACAAACATTACATGGACGGTTTCCTAAGTCACTCGAAGATGACGCCATTGACGAACAATTGTCTCTAAAATGGCTGACCGATGGACTGCTGTACCCAGAAACAGAAGGTTTGGCAATATCTGTTTAAGATAGGGTAACAAGAACAAAGAATTATGAAAGACATATATTGCACTTGGACGTAGTCGATAAGTGCAGGAAATGCGGTACTATGGGGGAAACAATTGAGCACCTTATTGGCGGTTGCCCGGCCCTTGCTCCTAATGCTTATTTAGGACGGCATAATCAGCTGGCAAAAATTATACATCAGCAAATTGCACTAAAATACTCGCTATTAGAAAGCGCACCTCCATATTACTCCATAAGTACTCGCCTTCTCCTGTATTTGAATCATCCGATACTATTCATTACTGGGACAGACCAATCACTAATGATCGAACGGTTGATTATAGCAAGCCAGATATTGTTCTAATCAACAAAAAGGAGAAAAGAGCTTTTATAATTGACATCGCAGTGCCGCTCTCTCACAACATTATAAAAACCGAGATGGAAAAATCCACAAAGTATGAAAATTTGGCATACGACTTGAAGAACCAGTGGAAACTGAGTAAGGTATATGTAGTGTCCTTGGTTATATCCGCCGAAGGCTTGATAGGCTTGATAAGAGAGATTTTCAAATAATCTCGAGAGCTTGGGTATCTCGAAATCGATTTCCATAGTGGGACAACGAGCCGTGCTCTTGCAAACGTGTCACATTGTTCGTAAAATACTATGTTAGGGTGAGAGGAGTTGAATTACTTTTTCATCTTGACATTGGAATATCGATCAGCATGAACTGAGATTCTACATTAAGGATAAGCGAAATAATAATAATAATTAGATTGGTTCCCCATTTTTGGTCAAGTAACGGCCAATATAACAATCAGGCCAGTTGGCTGCGTGAGGAAGACGCAGATGCGAACACAATCGAACAAATGCTTTATCCTGAAATTACTATAATTGTATAACAAGAAACCTGCATAACTGGAAGAGCGCTGGAACTGATAACATTCATAATTACTGGTATACAAACCTCACATAGCTCACGTCTATAAGACAATCAAAATAAATACCTCGATTTCTTACCCAAGGTAAAACATATTTACTTCCGAAAGGAACCGTCTTTAATAACCCAGCGAAATACCGACCAATTACCTGTCTTCAAACGACATATAAACTACTAATATCATGTTTCACAGTACTACTCACAGGATATATAGACAAACATGATATACTAAATGAAGAGCAAAAGAGATGATATACTCTGATATACATGATATACTAATAATGATAAACATGATATACTAAATGAAGAGCAAAACAGTTTTAATAAACATACTTCAAGAATTGATAAAAGACTGGCGCACCACTATTCATTTATCGTAAAATGGAAGTGCGACCAAGACAGGAAATCAGGGTGACAGGCGGCATATTTCAGGGGGACTCGATGAGCCCTCTGTGGTTTTGCCTGGCACTGAATCCACTCTCTAATCTAATCAAAGGACGCAAATCGGATACAAATTCCAAAAGCAAAAGGTATCACACCTGCTGTACATGGATGATTTAAAATTGTATGCATCATCGCCACCGAAATTGCAATAACTCATTAAGTTTGTGGAGAAATTTCCAACCGATATTAACATGCACTTTGGATTAGATAAATGCAGTACCATTAACATAAAGAGAGGATCTACGTTAGAGATTACAGGGTTTGTCACTGCAGAGCAAGAATATATAGAGCCAATGCAGGAGGGCGAAGTATATAAATATCTAAGAATACAACAGTCTAAGAGAGTTGAGCATAAACTCATTAAGGAAATGTTAACCAAAGAATTCACTTCCAGACTTGAAAGCATATGCAGGTCTGACCTACACAGTAGAAATATAGTAAAAGTTATAAACACTTTAGCTATACCAGCCTTGATATATTCATTTGGAATTATATCTTGGTCAAACTCAGATATCGGAAGGCTACAACGAATAATTAGCACTACACTAACGCAATATAGGAAACACCACCGGCACAGTAGTAAAACGCGACTTATATTACCGAGAATTGAGGGAGGGAGAGGAATTATAAATACATGTGAACTACACGAAAAACAAATAACCAGTTTAAGAACATATTTCCATCGAAGAATGATCGAATGCCCGCTATATGCCAGCGTGTGTTAAACAAATGGAACGACAAAATAAGAGCATTCAGATAACTGGAACAATTACATTAGAGTAGAAAAATATGTCTCTACATGGTAGACACCCCCATGATCTTGACTGTCATGAAGTCGACAAGAGTGCGTCAAACGCCTGGTTGATATGGGGAAGTCTTTTTCCCGAGACTGAAGGCTTTATGTGTGCAATTCAGGATCAAGTCGTGCACACTAAGAACACCTGTAGAAAATGCCACGATAAGCCTGAGATTATCCAACATATTATAGGAGCATGTGGTAGACTCTCCCAAACGGACTATCTTGACCGTCATAACCAGGTGGCCAGTATAGTACACCAGGAGTTTGCAAGTCGTAATAACCTTATAACAGAGCGAGTTCCTTATTATAAATAAACCCCGGAGGCGGTACTAGATTCAGCCGATTTCAGATTATATTACGACCGAACAATAATAACCGACAAAACTGTTCACTGTAATAGGCTAGATATTATATTGGTGGACAAAAAGAAGAAAACAGCATTCCTAATCGACATAGCTGTTCCAAACACGAAGTTGTTTTGGCTACGACCCGCACTTTATTTAAAATCCAGCTTGGCTGGGAAAAGAATGAAAAGAAAGGACAATAATAATAATTTAACAATAATTTATTCAATCACTCCGACTCTGGCGCCTTTGAAGAAACTAGGAATATTTTTATTGAAATTTATTGGCGCAATTAACATTTTGCCGAAAGGCAACGAAATATCTTGAATCGAACTATACCTCTCCAGTAGGTATTTATTTGAAGCAGGTGTCGTTTCGGAGTAGTCCAGACAGAGGTTATATTCTAAAAGGTTCAAAGATTTTAACTAATTAAAAAATTGATTTTTTGCAAAATTTGCAATGGTCTCTTAAGAGGCCAACACAACAAAAATTTAATTCTGATTATTTGAAATAAACAAGGCGAAAATCGGCGTTACGTTACGAAAATTAAACCCGTTTTTAAACATATTTTCCGCCGAAATGTTTACATTTTGAACACATGCTTTAAGAAAATTTCTGATAAAAAAACACTACAGAATCTGTGGTTTAATTTACTAAAGTATTTCCCTTTTATCTTGTATATCACTTTTTCTCTTTCATGTTCTGAATTTAAAAAGTTTGTCATGAAAAATTTCTATAAGGACAGTTACAACGATTTCTTAGTTTTTATGATCTGCACGCCGTTTATCATTGACCAGTAACGAGATCATAACTAAAACATTATCTCGGTCTAATGGCTCATTCAGATCTCGCAACAAATACCGGTAGCGCAAGAAAAGAAGAAGCAAGGGGAAAAAAAGAAAGAAGAAAGTATGCCGTTGTTGCCCACCTTTCAATATATACCATTCTAATGGGTACAAACCATTGAAGCTAACTAGTTGTATGATGAAGCCGTCAGATCGCGTCGTTGTCCCGGTCCGGTCGGTTCAATTCTTATGCGATAGGTTTTGAGAAGCGCTCTGAACAATCTGAAATGATAATGGAAGACCATTAAGGTTGCGTCGTGGCCGTGCCATAAATCATTCCCCTAATTGGCGGTACCAGATCCACGGGTCGTTCCACTCGGTACCGTACCCGTGTACTTTTCTAAACGCTACAAATACGGCGATATAAAATCCGTACTCGTAAACGATTGATTGGTCATCGTTCGCCGAGAAACTAACCGTTTTGTTTTCAGTCCCTTTATCGTTGTCTATGTGCCATAAATTGATCAGATGTCAAAGGAACATGACGATCTGGCAATAGTTTCAACCCTGACCAGTATAAATAATGGCATTAACGCTGCTGAAATACTAAATATTACGTTTTGAAGGTCTCGTCTTTGAATCATTTTACGCGCGCTGTACGTATCGATACAACCCTTTGGTTTTTAAGTTGGTTATAGAAAATTTATATTTTTTTTTGGGTGCTTGACCGGGAACGAACCCCACCCATCCCTTCAACTTTCATTCATTTAGGTTCAACGTTCATTGGTTCAACTTCAACGTTCATTAAGGCGGATACGCTGATGTACGTGTTCCACATGAGATTGTGGAACCCAACGGTTGGGTGTATGATGATACTCCCTACTGTTGTCTCATTGGATGCAATCCAAGAAACTCTAACATTACATATATATGCCATCCGACGGGAAGTCGGCAAAAACATGGGTTGTTGGCTGTGGATAGGGTCTCCTATTCTTGATAGTATGGTATATGCCAGCGCCCTGAAGAGTATGTACATTGAAAGACGAAACATATGCCATCCAGTTGAAGGGATTGGTGGGGCTCGTTCCCGGTCAAGCACACCCATGAAAAATGTTCATTTAGGCGGAGACGCAGCAGTTGTGTGTTGTGATGCGATTGGCCATGAGATTGTGGAACCCAACAGTTGGGTGTATGATAACACTCAGCTACTGTGGTCTCATTGTACGTAGTCCAAGAAACTTTAACATATATATATATATATATATATATATATATATATATATATATATATATATATATATATATATATATATATATATATCATCATCATCATCAGCCCGTATCGATCCACTGCAGGATGAAGGCCTCTTCAGCACGCTTCCAACCTTCACGGTCCTGGGCTTTCCTCTGCCACTCGGGTCCAATATACTTAACGATGTCATCAGTCCATCGTGCTTTCGGTCTTCTTCGCGGACGTTTGCGATCAAGCGGTATCCACTCCAGGATTGCCCTGGTCCATCTGTCGTCCCATCGCCTCGCTATATGGCCTGCCCATCTCCATTTCAACTATTTTACTCTTCCAATGATGTCACAGACCTTCGTTTGTTCCCTGATCCATGCGCAGGACTTTCTGTCTCGTCTTGTAATGCCAAGCATACATCTTTCCATTCCCCTCTGTGCCACCCGAAGTTTTTGAATTGACTGCGATGTGAGTGTCCAGGTTTCACTTCCGTATGTCATAACGGGTAGAACGCACTGATCGAATACTTTTCTTTTCAGGCAAAGTGGGAGTCTGCTCTTAAACACTATGTTGAGCCTACCAAATGCCTGCCAGCCACATTTAACACGCCGTTCCACCTCCCGGGCGGTATTCCCCTCCATGGAAATCCTCTGCCCAAGATATACAAAGCTATCCACAATCTCTAAATCCCTTCCTAAAACTGAAATTCTTCTGTCCTGACCGAATTTATTGAACATAACCTGACTCTTTTTCAGGTTTATTTTCAAGCCAAATGGTTCGCCAGCCCTTTGCAGTTCTTGTATGCGTCTTTGCAGCTCCTCGGGGTCTTGTGAAATGAGAATATTATCATCTGCAAATCTAAGATGGTTTAAGTTTGCACCATTGATCTTTACCCCATCCTGTTCCCAATCCAGTTTACGGAATACTTCTTCAAGGCCAGCCGAGAAAAGAATAGGCGATATTGCGTCACCCTGCCGTACACCTCGTTCTATATTAATTCCCACTTCAAGATCATCAAGGTGAATTGTGGCTGTAGCTCCATCATACATCGATTCTAATAGGTTTACATAGGCTCCCTCTACACCTTGGCTAAGCAGTGCATCCATTATCGCATGCTTTGAGATGGAATCAAATGCTTTTTCGTAGTCGATAAAAGCCAAGCACAGTGGCATGGTGTACTCGCTGTGCCTTTCTATGACCTGTTGTACAACCTGGATGTGATCCATTGTACTGAA